>VWYI01044893.1:280618-308457 GCA_013399455.1 Anthoscopus minutus
GGGCGCGTCCCGGTACCCCCGGTCCGTGCGGGCCGGCCCCGCCGCCGCCGCCCGCAAAACAAACCGCTCGGCGGCCGCCGCGCACCCGCCGCCTCCTGCCAATCACAGCGGCACCCGCCGCCGCCCACCAATCAGCGCCGCCGGAGAGCCCACCCGACGGCGCTGCTGGCCAATGGGCGCGCGAGCAGCCGCGTCGCCCGCCCCGCCTCCCCGCGGAGCCGGCTGTCAATCACGGGGGCCCATAGCGCCGCGGTAGAGCCACGCCCCCTCGCCCGACAGGAGGCGGTGCGTGATTGGCCACGCCCCCTATCCTGTCAATCAGAGTGACGGACGTCAGAGCGGCCCCGCCCACGGGTTGGGAGCGGGGCCGGGTCCAGAAAGAATAGAAAGGAAAAATGGAATTTTGTGGCTGTGCCCGTGCTGCACCTGCAGTAAAGCACCCCTGGGAGTCTCGTCACAGGGGTCAGAAGAAGAAATGTGCCCTTACAATTAACTAATGAATTATTAAAAATCACGCTAGGTTGGGGCTGATGCAACTGATGGGTAACTCTGCTACTGAGATCATCCAGTCTAACCCAGGAACTCTACTGTGAATCATGATTGCTTTGGGTTGGAAGGGACCTTAAAGGTCCTCTCATTCCATGCTCTGCCACGGGCTGTGCTTAAATCAAATCAAACCTTTTAAAGCAACTTCCAGCCTGCTCTTTCCCAGCTTCTGTGTTCCTTCCACCTGCAGGATGGTATTTTCATAGTAAAAGGAACAGCAGAAGGGGTTTGTTATTTTAACAATGAGCCCAACCCTGATCCCTGGTGTGGCCAGGGCCACCCTGCTGCTGGGAAAGCCACCTCGAGCAGATGTTTTAGCTGCTGCTTTTCAATCTGGCCGATGTCTGGCTGCAAGTTCAGTGGTCTGTGGGTGGCTTTGGTCACAAACAACAGGGCACCAAAGGGGTTATGGAACCTGGGTAAGACACACGGAGAAGAAAACTAGACTGGAGGAAAAAGGGAGATTGCTCAAAAGTGAGAACAAGTGCAGGAATCTGAACCCATCCAGCAGGAGGAATTTGGGACTTAGCCAAACATGACAAACATTATCTGCAATATAATTTTATTTTTTTTTTATTTTAACTGTCCAGGTAATAAAAAGCTCTCAGAGCATCATACCAGGCAGACATGGAAATAGGAAAAGGGATCCACAGACCCAGCCTCTCAGAGCAAGGAGCTGTGGGCAAAGCCAATAGCCCAACTTTGAACTACGAATATCCTGAGCTTGAAGGGACCCACAGGGGTCATCCAGCCCCACCCCAACAATCCCACCCTGCCTGGCAGCGCTGCCCAAAGGCTCCTGGGGCTCTGGCAGCCTCGGGGCTGTGCCCATTCCCTGGGGAGCCTGGGCAGTGCCAGCTCCTCTGGGGGAAGAACTTTCCCTGCTCTGCAGCCTGAGCCTGCCTGGCCCAGCTCCAGTGTTCCCTGTCACAGAGAGAAGCTGCCCTGCTTTAGGCAGGTTTTACTCAATGGCTTTCAGAGATTCCAGCCTGAAGTTCCCATTTAAAACCAGGCTGATGCTGTGTTTAAACTTCTCTTTCTCTTTGGTCCCTCCTATATTCTTGCTCTGATGCTTGAAAAGCATTTCTAACTCTCCTGTCTATTCTATCCCACTTCCATGCTCAGCTTGCAGGCATTTGTTTCCATGTCAAAAGTATCCTTTTATTTTAATAAATACTCTCCTTTTCCCTGGAATTTTCTCTCTAAATACATCTTGAAGGTAATTATATCTCCTTTCAGGCTTCATTGTAATAGAAATCCAGCCACTTTCCCTTCTTAATGCATGCCTCATATTTGTGGTACCAAGCTGGTAGCTTTTTGCCCCTGTTCCAACCTGGATTCCTCTCTCATTTGACAGCATCAGTACTGATCTTGGAACCACTTTTTGACATGCTTTTTCACAGCTTCATGATGGCTCATCACTATCCTTTATCAACTACTAAATCTCAGTTTCCTCTCCTCACTAATTTTCAATAAAACACTCTTGGTATCCTCCACAGATTTCTCCTTGTCCATAAATTCACATTCTTGTACTCTTTGCTGCTACATTTCATTTCAGCTCTATTTCTCACTCTTCAGTCGTCCAATCTCCAAGATACTTCAGTTCCCTCATATTATTGAAGCCTCCCACTTTCGTTCATCACCAAATTTGATTTTAGTGCTCGCTCTTTTTGCCAGGATCATCACATAAAAGCTTTTCTAAGAGAGGGAAGAGCCCACGCCATGCCCTGCAAAGCAGAAATTTAATATCAATTCCCTACTGCACCAACCCTGATTTCAAACCACTCCATTATCACCTCACCATTTCTTATTTTTTGCCTATCTTGCAGTTCCTACATGTTTGCATATAAAATTCTCAGTTGAAGTCCTGCTAAATGAGAATGATTCCACATTCTTTGTGTAGAAACTCAGTTTACTGAGTCCAAAAGATATTAGACCAGCGAGTGGCAGCTTGTGACAGGAGCCAGGAGCTCCTGGCAGATGGTAGGAGACACCCACCCTGGTGGAACTTGCTCTTCCCATCTCCAACTGCCCAGGGTGTCTGGATTTCACTGAAGCTTCCTCCCCTCCCCTTTACAAAATCAAAAATAGAATGATTTGTCCTTAACAGCTCATCACTTCACCCACCTGCCAAGCCTAATGTGTAAACCAATAATTTTATCTCTTCATTTGTGGTTTCCCCACTTTGCAGACATTCTCACATCACTATCTACAAGCAAGTGCCATCAGGACTTTTTTGGACCACTACAGACCCTCACACCTTTTTTTTTTTTTTTTCCCTCGACAAGCTGGTAAATCCTTCCTGAATTGGAGTCCAACTTTCTACCAAAATAAGTGCCCCATTTCTGTGTAACTTGAGAAAACTGAGAATAATTTCTTTCTGACTTTTACTGCTTACTTAATACTGTACTGGTTTTGTGCATAATCACAGAATCTCAGAATGGTTTGGGTTGAAGGGACCTCAAAGCTCATCTAGTGCCACCCCTGCCATGGCAGGGGCACTTCCCACTGTCCCAGGCTGCTCCCAGCCCCATCCAGCCTGGCCTTGGGCACTGCCAGGGATCCAGGACAGCCCCAGCTGCTCTGGGCACCTGTGCCAGGCCTCACAACTCTCACAGGGAGGGATTTCTTCCCAATATTCCATCTACTCCTTCTCTCAATCAGTCTGAACCCAGTTCTCCCTGTCCTACCATTACAATTCCTGATGAGGATCAGGTAATTTGTTTTATAGCAGCTGATATTTTGTGGTTTTCTACCTGGATTGCCAACATCCTTCCAAAGCTGCAGCTTTCCAGCAGAGAAACTTCATTCCTGTAAACAGCACCTGCAGAATATACTTAATTCTTGAATTTATTCAGATTGTCTGATGCCATTTAATGCAAAATCATCAGTAAAGATACTCACAGAGTCTCTCCAGTGGTTCCAGTCAGCCCATTTGTTTTAAAGGAACTTTATAAGGCCTAATTGTTTAACGCTGTCACGCAGCATCAACTAAGAAAAGGAAGTGTAATCCCTATTTTAGGGACTTAAGGACATTGCACAGTGACAGTGACCTGTTAAAAGTTACACAGGAAGTCTGGAGTAGACCTTTGGGATTTAACTCCTGGCATCTTTTCCTAGTGTCTTAATCACTATGCCATCATCTTATTTTCTATTTTGGTAGTATTTCCATTTTCTGAAGCGTACCTGACTCAAAGAGTCCCTTTTCCTTGCTATCAGATGCACTATTTCTTCTTTCCTTCCTGCTTCCCTTCTTGTTTTGGTAGACACATCCTTCCTGGGGAGCTGAGCAGGCTCCAGGCTGAGCCTTGTCCCATGCCAAAACTTCCTTATTCTACACCTTGGACCCCACAGCCACAGAAGGGAGCGAGGAGGAGAAACCCTGTAAACAGAAGCAGAGAATCCTTGAATGGTGTGGGCTGGAAGGATCTTAAAGCCCATCCAATGCCACTCTCTGCCACAGCAGGGACACCCTGCACTGTCCCAGGCTGCTCCAAGCCCTGTCCAGCCTGGCCTGGGCACTGCCAGGGATGGGGAATCCAATCCTCAAAGGATACAGAAAGGGCTCTGCACTGTTTTCTGAAGATGTAAGAACAATCTCACTAATTCCAGGCAGTTCTGTCTCTCCTGAAAATTTCTTGTTGCGTTCTCAGCTTTGAAAACAAATTGAATGGAACACTGTTATAATTATCCAGCTCTAGGACAGCATAGATATGGGATACAGGATATATATGGGCCCAAATGTATCTCTCCCCCAGCACAAGACATGAATAATGTAAAAATTCCTGTAAAAAACACCTGAAACAGCCTTTCTCAGCCGGGAGGAGCAACTGTGCCCCTGTGCCTGTCCTGCTCTGAGGGCTGGGCCTGGCTGCCAACAGCATTCCAGCAGAGGGGGCTCTGAATCTGATTAAAAACCAGAAGCTGTTCTGCCTTTGGAATGGCAAAATTAGAGAAGGAAGGGGAGAAAGAATGTTAAAAATATTATATGCTTTTAGATAATTACTTCCTCTGAGCTGACAGTCTGGACAGTTTCTAGAAGAGCACGAATGAAAAAGCTCAAAATGAAATGCTTCTTCCAGTCACAGGCCCCAGAATAATCTGTGACCACCTTTTCTCTACAGCTATTGCTGTGCAAAGTGTTACCACAGAGGTTTTCTTCCAAGTATTTTCGAGCCATTTACTGATTGCTGATTAATTATGTACTTTTCACTTACAGCTGGTTTCAGAGCAGGGACTTTCCCACAGTCACAGAGCAAGACAGCTGTGCCAGATGTTGGCTGTTCCATAATATTTACAAAAGGCAGAACCCCTCTTGTCTTTCTACCTACATTCCTCTACATCATTTTATGGCACTTGTTTTGCCTCACTGACAGGCATTCACCCATTATCCACCAGTCCATCACTTTTTGCACTGCTCCAATTTGCACAAGCTCCCTCCAAAGAAAGTTTTGTCTGGAGCAAAGCACAGATCCAGGGGTAAAAACAATCTATGAGGATGCAAATTCATTTCTAGGGTAAAAGACAACTCTTAGAAAAAAATATTTTTTCTGAGCAGGGGTTACTAACACAAAGTCCTTATATAGCTTAAAAACCACTGCAGCATCTTTGCAGGCAACTCCACTGTGGTCATGACACTTAAAAAGCTTTTATTTCAAAGCTGGTACACAAAGAATTAGAAAGAAATCCAACTGTTTAGTTGAGCTAGATGTAATCTAAATACTTAAGGAAGTCATCAGTCCTGCTTGCCAAGGCCTAAGGTACCGATTTCCAAGCTCTGCCACCCCATTCCCCTCTTGGTCCCAGTTCCAGACACGACAGCAGTGACTGAGTGTGTGGAAAAACACCCTTTAAGAGAGGTCACCCAGCCCAGGAGAGGCTTAAAGCTACAGAAGTGCCCAATTGCTTTGTTTTTACTTTGCCTGTATTCAAAACCCCTCAGAGACTAATTTGGATTCTAAAAAAAAAAAATCCCTCTTCCCCTTGTCTTAAAAACAAAACCACGGAACAGATAATTCCCATTTGTTGTGCAGGGAACAAGCAAAGCATTGGAAAACATGAGCAGAAACACTGGAATACAGGGACCCTGCAGCAGATTTTTTTAGGAAAGCAAATATTTAATGTACAGCTGCATGAACCATTCTGTTGGAGTTCTGTCGTGACTGGGTTCCTAATAATGTAATTATTTGGGGAAACTTGAGTAGCTGGAATTATCAAGTTTGTTTGGGTGTTTGTAGGATGAAGGATCAATACAGCTCACCAGCTTTGCAGAGACAAGGCAAAGCAATCAGCCTTTTCTTACAGCAACAAACTCCACACAGAAGAAATGAAGTTCATTTGTAGCTCCCTGCTCCCCCCAGGTTTTCACTCATCACACAGTGAACTGCAGTCAATCTACAAATGTTCTGTTTTTATTACAAAGTATGAAAGGCAGAAAATACCGTACCTAATACACAGGAGGCCGAAACTTAGAAAGAAGGTTAAAAAATCTGAATAAAACTACATAGGAAGCAGGAAATAGCATAAACATTCCACTTTCAAGCGAGTTCAGAAAATTGCCTTAAAATTTACAGAGTTTCAACAATATGGTTCCATGACTCAGGTGTTAAAATCCATTGTAACAAACCCTTTTATATTTTCTCCATAAAAATAAAGGAATATAGGGACACTGCAGTTATCCATGTCAACAATATATGTCTGTTGAATAGCAGGATACTGGGATTCCTCTAGGACAGAATAGTAGCGAAGTTGCAGGTGGAGAAAAGGACAGAAGTAAAATTACTATTGCTTTAACATACTCTAATGAGAACAAGAAGTCAGGAATCTCATATGGATGTTTGTACAATCATGCTACAAAGAGTACACCTTCAGGAAATTACCACAACGGGACTGTGAATGGGAAGAGCAGAAGGGAAAACACACCTAAAACGCAGAATTTCCTACTCAGCTACTGGTAACAAAAATGCTTCGGCGCAACGGGATTAAATTACATCTTACACTGCTAGCAACCCAAGGGTTAAAAAAAGGTTCTTTTTAAATAGTAGATTTCATAATTCCTATTTCTCAAGTTGTCAAAAAAAAAAAAAAAAGCAACATACCTTTTTCCAGCTGCACTGGGACTCTGTCCTGCTCTGGTTCTTGCCTTTTTCTGCCTCGCTAAGATCCCACAGACCCAGCCTCAGCACTAAGAGGGGGCTGGAGTTGCACATGGAAAGCAAACTCCAAGGGATGGGAGCTGGACCACAGGTTTACAGCTGCACATGGCCACGATATTTTGTCAGGAAATAGCTTTTTTTTTTCTTATCTCTGTTAGATTTCCTGAAAAGAAACAAATTTGATGGAAGCCACTGAAATAATTTTAATTATTTTTATGACTATGGAAATTCTTGCTTGCTGCTGAGTATCAGAGGTTGCACAAAAGGCCACTGAGGTCCTTGGCAGACACACTTGTCACCTGAAACAGGCAGCAGCAACTCTCACAAGTGCCTTGGTGTCTGCCATGAATCACCAGATGAGCCTTCAGTGACTGGTATTTAGCTGCATTTTTAATTACTGTTCTTTTTACTGCTGGTGAAAGGTGCTGATTGGAAATTCTGGAAATCTCTTCCAGAAAACAAATCCAGTCAGGAGCATCCTAAACTCTCCTCAATACCCTCAAGAATGAAACATTTCTGACTCTTCTTGGGTAAGCAGGAGAAGTACAGCTGCATCACAAAGTGCTCTTTAAGTGCCACATACAATGAATTCCCTGGATTCTCTGCAAAGATCAAGAGAAAATTGGGACAGAGTTGACAGTACCTTGCTCATTGCTTTCCATGTCCACAGAACAGTAAGCACAGGCTTGCTCTGGAATATTGGTCTGAGAGTAGAAAGCAGGAAACACATGTTAGAGGGAATTTGAGTTACCCGACAGGGTAACAGTGTGCATTTGAGGTGGTGGGAACACTTTGCTACAAGCAGTGGGAAAATTCAACCCTTGAGTACATCAATGGGACTGAAACTGTGCATGGCTGAGCCTAGAGCCTGCCTGTGCTGCTCTCCCTTCCTTCCAGTGTCTGGAGAGAGTTAAAACATCACTAACAAGCTGGCCAGCTCAAGATTTCAGGCTGCATGAATTTACAGGCAGCAGCTGCAGTTTTTCTCTCACAAAATTCAAGTTATCCAAAGAAACCAGGCACATTCTTACACAACCAGCCCAGCACTGCCAGCATCATGTTCTGATGGTAAAGAAGAGGATTCCCAAACACCACAAAGTTCCTAAACAAAAAGGGCTCTCTGAGGGACACACAGCACGACATCCCTTGGGCTGGCCTTACAGGACAGTGTCAGCTTCAGAACATGAAGCTTCAGCTCAACATTTACAGCCTTGTCAAGTGCTCATATTTTTGGCTTTCGGTAAAAACAAGTGAGGATCCACTAAGTCCCCAGTTTAGGATTTTGGTGACAGTCATTATTTAACATTTTTTACACAACATGGACAAATGCCTACCCTAAAAGGGCTGAGGAAAAGATGACTCTCCTCCTAATCTTACCAAAAATATTCTTGTTAAAGTGCCATCTGCAAGAGAACAAAACTGACACACTCAGCTCCTCATTTCCATTGACAACAAGCACGAGAACATCTGTGAATTCTGTACATCAGGCTCCTCCCCTCACCTGGTCTCTGGCAGGCTGTGATCTACAGCTTCTCATTGCACCACGTGGCAAAAATAGAGCTCTTCACTATTATCCAGAACATTCAGTAGAGTAATTACCACTAAGTTTTGAAAGGATCATTAACTTTGACTTATGAGAGGCAATGCATCCCCTGTTACATACATTTCAAGGTTCCATAAGAAACAACCTGTTTTAGCAGTCTCCTTTCTTATAATTTGAAACCACTGTGTTTTCTTTCTAAATAGATTGTCAAAGCACTCAAATCCTTGCCTTTTAAATCCCTGCACACACAAGTACAATTCTCATAAATGCAAGCTACCACAGCCTCCCTCATTTAGACAATTCAGGGAGCTGGCACACTACACACTAATTCAACATTCAACTTGTTAGCTGCAGGTTTTCACCTCACTAACAAGTTTTACATCACCAACATCTGGTTGAGAGTCAGCAGGTTGCCCACATAATTGTAGGAATCTGTGGAAAGCTTGGTTTACACAGAACTTAACCAAACTCTTGAATTAATCAGCTGGAGAAGTGATACAGAACTACCTAACTCAGAAGTATTTCTGTCCCAGAATCAGGCTGGCCTGTACCAACAACAGCACATGCTTTTCTGCTTTGCTCACCTCACCTGTGTTTGCTTTTCCCTTAATGTTCCTTTCTACTCAAAAAACATGAGCTATTTGCAAGCAGTTTTTTTGCATCCTCTGCTTGTGCAGTAAGCACCAAATAATGGAAATTGAATATCCAAGTATTTCTTTCCATGAACTTTGGGGAAAAATGATGCTTATGGGGGCTTTACACCCAATAAAATTGAATGTCAAGCAGGGGAAATGTGATAAACTGTTTATTTCAATTCACAGGCTCCAGTGACAAGTGTCAGGGTTTGTTTTATCTTGCAGATGAACCTGGCCCACCAAGCAGAGCATTTCCCCCCATCACTGGGTCAGCAGCTGCTGGCAAAAGGGCACCAAAGTCTTTCCCTTCCTTGTCTATACAGAAGTGCCATTTGCACTACAGAACATCTCACCCATGAGGATTTTCATGTCTTTTCATTCATTAACCTTTCAAGTGACATCTTTGAAGTTATTTTAAGTATCATTTCCCTGTGCCAAAACACTCTCTAGTGATTTAAAATGTAATTTCATGTGAAGAATGACAATGGATTATGCCCAAAGCAATATGCTGTAGATCCAGAAGGTATTCCAACTGGCTAAAAGAACAGTAGATAGGCTTTATTTAGAATCCACTGGAGCCTCCAAGATTCCTTCACTTGCCTTTGATATGTCTGGAGTAAGTACACAAATAATTCCACAAATAGACTTCAAGCAGTTTCATGGATGGAAGAACTGACACTGGATCTTCTTCAGGTCCTTACCAGCATTGTTTTCCATCAGAAGCAGAATCTACCTGGCTATTCAGACTATGAGTCCCTTTATACAAGCTCTCTTCTCATCATCTTAGCACTCATCTTTGACTCATGCCATTTGTACAGGAGTAAACTGTGAAGCAAAAAGGGGACATGGAAAGTACTAACATTGCAGGCAGTTCCCTCTTGGTAACAGCACGTTTTGCCTTTTGTAATTAAACAGAGCATGACAAGCCTGGGAATGTATTTCAGATGACTCCTAAAGCTGTGAATGCCATTAGCTGCTCTTGCTAAGAAAACCCCAATTTTCACTTCATTCCATGCAAGTTCTTTCAAGTTTCAGACGAAGTGCTACAGTAAAAAGTGATAACTAATTGTTTGGCTAACACTGCTCTGACACCTGGCTAAAGCCTGTCTGTGGAACACTCTACTCTCAGTACTGCTGCTAATAAGAAAAATTGATCTTCAAGTCAAATCAAGCTTTGTCAGAAATCCCACAACTGAGCACAGAGTGTCATTGACAAAATAGCAGCTGAACAGTGTTGGTCTCCTGGTTCTCTGCTATCTAAAGGAGTGATGGAATACAGCTGTCCCTAATGAATTCCTATCAAATTCCTGAGGCAATGCTTTTCTGAGCTCCATGGTGAGAAGCAGCCTGCAGAAGAGTATTTCTCTATGTCCAGAATGACAAAACTGTGCAGATTCTGTTCTGTATTTGACTGTTCCAGTGTCAGCTTCACTGTTCCACAGCAATTGCTTTCCTAACTTGCCTTTCCTGCATAAACTGACAAGATGCAAGTTTGCCAGTGTCCTGCTATTTATAATCTGCCTCCAGTTGCAGGTGAATACTCATTAGGTGGAAAGAATTTTGATGGTTTCTGACATTTACATGGAAACTGGGCTGCACACCCTTCCAGACCAGCTCTGGCTGTCATGTCTTCATCAGAGAGCACTGCAGAGCCTTCAGCACAAGACCTGTGTTACACTAAGACCTCAACAAAGGCTTTTATCCTGCCTAATCCACTCAGCTTTCATTGAACAGTATTTTAGTGAGCCACTATTCCAAACAGAAGCCCTCTGGCACATCCCCCCAAAGTCAGGAGGATGACAAATGGCAAACCTTGGCCTCAATGGCACAGTTTTCTTCCTTCTAAATCCTCCTTAGTGCATCGCATTAGGGAGTGATTTCTTTCAAAAAAACAGATTTCTTTTGCCTAGCAGACCAACTTTTCTGACTTGTCTCGTTCATTCAGCAAGACCTGGCAGTACAAAGCAAATACACTTCACATCAACATTGCTTTGCACTCCCTTCAAGACCTCCCAGGAACACAGGCCAAACACAACCTCTGAAGTACAGCCTAACCACAAAATCTTGCTTGTATTATTTGCCAATCAAGCAAGTTACAAAGTGTGAAACCATTTTATTTTGATTTAGATAAGGTAAGTCTTCTGAGGAGAAATCATTTGATTGGAAGTGTCAATCCCAAGCCCATTACAAATACATTTTTTCAGGAGCTGTTTACCTCCTGGGAGCTCACATCATGCAGGGATCTTCTTCCTCAACCGCTCTGTTTGCTAACACGACTGCAGGATACACACAAACTCAGTCAAAATTTAAAAATAAGACCTACCATAGTAACAACTGCCTTGAGGATCAGAAAAGTGTAAAGAAATTGTGCAACAAGTACTTGGACTTCACAGCACCAAAAAATTCTGCCCAGGTCACCAGATACAGGGAGCCAAGGCAACAGTTAATTCTGGCAGGCCTTTACTGCCAGGGAGCCTGCAGTGTTACTGTGGTTTGTATCCATGAACAGGTCCTGCTTTGGACACATGGAAGTGGATCATATATCAAAAGTAAGAATTAGGGAGAAAAACCTTACTCAATAGAAAGTTAGCCCAATATATAAAAAACATACAAACGTTTAAACAGTTTAGAGGCAGCAACAACAGGAATGATAAAGATTCCTGCCAAGGTGGCTGTTAACATCATTGTCTTTTTCCCCCCACCTTGTTTTGCACCTGCATCTATTAAACTGGTGGATGTGCTGCCTCAGCTGGCTGACAAACACATGGACATATGCAGCAACTTAAAAGCCTGCAAGCTTATTAATACAGTCAACAAACAAATATACAGAACTTTTACTGAGGGAAAAAGAATTTCACAAGAAAACCAGAACCCAGAAGGTCCAAGAGGCTCAGCACGTCTCTGCATTTTAGAGTCTTGAGAGACAGGAGACCCCTGCCATCCATTCTTGCAACAGTTTCTTGGAACAGTAGATGCAAAGCAACAACAGATACTGGCCACTTGACTGGTGGTGGTCTTACTTTAGAGGGGAGGGGGAATGACACAGCCCTGCCTCACTGTGCATGAAGCAGCAAAGTTAGACTCTGAGGATCTCCAGGCAGTTGTTGTAGCAGATGGCTATCCAGTCTGGCTGGGTGGATGCCCACTGTACATTGTTGATCTCTCCCTCGGCTGTGTAGGCCAGGATTGGATCCTCAATGGCACGAGGCATTTGCTGGATGTCCCAGATGAGAGCCTGGTGATCATCAGCTGCACACAGACAAGAAATGCAAGTACACAGTGTAACAGTATCTCCATATGTGCCTACTGCAGGCCTATAGCCTAAGGAGCCAGATAAGATACAGCTGCTCCAGTCCTGATCCATATTCAAGCCAAATGCACAACACAATTATGCTCCAACAAAACAAACTTCGATCATTATACATTATCCAAGATAGAGCTGATAAACAAATGACCAGTGGAACCCATAACAATAGAAAACATTTAAGAACTGGATTGCAAAAAAGCTAAGGAGCATTAAAATTACAGCAGCTTAGCCAGAGCTGATGCACAGTTTGGGTACTGAGCTCACCATTCCACACAATAAATTCTAGCAGGTGTCCACTTCTGTAGCATTTTAGGAAAGTCACTAATAAAGGGCTTCTAAAATGTAAGTATTCTTTAGCAAAAGACAGGCAGAGAACTGCATAAACTTTTGGGTGAAGAGGATTTTGCAAATGCAGCAGGAGATTCTGAGATCCCCATGCAGGTCACACTTACCTGCTGTGCAGATGTGGCAGGAAGAGTGAGGTGCCCAGGCAATTCCATTTACACACGCTCTGTGGTTGTTTAACCTGGCAACAGGGGTGCATGGAACTCTGACATCCAGAATTACAACCTTCAGAAACAAAAAACCAGCTCAATTAAATTGCATTTTAAAAAATCCATTTATTCAAAATACAAAATATGTTGACATAAGGCTATAAACATGGCTCTTTCCTAAAGGATGTGGTTGGCAAGCAAGCCCTGTTCATAAAGAACAGTTTCAAGCTGGTCAGTGTTAATGTGTCTCAAAAGAAGGCAGATCTCACAGGGGGCTGGTGAGTTAGGCCACAGTGGCAAACAAATTGTGCTTCCCTGAAGCAGCCTTGGTAACAAACTAAAAGTGGCCTGGGAAAGAACAAGGTGACCAAAACACCTGCAGTTAAGATTTTATGTGAAAATTATGTGAGCCCAGCTGTTCACAGGCTCCTCTTAAAAATCAGCTGAAATATATACAAGCCATAAAGCTCAAGTTTATAATGCCAAAGTCACTTCTTTAACTCCTTAGTGCACTAAGAACTGCTCCTTAATCATACTTTAGGTACAACCCACAAAGCTCAAGTTTATAGTTCCAAAGTCACTTCTCTAACTCCTTAGTGCACTAAGAACTGCTCCTTAATCATGCTTCAGGTCGTGACATTGCCCCCTTACCTTAAATACCTGGGTATAAATTAGGATCAAGCCACCTCCTGTGGACATGATTTTCTGAGCCTGAGAGTTTTTCAATCTGCCAGTGACTGATCTGTTCCCAAGGGAGAGACTTTTGGGAAACTTCTCTTTCAAGGACTGTTTTCTGCAAATAGGTTTTGATTCTCAAAACAATGTCTCACACAAGTTCTGAATGGGTTTTTCTCTTGTCCCACCAACGGCACCAGAGAGGTGCTTCCTTTGGCCAACAGGTTAACCTGTATCAGCACACTTTATAATAAGGGTGAAAACCCCCAAAATAAAAGGCTTCTCTGCCTCAAAAACCTCGCTGTTGTGATCTGAACTCATTCTTCATTATCATATCCTCCAGCACCAACCTCCCCCAGAAAATCCCCAGCAGCGCCGCGGCCAGAGGAGCTGCTGCCCCTACCTCCATGCCATCCATGGCCATGGTGGCCAAATAATTGGGGTCCTGCTTGTTCCAGCAGAGCCGCAGCAGGGGGTGGTGCTGGGGGTCCTCGTAGATGATGGTGCTGTGCTCCAGGTGACGCAGGTCAAACATCCTCACCGAGCCATCGGCGCCCACCGAGGCAAACATGTCCCTGCCGCCGCCCGCGCGGCTGAAGGCGATGTCGTACACCTGCCCCACAAACAGAGCCCGTGACACAAACCTCCCTGCAGCTGCTCACCTTTACACTTCCTTCAAAAGGAGGAAAGATGTGTATGGACAGGATTTGCTGGGCATGAGAGAGTTTTTCAGCCTGGCAGCGGTTGAGTTGTTCCCAAGGGAAAAGCTTTTGGGAATTTCTCTTTCGAGGAGTGTTTGTTGTAAATAGGTTTTGGTTCTCAAAACAATGGCACGCACATGTTCTGAATGGGTTTTGCTCTTGTTACACCAATGGCACCAGAGAGGTTCCTTTGGCCAAGCATGTTAACCTGTATGGGAACACCTTATACAAAGGGTTGCAAACCTCGAAATAAAAACTTCTGCCTCATCTGAGATCAAACCTCATGGCTGTGATTTTAAATCCACTCTGCTATTTCGTGTCCAGTAGTGACAGATGTGTTCATGTAATTATAGCATCACTTGCTGAAAACAATTTCCTAGACTTGGTTTTTTACAGTAGTTGTTGAAAAGTAAAATGTTAGAATGAATGAGTTTTGCAAGCTGTTTAATGGCTTTGATATGAAGTTGATTTCAAGTCTAACTTGATGTTTGACCTCATTTTTCTACAATATTCAGGAGCACAAGCTGTTAAAACAAGCATGTTCTTAAGTCAAGAGACTATGATGAGTAAAAAGAATTGTTTCGATAGCCAACAGTATTCAGTTATTCAAAACTCCATACAATCTTAGAAAAACTGTATATAAACTCACATAAATTATCTTTTTGAATCATTAAATTCTTCAAGAAAAGAAAGGAAGAAAATGGAGAAGTTCTCTTCCTTTTCTACTGCTTTAAAAAGATGCAATGGAAACAATCAAAACCCCCCATCACCTCTTTGTCATGTGCAATAAGCTGGGTCTTCACGTGGCCAGACACCAAATTTACTCTTCCCAGAACCTGTCCTGTCTCCAGACCCCAAATAGTGCAGGTTGTGTCAATACTAGAGGTACCTGAAACAAAAGCACTTCTATTAGCAAAATTGATATGGTCACGAATAATTTAATCACTTCCTGGGTTAATATAACATCCCCCAACATCTCCAGATCAAAATAGCCATGAGAACAGCATAGAACTAAAATCAAGAATGTCAAACAGCCAGCAGTCTTCCATGCATTTAAATGACCCAAACCTTTTAGCTGCAGAAATAGCCTTCCACACAGGAATAAAATGTAAACAGCTCATGTCTGCTTCAATCTATTCAGAAGCCTGATGCAACTCTGAGCTCAGCTTTCCCATCCTGCACGTCTGCTGTGCATGCCAAACCCCAAATTCAATCAGCGTTTTGATGGCGTATTAATTGATTGCTGCTGTGGGCTGAAGGTGGGGTTAGCAGTAAAGCTCTTAAGAGATGAGACATGTAACACACAAAAAATAAATCATGTAGTAAATAATTACTATGACATATTATCACTGTTAATCTCTGGGCAAATCCCCCTGACATAAATGGCTGTTCTCTTCTGGGAGACAAACCTCTGCATCAGTCATCCTGGATTCACAATTTGTCCCGTAGGCTATAATTAAACCTTAAGAGTTCAGTCCCCTCCTCCAATGGAATTAAGGACTCTTGGCTCTCCTCTGCTGCTGAAATGGCTTCACAAAACACACAGCTCAGTGCACAGTTCTATATCCACTCCAGAACACTCTGAAGTAAGTCACAGAGCTGATGCACATCCTTACTCAGCACTGCAACAACAGCTCGCCAGCCCTGAAAGCCAAGACTCCCTATCCCCAAATGTCCCTAGTCCAACCTGAGTGACCCATTCTGCATTGGACAGGGCACCTTTCAATGAAAAAAATGGCTCCATAAGATGACTGGTTTTATTTTTTAATGTAAAACAACAGCAGTTTCTATGATGCAGCACTCTGTGGTCAATTATCAGATTAAGCAGTGGACATGCAGCAGTTACAGCCTAGACTCCGTCAGACTCAATTCAAAAGTGTGCCAAAAACATAACATTTTGTCAGTCTCACCTAACAGGTAAGGATCCACTTCATTCCAGTCAAATGATGTCAGTGGAGCACAGAAATCTGAGTTCTTGTTGTTGTTCAGCAAACACTCCAGTCGGGTCTCGGTTTCACCCACCTTTAGAGAAAATTAAACATCTGACTTAAAAAGCAACATCACCTGACTTGTTCCAGTGGCACAAAACATGAGGAGTTAATCCCAGGTTTCTTTTCTCTCAGCTTTACATCCTAAAGCTCTGGAAAACACAGCCATCAACTCCATTTTCAATAAGCTGATTAAAACAGCAATTACCATGATAATTCTGCTTCTCTTATAGTCCTCATACAGTCACATTATTGCAGTGAAGAAAATCTTGTCTTGAGTGGAAAAGAGATCAATATATAACACAATTCATGGCATGCTTCCTCTTTTGCTAGGGAGGATTTACTCACTCTCCACACTCGCAGGTAGTCACCACTGGTGGCCAGCAGGTCTGGGTAAACTCCCTTGGTGTCTGGGATCCACATCAGCTTTGTGGTGGGGTAGGGGTGATCAAAGGTGTTCCTGCAAATGAATTCTGAGCTCTCTTCATCCAAACCAACAAGCTGCACCTGTGAGGAACCATATTTAAAAGAAAGCATTTTATCAAAATACTGATTTTTAATGACAGCATTAAGACTGAGTGTGTTTCAGGACATTTTCTGTTGCCTCAAGGACAATATAAAAGGATCATTATGTCAATGAAATGAGAAATCATTAAAGCACTGCCAGGGCATAGAAGTAAAGAGAAGTATCCATAATCACCACAGCACTTTGATTTGAAGAGATGTTCAGGATTAAATACCATCCTTCTCTTTTGCACACTGCAAAGCCCAGTTTAAATCATAGGCCTGAACTGCACAAACATTATTCTAATTCATCCTTAACTGAAATGATGCTGACAATGTCATCTTCAGAGAGCAAAACAAGTGTAGTTTGCACAATTAAAGTGCATATTATGGAATTTTTGGCCATAACCTTGCAGACTGTGATGGATCATGTCAGGTAGCTGGCAGGATTTTTCAGCACCACATGACTCGAAATGTTCTGCTATAAATGCATGAAAAACTCATAAATTAATCACATCAGAGAAGAAGGAAGTAAAACAGAATTCAAACTTGAAAAAAAAAATATTTGGGATCTAAAATGGTTACATAATTATTCAAATGTTTTGTGTGAGCAGACCAAGGAAGCAGGTCTGCTGAAAGATTCTAGGTAACTGAGTTCCAAATTACAATTTTTGCTCAGTGATGTGTCAGGGGGAAAGGCTAAACTTGCCCCATTGTGAGAGTGATGCAAAACAGAGCAAACAAGAAACTATCTCCACACAGCTGGGTCATGACAACACCTGAAGTAATGCTTGAAGTCCCAGACATGATGTTATTAGAAAAATATTGACATGTCAGAAAGTGTGCAGAGAACAAAAGGTGCTGGGAGGACTTGTTTAACCTGCACTGACTACAGGACCCAAACAGGATGGAAGTCCCACTGTGTGAAATGCAGCTCAAACACAAACATTATGGGGACAGCTCACTACAATTAGATTGCAAGCTGCTCACAGTAGGAACTTCCTAGTACTTTCCACCCAGCAGTTTCCTCCTGGGAATAGCAGCTTAATGAACTTCATCTAAATGTTTAGCTGAAAAAATCCTAAATTTATGCTTATCCTGGGATAAGCAATTTGTCTAATAAACTACACATTTTGACTAGATGGAAAATCTATCATATTTTTCCCCCATAACAAAAAACCAACAAACGCTTCAGTGGCTCTTAAAATCGAATTAATTTGCAGTTTTTTGAGCTCATTCAGAGATTCTCTTAAATGCAAACCTTGCCCCGCCAACAATGAGAAGCTCCATCCTTTCCATCCCATAACAAACACTAAAAGATGCAGCCAAGTATGCTTCCAAAAGCTGAAATACAGCCTGTCTTGCCCTCTCCTTATTACAACTACTCCTTTTTATCCTTCACACTCTAGTATAAATCAGTCAAAAATCTCCAAGACTTCTGAAGTGATTGACAAATAGCTTTCTAACTCCATTAGGGATCAGAAATACTAAACAGATTTTACAAAGGAAGCAAACTGTCCCTGGTGATAGAAAATCTTGTGGCAAGGTTAGGATCAAATGACAAATGACCTCTAAGAATTTCTCCTTTGCTTATGCTGTTTTCCACTCAACATGAGTGTATTAATCCTACACAAAGCTATCAACCTCCTCATCACCAGAAGAAACTTCAAAGGATCCCCTCTCACTGCTGTTGATGTAAATACTCCAGCACTGCATATTCACATTTAGCCTCTCCTCAGACCTTAACATGAAGCAAATCAGCAATCCAGTATCTGTGCCATGTTGAGGTGCAGGGTTAGGGAACAGAAACTCAGTGATGATCAGCAAGGTCCTGCAGCTGCTGCAGCCCAGGTGCCTGCAGAGGGCTCAGAGCTGGAGCAGCTGGCGGTGACTCCCAGAGGAGGCTGGAGCAGCAGCAATGCTTGCCAAGCTCTCTCCTTTCCAAGCTCTGCAGATTCAGAGCTGGGACTCCTCTTTTTGGACTCAATCACACACAGTCATTACTGAACCTCTCTACTCATCCTCTTGTGCAGGCTGAACACGAGGGGCTGCAACATGGAATTATTTCTAGGATGCTGGTTATACCAGAGCCCCATCTCTCCCTTCTGCAAGCAAGGCAAGAATTCTGCTGCACAAAGGAGTGCCTGAGGTCCAGCCCAGATAATACTGAGGTCATGCCCATGGGAAAGTACCTGTCAGTCTGGATACAATTTGAACCATTCTACATCTCCTTGTAAGTCTTTCCAGGGAGAAAATGAGAATCAGCATCTTCAGCCTCAACTGGTTTTGTGATTGTGTCATGACAGTAGCTAGGAATGCTAAATATTTATTTGCTTCTCCAACACTTTAAGATAGGAAAATCCACATCTAATTTTAGCATATTATAATCCAAGCACTTATCAAAATAAAGCATAATTGTAACGGTGCATTTCAGTAAAGAAGTGCCTTTAATCAGCATTCCTTAACTTCTAAAAAAGTCCCATCACCAACTTGATCCAAAAGAATCAGACAGAACTAAATAATGCAGAATTTGCTAACAGCTTCTTTTTCTTACATGGCTGGAAGAACATGAATTAAGTTCACAGTAGATTGAAAATCCCCAAAACTACAACTTTAATCTAATTAGTAACTACCCAAAATTACATTTCACAATTATTTTAGGGCCATGTACAATCAGAAAGATGTCACTGCACCAATTAATCTCCAGCATTCAATCAATTTTTCTCTGCAGTGCTAGATCTTACAGAACAAATGACCTTCTGGCAGAAGAACTGCCCTGAGTGCTCCCTGGCTGAGGCACAGCTTGGGAGGAGGTGGAAATCTGGGAAGCACCTGGTCAGAACCTGTCCAGTCTGCTCCAGTGACAGCAGCGAGCTGTGTACAGCACAGCCTCTACTGTCTCCTAAACTGGATTCCAGTTTTGTCTTGCAGATAGACCCCAAAAATCAGCCTTTCCTGGTGTTTTCCACAGATTGCTCCTGATCCATGAAGCCACAGCCAGGAGCATGTGCAGCATTTTAAACAGTAAGCCCTATGAACACTGTTCCCTCCCTTCATGACACTGATCCATGAGGGATTACAGTGGCTGACTGCAGTTTCCCAATCCAAGAAGTTTAGGAAACGCCACCTTAAATTATTTAATTCTTCCAACCAGAGCAAGGCCTCTGTCTTGTTGTAGCAGTGATTTGATCAGTAAAGGTCTACAAGTGGAAACAAAACTCATTGGGGCTCAAACAAGGTCTTGGCAAGCAGCTTCAGTCTGTGCCACAGAGCCCATCAATGTGATGGCTGACAGGGTTAGAGGTGTCTGGGAATTGGGGATCACAGTAAATTAGGGTTTGGCAGCCAAGAGGTTTGAGTTCCCCTCCTGAGAGGTGTAAACAGACAGTTCATGTAACCTGTAGTACTTAAAATGCTGGTAATTTCTACAGGAACAGAAAATCAGAGACAAATGAGACAAAAATCTCCCACTCTTCCCCCTAATTCCCTCCCAGTGAACACTTCTGCAACAAACACTTGGGCATTGAGTCTTTTTAAAGAAATCCTAAACGAGGAATAAGGAAAAGGTATAGTCACTTATTTGGCTGGACCTTAAGCAAGCTCCACTGTTCCAGACCATTTTTGTTACTGTGGAAGAAAGGCAGTTATTTGAAAGAAACCATTGCAATCTCAGGAATAGAAATGTTATTGAGACCTTGTCAGAAACCTCTAAAGGGGAGGAGAGTGCAAAGAGAAAGCTAAAATGAAAACCAGTTCTCATTTTCCATTTAATTAGTGTCAACTGTACCTATAAGCGTGTTTTGATGACAGAAGCTGCAATATGAAACATCTCAACCATGAAGGACAAATTATATGCAGAAGGACAAATTATATGCAGAAGGAACTTCACACAGACTCTGTAAAAAAATCTTACATTTCTGTTAATTCCATAAAGTCAGGCTACAAACCCCACTGCTCCAGGCCCTTTGCTGCACAGTTATCAGGGACTATTTAAATGGCAGCTTCTGTTTTTTCCCTTTGTTCCTTTGGTTATACCATGTACAGGGACAGGAGCTGGAAGAGTTTACAACTAGTGTGCAGGTTTACAGTGCCCGTCCCAGAGTTTCCAATGTGGAACATCAAAGTATTCCCTGAATGTTTCACCACCCTCTAAATGGCTCAGCACAGCTGAGAGACTCATAGGAAAGCACCATTAAAACAGTGCAGATGAAACACCACTCCCAAGAGTATTCTGGTCCCCAAAGTAAAGGAGACAACATCAATACTCTGAGCAATAACAACACTTGCAATTAGCTAAGACATTTCTCTGTTAACTGTCTTCCTAGAAAAAGCATCCAACAAGAAAACAAAAATAGAAAAAAAACCACTCTGAAATATCAGAGAAACCATCAGCAAACGAAGGTTACATTTCACAGCATTGATTGTACAGGTTTAATTTTTAATCAAACATCATCTTTATTTCTACAGCAACAGCAGCATCCAGACTTTTCTCATCCTCACACAATTAGTTTCCAGCTCTTTACACCACACAGACCTCACAGCATGTGGTGCTTGCGTGGACTGAAGTCAACAGAATCATTATTCCTGGAGCTCACAGGTCAAGAGAAGCCCTGGGTAATATTTATAGATAGTGATAATTTACATAGTCCTACACAAGTTCTGTCTGCAACAACTCTGAGTGTAAAGCCTGGAAGAGAGGAGATGGCTCAGTGGCTTTACACTGGAAGCTTGAGCTGAGAAGCAGATCTGACCACACGAATGGAGAGCAACCCCAGGGAATGCTCCAAAATTAAAGAGCTATAGGCAACATAAATGGAGATTAACCAATGGAGATAACTCTTATTAACCAACCGTGTCACTTCTGAACAACAACTGTTAGCAGATCTGCTATTCTACCTTCTCAGGTAAAATAGCAAATTTCTACAGAAATGTTTCCAAGTTGGTCTTTAAATAAATTGGAAGTTTTCAAGCTAGGCCTTGCCTGTCCCCAGCAGCATTCCCAGAAGCACAACAGTCTCCAGGAAAAGGAGGTAACTCTCATACAGGGCTCACCTGAACTACAACGTGCTCAGCAAAGCCCATGCCTAGGACTGCTGCAAGGGCAGTGATCTAACCACTCTCAGAGCTGTCACCCTGCCACTCCCTGTCAGCACATCCTTGCACAGAGCCCTCTCCCCAACACCAACTTTCTGACAGTATTTTCCACAACCTCCATTAAACACTTTGACAATGTTATAAACCAAGCTTTATTGGCAAACCTTCAGTTTCACAGAAATTTCAGGATGCTCTATAACTTCACCCATCTCCTCATCTCTCTTCTGAGTTCATTAAACCAAACCAGCAGCTTGAAGGCTTTTCAGAAGTGACTGCACATGTGTTCTGAGCAATGAACACACAGTCCCTATTACTGGTGTGACATTCTTCACTTACACTCTGCAGGGAAACTCTTAAGATACAATCTCATGCCTCATTACACACTTGTTCTCAGGGAAAAGCACTGAGGAATCACTGAGAGCAGTTTATATACTTACGAAAAGTTACCACACACAAGTCCTCCACAGCAAGAAAGTACAATGAGAACATCACATTTCCAACATGTCTCAGACACCCTGTACATCACAGAATTGCTGGGGTTGGAAGGGAACTCTCGAGATCATCCAGTCCAATCCCCCTTTCTAGGCAGGGTCACCTGGAGCAGGTGACACAGGAACACGTCCAGGTGGGTTGGAATGTCACCAGAAAGGCAGACTCCACAAGCTGCTTGACCAGCCTGTTCCACTGCTCTGCCACCCTCCCTGGAAAGAAGTTCTTACTCAGATTGAGGTGGAACTTCTTTGTATCTATATGCATATATATGTACAAACTTCAGTGCTGGCCACGAACTTTCTTCTGTATTGATCAACAAGCTGGATATGCCCAAACTGGGAGATCTTGTTTTATTTATATTGCAGCAGCATCCAGACTCATGTCATCCTCATACCTTTAGTTTCCAACTCTTTAGACCAAGGAGAACTCACAGCACGTGGTGCTTACGTGACTGAAGTCAATACAATCGTTATTCCCGCAGCTCATAGGTCACGAGAAGCCCTGCAGCAGCGTTATCCCACAACCAGCAGCACCCATGGCTCTTCCCTGCAGTGTCCCCTCGCTAGAAGGAGCCCAGTCTGGAACTGGGGGGCACCTGACAGCTCTGCACAGCTCGGGACAGGCCGGGCAGGGCCCCCCGCCCACCCCCAACCCCGGGATGAGGCGGGCCAGCTCCTGTTCCGCCCCAGTCCCCGTGCCCACTGCTGCCCACCTTGTTGTTGTACTCCTCTACGAAGCTCCCCAGCGCCAGGCGGAACCGCTTGTCGGGCCGGACGCTCCAGTTCATGGCGTACACGGTCCAGGGCGCTTCATATTTGTAGATCTCCTTCCGCTTCCCGTGCAGCGACATGGCTGGGCCGGGAGGGCCACGGGCCTGGCCCAGGGAGCCTGCGGAGGGGCCCGGCTGGAGCGAGCCGGGAGGCGGAGCGGGCCAGGGGAAGGCTCAGCGCGGCCCCCGGGACGGGGAGCGGAGGAGGCACGGCACGGCCCCCTGGGTGTCGGCGAGCGGGGAAGGCTCGGCTCGGCTCGGCTCTTGGCGCGGCGGGGGAGGCTCCCGGAGCGGCAGCGGGGAACGGGGAGGCCCCGGCTCAGCCCCCGGTGCCGGCCCAGTCCCGGCGGCGGCAGCAGCGCTGAGGCCGTTTGGGACTCGGCCTCTCACACAACGGGAACGGAAGCCACGCGGGGAGCCCCGCCCACTGCGCGCGGGTTGGGTGTCTTGACTGTCATTTAGAGCGCCGGCTGCCTATTGGGTAATCTGCCTGTGCGCTCGGCCCGCTTCGGTTTCCTATTGGTCAGTTTGCCCTTCACTCCAAACGGACGCTGGCGCTCCGGCTGGGGTAACCTACGGCAGCCCTTGGCCCCGCCTAGGAGGGCGGGCACGCTCGTTGTCGACACCTCATTGGCTCCCCGGGGTCGCAGTGACTGGAGGCGGGATCTTGAGCCCTTATCGGCCATCGATTGGCTGAAATCGATGTCAGTCACGCCAGCCAGGGGCGGGTGGGGCTACATCAGACGCACGAGGGTTCCGGGAGTTCGAGTCCCGCCTCGGCCGAGTGCTGGGCGGGCCGGGCTGGTCTTGGCTTGTTTCTAATGAACAGGAGGTTAATTATGGTGTTTCTTTTTTGGAAGCAGCACTGAGGAGTGCTCTGCTCCTTACTGGGGGAAGGGGTACAGCTGGTGCCCTAGGGGGTTCCTTGCTGTGCCCGGCATCCCGCTGGAGCGGGAGAGAGGCTGATTTCCTCCCGTGCTGGGCTGTGGGCACCGTCTGGGCTCGGGGATGCGTGGTCCTGGCTCCAGCCAAGCCCCCGGGGCTCCGCGGGGATGCAGGGAGCACTTTGGGCAGCGCTGTGCTACTTCAGGTCCTGCTCGCTGCAAGGACTCCTGGCCTGAGCTCTGCCCGAGCTGTGTTTGTGAGATCATTTCTCATACACAGCTGCCGGAGGTTGTAGAAAAGCTTTTCCAAAACACTGCAGAGCCTCAAGTGCATCCTTTCGGGAAGGGATTGCTCGGCAAAGCCCCTGCAGGCTCCACATGGGCTCTGTCAGCCCCGCATTTCTCGGATGAAGCAACTGGGGTTTGACCACAGCCTTTTTGGCATGAAGATGCCCAGGGTGAATTCATGGACACTCCCAACAAACACAGCTGTAATTCACATTAGGTGCCAAAAACATCTTTATTAGCAAAGTGTACACTAAAACTCCAGAGAAAGAGATGCTCACAGTTTGACTACTCTCAAAGGGAGCTCGATACATTACTTGAGCTGGCGGCCTAGGACTATCACAGCATCTACCCGAGCGGCGAGGCAGCAGCGCTACGTGGGCTTCTCCTACGGGAATGCTGCGGAGTCTGCCGGGAGAAGGGCTGGCCAGGAGGAAGCACCTATTGAACCTTTATCAAAAGAGAGAAGCTGGGAGAGGGGAATGGACACGTGGTGTCTGGGGCTTTTCAGCTTTCTGGGATTGTGCTTTTGAATTTTGTGCTTTAGGCCCAGGCCAGTGATGAGGTGGATTTACCTGGGGAGTTGTGGGATGTGTGTCGGGGCAAGGTGTGACCAGTCTTGCTGGAGAAGTCCGTGCCCTGGGACTCGTGCTGAAGCAGGCAGTGGTGGCTGTTGGCCCTTCACTTCTCAGTGGCAGTCAAGGAGGAAAAGCTTCTGTCCTCTGTCCTTGTCCTGGGCTTGCCACCTGCAGTTTCCCCTGACGCACACCATGGAGATGTCCCACTCCTCCTCTGGTGACCACCTTCCTGCAATACCTGCAGGCTTTCCTGGGCTCAGCTTTGTACCAACACAGTGGTCCCTGCTCCAGAGTTTTCCAGCACAGCGGCCTCACAGCCCAGAGCCGTGGATTTGCTCTCCCATGGTCGCTGTGGCTCGCTTGGCTCTCTCTCGAGGAAGCCTTGGCAAGGACAAGGTGGTGGGAGCCATGTGGCCTAACCAGCTCGATGGTGGCTGTAAGAACTGTTTTAGGTTCACTCTAATGTGCAAATGAAATCTACTCTATGGGAACTGCTGGAAAACGTTGACCTTGGAAGCCAGCCACTCTATGTTTCCTGTCACGGTGGCAGAAGATAGCTACAAATTATACCCCTGAGCCAATGGCATTGTCCAATGTCTTATCCTTGCAGTCAAAATCAACATCAACTGACCAGGCTTGCAGTTGAGGTTCCTCTTGACTCACCCCACAGCCCCCACGTCTCTAACTCCCAGGAAGCACGGGATCGGAGAGGTGTCTCTGAATGTCCTGGTGCTCGGAAGATGCCTCCAAGTGCTCAGGGAGGGAAGGGAAACGAGAGCCCCGCAAGAGTCCCTGGGTGTTTGGTGCCCTTTGGTGGGGAGGCTCTGGGTTTGGGAGAGGTGGGGAGTGCTGTTGCTGCTCGGAGCAGACGGTCACGGTTTTGTCGGATGACACAGACAGCTGCATCCCGCTTGACAAGGAGTCCCTGGATTTCAAGTGGAACTTTTCTACCTCCGTGTAGCTCGGGCTCTGGTGGGAAACGAGGAATCGTATGGGTTATGGTAAAAGCAAAACCAGGTAGCCACACTCTCTCATCAGCTTTAGAGCCTCATCAGGCTCCAAGCCCCAAAATGTTATTTTTCACTTGAGAAAGCCTCAGAACAGAGGAACCCACATCCTTCCCTACTGATGGGGCAACCTGGCGATGCTGGGGATGGCAGCTGTGCCCCAAAACCAGTGATGCACTGGGCCAAATCAACACCCCACAGCTTTGCTGGGACCTGTGAGTAGCTGTGCTTTGCCTGGAGAGAACCCAGGACTGGGACAGAAGGACCCTGGTGGGTGCTGGGCCAGGAGGGGTGGACTTACCTGCTCCTGGGCCGGCAGCTCCTGGTCCTCCAGCGGTGCACAGGGAGCGAGCGGCTCCAGGCTGCGCGGGACGATGCCGTACATGGCCAGGCTGTGGGAGGTGGGCGAGATGGGGCTGTACGCCGGTGGCACTTGGGACAGCTGGCGCTGCAGGAGCTGGAGGATTATATTAATATCTGACGACATCCTGGACTCCAGCCTGGGGACAGAGCAGCTCGGTGTTAGTGCACAGAACCCTTTTGAATCCCGCAGCTGGGCAGGGCAGGCACTGGCAGGAGGTGCCGATCCCGCTGCCCCAGGGCAGTGATGCTTTGCCTGCTGCTTGTTGAGGTTTTTAGAGAGCTTCAAACCAGCACTGCCAGAGAGAGAGATCAATCCTGCCATCTCTCTCCTGCCACACTCAATCATCCTCTGCCCAATTTTATGTGGAGCCAAACTGGGATCTGGAGCGGGGATTTGAAAAAAGCTAAAATTACCCTGGAGGGGGGAAAAAATTGCAATGGTTAGTTTTAATCTGGATCAATTCTCCAGGCCAGCTGCCTGTGCTGACAGATGGAGCAAGGCAGGTTAGTGCCAACCACTTCTAACTCAGGAACAGAAGGAAACAGAAAAGTAGAAGTCTCTTCCTTCTGCCTTGTCCTTGACTGAAGTGAACAGCTCTGGCAGGAGTGGGCACAGCTCCGCTTGCAGGACACAGTCACAGCATCACTTACAGAGCAGGCAGATCTGTGCCCCAGTGCACTGGAGAGACACCTAAACACGAGTGTGTGGTGAAATGAGCTCAACAAGGGCAGAAGAGCCCAAAGTGTCAGCCCCTTATGTGGGTGCTGCCTGGGCACCTTAAATTTTGCACTCTAGTGTGGGCTCTTCCTTCTCCTTCAAAAATCACAGAACAGTTGGGGTAGAAAGAGATCCTGAAGTTCATCCACTTCCATCCCTAGCCATGGGCAAGGGCCACCTTCCATTAGAGCAGGTTGCTCCAAGCCCTGTCCAACCTGGCCTGGAACACTTCAGGGATGGAGCAGCCACAGCTGCTCTGGACAATCAGGGCTCACCACCCTCACAGGTAAGGATTTTTCCTAGCATCCAATCTAAACCTACTCTCTGTGAGTTTGAAAAACCATGTACTTTTTCTTATTTAGAGGGCAACGATGGTCACAAGGCTCATTTGCTCAAACAAGAGGATGCTTGTAGGTCTTTGCAGCAGCAAGAGAGGACCTGCAAAGGGCTCCAATCATGCGTGTGGATGGTTTAATATCTGCAGTTGCATTGAGTTTGGAAGCCATGGCAAAGTGACAGATCTCAGGTGGCACTGTGGGAGGTCCTGGGGGCGGTGACAGATGCCAAGGGTGGTGGCACAGCAGCAGATCAGGAACTGGGCTGCAGCCAGGCTCAGGACTTGCCCTTTGAGAAGCTGCTGCATTTGCAAAGCACTCCCACCCCCTCCCCAGGAATGCAGTGTCCCAGGGGTCAGGATGCATTGCTGCACACAGAGCCCACTGCAGCCACCTCTACAAAGCAGAAAGTGATGGCTCAGGTTGGCCCAGGTCCTCTCCCACCCTGCCCACCTGCTGAGTTGGGCCTGCAGGAGCTCCAGCCTGGACTCGATCTGCCCCGGCCTGCAGTCGCTGTGCAGGGGCGCGTCCTGCGAGCCGTGCACCAGCGAGATGTGCGGCAAAGGCTCCGCAGCCTGCGCCGGCTGCCGGTCCTCCCAGAAGCTGAACATGCTGGGGATATCCAGGGGAGTGGCTGGAAGGAGAGGAGACATCTCAGCACTTCTGTCTGGCACCCTCCAGCCCCACTGGTGTGGAGGTGCTTCAGATTCTGTCACCTGACACACATGGAGAGCCACCACCCTGACACACATGGAGAGCTGTCACC
>VWYI01044893.1:308580-337188 GCA_013399455.1 Anthoscopus minutus
CACCTGACACACATGGAGAGCCACCACCCACACACATGGAGAGCCACCACCCACACACATGGAGAGCCATCACCCTGACACACATGGAGAGCCATCACCTGACACACATGGAGAGCTGTCACCTGACACACATGGAGAGCCATCACCCACACACATGGAGAGCTGTCACCTGACACACATGGAGAGCCACCACCTGACACACATGGAGAGCCATCACCTGACACACATGGAGAGCCATCACCCACACACACGGAGAGCCATCACCCTGACATACACAGAGTGGCACAGGAGAGACAGAGCAGATCCAGTTGGGGACAAAAGGCTTCAAAGACCCTTGGCCTTGGCGTGTGGCTCCCCTCAGATGCACACGAGCAGCCTGGACCTGCTCCAAGCATCTCTCAGCACCCTTGTGCCAGCCCTGCCTGCAGCCCTGGTACCTGTGTAGGACTGGCTGCTCTCTGCTGCCCGCTTGCCAACCTCCGTATGGCCGGTGCTGGTGGGGATGAGGCTGAGCGAGGGCAGAGCAAAGTCATCCTTTTTGGGTGTGGGGAAGGGCTCAGCTTTCACAGGGCTGCTGGTCTTGGCCTCGTCGTCACTGGCCTGGGAGCAGGGAGAGGTGCTGCTGCCCAGGTCGTCCCACTGGTCCTTACTCAGCGGGTCCTGCGGGTTGGTGAGCTCAGAGTAGGTGTGATACTGCTCTGCATCAGAGATGCCCGTGTCTGGGTCTGTGGGACAGCACAACACATCAGTTTGGGGAGTTCCACACTTGAATAAACCAGCCCCCATTCCCTCAGGATGCCTGTAGGGCTGGGGCACCCCAAGGGGAGGGAAGGAAGGCAGTTTGGGTGCCTGCAGGATGGTTTGCAGGGGCAGAGGCATCAGCAACCTCTGCTTTGGGGCATCTTCCAGGGTAGGAATTAGCAATGATCCCACTCTCCTGCCCTGCAGGCCGGGCAGTGGGACTCACCAGGCTTGTTGGGCTGGCACAGGGAGTGCTTGCGTCGGCGAGCCCGGCGGTAGGTGCAGTCGTAGTCCTCGCTGAGGGGTGAGCGGGGAACGCTGTCTGCCTGAGGAATGAGAGGGGCTGGTCACCAGGGAAAGCTGCCATGTCTCATCCATGCATGCCATGGGGGCTACAGCCCTTCCCATGTCCTCTGAAGGTGAAGCTGCCTCTGTCTCTTCACCACTGCCCTGTCCCACCCAGTGCCTCCTGGACTGGTTTCAGAGCTCAAGGGATTCCTGAGGCTGTCCTCGCTGCTCTGAGACTGAGGTAAGGGTGTCAGGGCCATGGGGAGGGAAGGAGAACCCTGAGAAGTGACAGGAAATGCCAGAGTGTGACAGGACGTGGAGGGAATTTGACTTTCTTTTTTATATTTCAGGTCTCTAAAAAAAAAAGTCAGGAAAGGACAAAGTTCAGTCACACACTATAAAAGAATCCAACAGCACTGGCAAAAATGCTTCAAGCCTTTCAGGCACTGCAAACCTGATTATTTAAAAAAAATTTTCAGAGGAAGCTGGTACCCAGTTCAATGGAGTAGGAGAATATTTCTGCTCATTTCTTTTAGCAACCTCACAACTTGTGCAACTCATTTGCCCAGGCTGGAGCAGCCTTAAGGATAATTTACAAGTGCTGCAGAGCAGAGTACCACTGGCATGGCTCGTTGTGCCAGCTTTTCCAAAGAGCTCAGAAACGTACAGCAGATGTGTCCTGCTGTGGGAGAATCGTAACTCCCTGGAGAATACCCTGGGAAATGTGGCTGTTGCACCTGCTGACATCCTTGCTTCAGCACTCCCACTTGCCAAATTTAAGCACTGACCACATTGCTCCCTGCGGCAGCTCTGGCACTCACATCTCGTAGGTTGAAGGTGATCTCTAAGTTGCTCCAGAAGTTGTCAGAGAAGGCTGGGTACATGTCCAAGACCTCCAGCAGGTCCTCACGCTGGATCTTGTGCAAGTCGCAGTAGGTCAGAGCCCTCACGTCGGCGTTGGACTTGCCTGGGCGGGCGTAGAGGCTGATGGGCTCCCCAAAGATGTCGTTCTTCCCTGTGTCAAGAGACAGCTCATTGCGGAGAGGTGGGCACCCACTGCTGCTCCAGATATTCTGGTCCAGCACCCCTTCCTTCGGGGCTCGTGAACAAGGGGAAGCCCAGCCACCCCGACCCTGACTGTGTGTGCTGGGGATGGCACTGAGAAAGCCACCACTGATGGTGACACCAAGCCAGGGCATCATCAGTGACAGCTGAGCCATGCCCTGCTCTCCTCACTCCCTTGTGGCTTCTCCCTGGCATCTTCCAGGCATCCTCCTTCCCCTGTCCCCTGGCACTGGGACCCATCAGATGCTGAGGAACAGCCTTTCCTTCCCCAATATGTGAGGAAAGTCTTTACCCTCACCTGCCACCCTCCTTCCACCGCTCGCTGCCCATCACCCTTTCCCCCCCTCACAAAAGGAAGGACTTGCTCACCTAAGATGGCCACCACAATGTCTTCCCGGAGGATCTCAATGGAGCCCCGGGAGATGAAGTAGAGAGTGGTGAGGACATCTCCATAGTGCACCAGGGTGTCTCCTGGTGGAGCGTGAGTCGTCTTGAACTTCATGGCCAGGGCGCGCAGGCAGCCCTTGCTGGCTCCCCGGAACGCTTTGCAGTTCTGCAGCAGCGTGCGGTTCAGGTGCAGGCAGATGTCGGCCTGCAGGCAGTCAGGGAAGCCCTTCAGCACCTGTGGAGAGCCAGGGGGAGATGCCATCGTGCCACTGCCTCTGGGAGGGAATGCTGACAGAACTGAGAGGTTGTGTGACACTCAGCATTAAACAGTGGGGCCAAACGGGGAGACCGTGTGCCCAGAAAGCCAAAGGTGGGGACATTTTCCCATCCCTGGAATGGCCAAACTGGATGAACCTGGTCTAGTGGAAGATGTTCTTGTCCATAGCAGGTAGTGGAACAGTTTGAGCTTTGAGGCTCCTTCCAACCTCAAACCGTTTTATGATTCTGTGATTTTGATGATCTTGTCTTCCCTTGATGGATCCCTGCCTGCCTGCCTGTCACTGGCTTTTACTGCTTGTGGCTGGGGACAACAGCACTCCCAAGCAATAAATAAAAGCAACCAATTCAATCTATTTATACCCACTGGTGGCATATCCCCTTTTTCATCTTTACACCCAGTAATCTTGGATGAATGAGCGCAAAAACTGGCACAAAGAGCACAAAAACCTTAATTAAACAGCACCTGCCTGAATGCCAAGAGGCAGCAGCACGGGACAGTTGTGTGCACTGACAGCTAAATATACCTGTGCAAATACCTCATGTTGAACAAAAGCTGAATCTGAAGGTGACCTCAAGGTAAAACTCACAATATGGAGGAAGCTGCTGCCACCAATGACTCACGGTGCCAAGGTGAAAACCACCTGGGTTTGGGTTTTTTTGGAGAGCAGCATATGGCCCTGGGGTCCTCCTTGCTGTCCTCTTTGCTCACATCCCGCTGGTGGCTAAATCTGGAACAGCCATGCTGGGGCCGGGGAGCACGACTTGTTCCTGGCTTCATCATGATCTCCCATGCTAGCAGGAGTGTTTCCCTACTGGGAAATCAGGGGTGGATGAATTGATCAGGCTGTGGGGAGATTGATGAGATCACGCTGTGTCTCTGCACACCCAGCAGGAATTGGAGTGAGCGGTGGTGTGGCTGAGCCACAAGCTCAGCTCTCAGGGGATTTGTGACCTGGGTTTGTAGGAAGCCAAGAGCACCTCTGCTTGGAAGGGTGCCATGGCACTGCTCCTCGCTATTGCCACTGATGTCAGCCCAGGGTGTCTCCTCCACCGGAGAGGTTTAACCCAAAACTCTCCCAGCAGCAAAGCCCCAAATGCTGCCCAGTTGTTTCATGTGGCAGCAGCAGCTTTAGAGGGAGATGCTAAATTCACCCAAATCTGTGTCCTGATGCTGCTCAGGATCAAATCTTAAAGAAAAGAAGGAGCATCAGCTGGGAATGAGTGGGCTGATAACCTGCCCAGGCCCAAGAGACCAGGAATACAAGGTCTCATGTCTCTCCTCGCCTTCTCCTTTCTCATTCCTCTGCCTTGCTGCTGGCCAAGCCACCATGTCTGTGCACTGGATCCCAGGGCTGCGAGTGCAGTCCCCAGCCCAGAACACCTCGGCCGAGCCACATCCTCATCCCCGCGGCGCCGTCGCACGAGCCCTCCTGCCAGGCTCGGAGACACGGCGCCTCTCCAGCACAGCTCTGCCATTGATCCCTCTTTGCTAACAAAGGGCTGGACTCTAATTAAAATGGATCGAGGTTTATTTAAATGCCCTCCTTTCCCTGCTGCGAGAGCAGGATGCACTTTGCTTAGCAACCGGTGGTGTGGAGAGGAGCTGGATCGATACCCGCTCCACTCCTGTGACACCAACAGACACCAGCCTGAAAGTGCTCAGTGCCAATAGGGACTCTGAGCTCCCCACCAAGCCTGCTCTCTGGCCAAGAAATGTGCTCATGACCCCGGAAAACCTCTGCGTAGATGTAAAGCAATGGGCAGAAAAAAGAGAGAGGAGAAAGGGGGATGCAGGAGGTGTATTGATAAGAGTCTGTCTCCAGCCTCCTGAGTTTCCTGCCTCTATCCTGATCAAAAGGACAAAGGGGGATGCAGGAGGTGGAGGTGCAGGAGGTGTATTGATAGAATCTGTCTCCAGCCTCCTGAGCCTCCAGCCTCTGTCCTGATCAAAAGAACGGAAGCGTTTGCATGGCCCCTGATCTCGACACTGTGCTGTTGAGGACAAAGTGCTGTGAGCACACAGGACCCACCTGCCCGTACTCACCGCGTTCATGTCGATGCCATTGGTGTAGGACCAGGCGTGCTGGAAATACTCCTCCAGGCGCTGGCGCAGGGGGTTGGGGATCTGGTGGAAGCGGATGAACTCCTTGACCCGCAGCATCTGCGTGTGGTAGCGCGCTGTGCCTGAGTAGAGGCGCTGGATGATGGCTGAGACGTTGCCGAAGATGCTGGCGTACATCAGAGCTGAAATGAGAGGGCAGGACTCAGCGGGACATGGGGAGATGCATGTCCAGCTACATCGAACCTGGAACCAGCAGATTCCCAAAACCCATATCTACCAGGACCTGAAACCATGGATTTCTATCACCCCATCCATGTGTCTGTGCGGAACAGGCACAGGCAGAGATGCTCCAACCTCCGAGCACAGGGGTGGGGACAGTGGCACACGCACAGGCACTCACAGCCAATGAGCATGACGCAGATGGAGAAGATCTTCTCAGAGTTGGTGTTGGGCGAGACATTGCCAAAGCCCACGCTGGTGAGGCTGCTGAAGGTGAAGTACAGGGCAGTGACGTATTTATCCTTGATGGACGGGCCAGAGGAGAGGTCGCTGTCGTTGTAGCGCTTGCCGATCTGGTCGCCCAGGTTGTCCAGCCAGCCGATCTTGTGCTCCATGTAGGGCCGCTCCACGTTGCCGATGGCGTACCAGATGCAGGCCAGCCAGTGGGCGATGAGGGCGAAGGTGCACATGAGCAGGAAGAGCACGGCTGCTCCGTACTCCGAGTATCGGTCCAGCTTCCGCGCCACGCGCACCAGCCGCAGCAACCGGGCAGTCTTCAGGAGGCCAATGAGGGTGGTGGTCTGCAGGGGAGAGGTGAGAGACCTCAGGGACAAGCAAAGGGTAAATAGGGCATGTTCCAAAGGCATGCTACCAGCTGAGCTGTGCTTCCTTTAAAGGATAAAAATGCCTTCCTAGAGAGTGAATCACCTTGTCCTGGAGGTGACCTCTGAACTAGGGCAGATGAGTCACAGCCCAGGAAGGGCAGTTTCCCTCTGCTGACCATAAAGGCAACAAGCTCTGGGATTAGAGGTACATGAGAAGAGCCAAGGCCAAGCCTCTGCTTACTGGTGGGTCCTCACCTTGCCAGCCATTGCTCCCAAAAGAGCTGCCTTTCACTCCCAGCTGTGGAGCCTCCAGGCAGCACAGTAACCACAGGGTTATCCCACTGCCAGCATTTTGAGTCTGGCTAGCATTCACTCACACTGGAGTGTGGGTCCAGCCCTGAAACTGAGCCCCCAGCCTGCTCTGCTGGGTCAGCCTCATCCAGGGGAGTGGATCCACTCTTACCATTTAGAGTAGGGACTGCCTGACCCTAAAAAATGAAATCCCAGTTCCCAGCTGCTTAAAAGCCTGTAAAGACACCCTTCTCCACCCTGTGACCAACTCTCCCTATGGATTTAGCCATCCACAACTTACATCAAACCATCCACATCCCTTTCTTTCCTTCTCACACATCTCTCCCTATCCATTCACAAGTCCCCTCCTGTCCTGATAGACTCTGCTCTTACCTCATCAGAGCCAGAGCGGAAGATGAGCAGGTCGAAGGGGATGGCAGCCACCATGTCAATGAGGAACCACCCCTTGAAGTAGTGGATGGCGATCTTGCCGGGGTGGCTCACCACCTCGTCGTTAATGTTGACGTAGGTGGTGCGGAAGTTGATGACGATGTCCACGATGAACATGATGTCCACGATGAGGTCGATGATGTTGAGTGGGTCACAGGAGTAGCTGCAGTCCCAGCGCTTCTCCTCCACCTGCTCCTCGTTGAGCAGGAAGGCGGCCGAGTAGGGGGTGAAGACGGCTGTGTAGATGACCAGCAGCAGGATGAGCCAGTCCCACACGGCCTTGAAGGGGCTGTAGTGCAGGATGGTCCATCGGTGGATGCGCGGCGCCTGCAGCTTGTACTCGGGAAGGACGTCAGCACCCAGGGACAGCACCTGCCAGGAGAGGGGTGTGAGAAGGATGGGAGACCAGAATTAATGCCAGGAACCAGGCAAGGGACTTCCATGTGCTGGTAGAGCATGGAGGAGCACACAACGGTTTCCTACAGCTTTTTCACCTTTGTTGGCTACATATGTGTTTGCCCAGTTGCCCACTGTGGCTGACACCAAGGTCCTTGTCCGTCTCTGATGGTCACAGCACCCTTGGGGCAGCTTCTTACCTGCTTTATATCCTTCTGACCCAGCAGAGAGGAAAGTGCCTCCTTCTGCCCTCAGCTCTGTGCCACCTGCTCGGGAGCTGCTGGGTGTCCCTGGCACAGGGCTATGGGATGGGCAGCTTGGAGATGCCACCCGAGGGTGACAGCACATTAGGCATCCTGCAAGCCTTACACCATGCCTTTCTTGGCCATAGCAAGTATCTGCCCCTGGATGTCCTTTTGGCAAGCTGTCCTCCAAGCAGAGGGATAGCTTGGGCCACCTGCAGCAAAGCCTCAGGCAATGCCCGTTTCCGTCTCACCTGTGGCCACCAACGTGCAAACACCATTCAAGTGGTGAGATGGTGCAAGCACCCTCCCATGCTGGCATGTGTCCCCAGGGCTCTCTGCTTCCATGGGGACATTCCACAGCACCAGTGAGCTCCCCACACATGCAGGCCTGGCCCAGCTCCCCCTCCAGCCAGCTCCTGATGGCTCTAAAGCCACTCTGGGGACAGAACACAAGGCACTGGGTACAGGAGGGGTGGGGCTGCCCTGCTTTGGGTGCTAGGGGCTGGTGGCATGAGAGGGCTTATTAGGAGCTGGGGGCAGCTGGATCCCCTTCCTGCCTCTGCTTCTCTGTTGTCCCCCTGTGTCCCTGTGGTGCTGAGACCCGTGCCAGTTGCAGAGGAGGGTGAGGAGCACCTCATTTCTCCCTCCTGGCACTGAGCCCCAAGCTAAAAGGCAGCTTTTTGCTGGGCTGCAAAGGAGAGAGGAGAAAGGAGGATCCACATATCCCAAGGCAACACTGATAAGCATCACCGTGGCTCTGGCACCAGATCTGGAAGAAGGGTCTGACCCTTCCTGCCCTGACAGCTGTCTTGTTCAAAGCCTTCCCCAGTGCTCCTGCTGCCGCCCAAAGCAGATCCATCCCCATCCTGCAGCCGCTCCCACATCCCAGAGCCCCAGGACACTGGAGGGCCCCGTGCCCCAGAGGTGCCCCCTGCTCCTACCTGCCTGCAGCTCGCCCGGCGCCCCAGGCGGCAGCCGACCCTCGAGGTCCGGGTGTCCACCATGGGGGCCCCCGGCCCCACACGCCCGGGCAGCGTCCGGCACGGCGGGCGCAGCGCTCGGGCCGTGGCATTGCCCACGCAGGCACGCAGGCACTCGGCCAGGCGGGTGGGAGACATGCGGCTGCGAAGGGCAGGCAGGAGCCCAGCGCGGATTAATCAAAGCCAATCGATGCCAGGGCCCCCGTGGGGACCAGAGCGCCAATGGAGCAGCGGGAGCCGTCGACGTCGTTGGTGGATGGAGAGGGGAGGGATTGGAAAAAGTGACCCAAACGAAATCGTTGTGGAGGGAATGAGGCACCAGCTGGGCTTGGGGACCGGCTCCTGTGGGGATGGAGTGGAAGGCGACAAGGCAACCCTGATAAAAGCCTTGATCCCAAAGCCAAGATGCACCCAGAAGACCTGAGATGAGCTTCTTCACCTTGTGTCTGGGAACCAGCAATATTCCTACCCTCAGCAGCTGGATGCTTGTTCTGCCTGGCTGGAGGCACATCTGTGGGGCCAGTCCTGAATTCAGGCCACCAAATACTGTTCCCTGTGCTGGGGCACCTGCCCTGCCCCTCATCCCTGTTCCTGGCACCTAGCTCTTGTGGCAGAAGCAAGAACAGGTTAAGCCCTCTTGCTTTCCAGACAGGAATGAATAAAAAAACCACAGCCCCAAAGATCTGAGGCAGAAAAGGGTAAAGAAACAACCTCCAGAACACCCAAACCAACACAGAGCTGGGGAGCAGCTGCAGCCTTGTTCCTCTCTGCCCCTAAGGGATGGGAAGGTCACCCTTGGGTGGCCTGGGAGCCTCTGAAGGTGGCAGTGCCACCCATGGTGGTCCTCCTGGGTGCCCCTTTGTCCCCTTCCTCCTGTACTTACCGGCTTTAGCCACAGGCTTATGGTGTGGGGTGCTGGGTGCTGGCAGTGAGCGTGGGAGTGCAGGAGGGAGGAGGAGGAGGAGGAGGAAGGTGTGTGTGGGCTGTGGGTGACAGAGGGAGGAGGCTCCTGTGACCCTGGTTAACCCAGGCTCATGCCCCATGGTGCCTGGCACCCATCACCCTCCCAGCTGTCCCCTGGTGTCCCGTGCCCGATGCTGGGGACAAGGGGACTGAGCTGAGGTGGGGGCCACTCCAGCATCACCGGGAGAGCCTCGAGCACAAGTGGCTGGGCACGATCAGGCTGATGGTGCTGGCTGCAGGCTGGCAGTGACCCAGTGTCACCCCCAGCACTTGTCCTGACACATCTCAGCCCTCCATCCCTATTCCCAGCAGGGCAGACGGGGGGACTGGGACACATGCCACCTGCAGAGTGACAGGACCCCAGCCTGGTGACACCGACCCCACAGCATCCCCGTGTGCCCCCAGCTGTACTCCAGAGCCACAGCCCTGCGAGGCTGAGCCTGGGCCCTTCACTGCACTTGTGGCCTGCCCTCCCTGCCAGCTCACTGCAGGGCCAAACATCCCAAACAGCCTCTGTCTCCACTCCCTGCCCACCCGCTGGTATTTTTAGATGGTGTCTCGCCGCTGTCTCTGCCTCACCATGAATTATTTAACAGCCAGGAGCAGGGAGCTGTGGCTGGGGCAGGAGGTGTAGGGGACATTGGGGTGAGGACAGGCAGGTCCTCCATGGCAGGGGGATGCAGCAGGGAGGAGAGGTCCATCCTGTGCTGTCCCATCTCATCCCATCCCACCTGGAGGCTGGAAATGAAGATTGGCCCCTGTGGGTGCTGCACTGCAGGGCCCTGCAGCCACCACCCGCCAGCTCTGATCCTATTGCTCCACAACCTTGCCAACACCACTGTGACAGTCACCCCAGCGTGCCCACTGATCCCTGGTGTGTTCCTTGTCATGGGGACGGGGCCATGGAGGCTGCTCCCTGTCCCACGGGGGACTTCAGGGGCTAATCCTGGGTCAGTGCAGTCGTCTCCAGATTAGAGGGACTAATGAAGACTACAGGCCTAAGAACTGTTCCCTGATGAGTGAAGTGAGGAGCCCAGCCCCTGTGCATGGAGGCCGCGAAGTTAAAGGTTTGCTGGCACTGAAGGAGAATTCTGCTCTGAGGGAGCAAACTTCCAAACCTAGAGGCTTTTCTGGCATCAGATGGCTGCATTTTCATTAAATTTGGCCTGGGTTGCTGCTGGCAACAATGGGAGGTGCCCTTCGATGGATTTCCTACATTGAGGCTCTCCCGTGCCTCAGTTTCCCCACGGCTAGAAGAGCTCCTTGCTCGGGATTGTGGGACACACCAGCATCTCTCACGCACTCTGCTGCCTCCATAGGATATTCTACAGTGTGTCCCTTTGGAAGACAGCGCCTAAGTGTCCCCCGCAGTGACAGCCACACGTGTTGGTGACAGTGCAGTGCCACCTGCTGTCTCCCAGGGGATCCTGTGGCCCTCGGCGTGCTGGCACCAGGCGGGGCTGGGCACCTCGGGGGGATCCATTCCCAGCGCTGGGGGCAGGAACAGTGGCCAGAGCTCTCTCCAAAAGAAGCCACATGCACACACAGACATGCAAACACATGTCCCCTTCAAGGCCACCATCAGGAGCTGCTCGTGCTGTGTTTCCCCAGCCATAAATTACCAGAAATACACATTTAGGGGACTAAAATGAGAATTTCAGCCGTTCAGTGGAAGGCGTAACCAAACACGGGGACACTGGCATTTCCCGGGATGGAATCTCCAGGTGTCACTGCCCTCTCTGCGTCTCTCCTCCCAAAGCCACTGGAGCTCTTGTGACTGTCCCCATCACTGCCTTGGTGGCATCTCACTGCCCACGTACCTGTGTGACCTTCTCGGTGACGTTCTGGGTGCGCTCCATCACCTTGTGGGGAGCGATGATCTCGATCTCGGTGGTGGAGCCTGAGCGGTGCTTCTCCAGGTTGAACTCCACAAAGTTGAGCGTGAACTGGGGGATCTGGCTGATGGTCCTGTACTTCATGAGGTCCGAGTCCGAGGTGGAGTTCGGGGGGTTGGGTTTGACATGGGAAGCCTCTGAAAGAGGATGGAGAGGAGCCTTGAGAAGGGCAGTGTGAGCAGGAGCAGATCCCCAGAGCCCTGACCTCGTGTAGGACCTCCAGGAGCTGGGGACCACCATGAGGTGCCACCAAAAAGTGCCAAAATCTGCTTGGCCATAAAGGCTTGACTTCTTCAGGCTGGCTCAGACATGGGATGCCCAATCTGGGATGCCTGAGAGAGGGCTGGTTTTCCCACACATCCTCCATCTTTTCACTATTAAACCTCCTTCAGGGGGCTCAGACCAGCTGCCAAAACACAGAGACACTCAGTGTCTTTTGCCACCCCTGATGATTATAGTGGGTTGGGGATCAACCCACTGAGATTCACCACAGAGAGACACCAAAACTGGCATGAAAACAGACAAAGGAGGTAATTTCCCTCCACTCTTGCATGCTTTAGCCTGACAAACATAGCTCCTGAGGTGCTGTCTTGGTGTTTGGCCACCAAACTGAACCAGGAGTTGGAAGATATTCCCACTCAGATGTATCCTCCACCCCCAGCTCCAGGTAGGGAGGTCAGAGGTTTCTCCAGAAGAAGAGCTGTAGTGGGGGTGGATCCTGATATTTCTCTCTGGGCACCTGCCTCTGGGTCACCCCAGTGCAGGACCAGGGAGGAAGATGTGTAGGTGGTCAGGCTTGTGTTGTCATGAGTGGGAGCCTGGACTCAGACCCAGGGCTTCAGGGAGATCCCCAGGCACTCTACTCAGTGTGTACCAACCTTTCTGTATCCTACAGGCAGGGCAGGGTTGTATTTTCAGTTTTTTACCCCTTCTAACCCTCAACTCTGACACTGGCCTGAGTGGTGGCACGGGCAGTAGGTGTCTGAGGACATTGTGAAGGTGCCCATCCTGCTGCCACCCTTCCCCTTCCCTCCCTCTACATTGTGTCTCCTCCTGAGGGTCCATAACCTGTGGTTATTGGAGGATCATGGGCCCCCAGCCCATTTTTTACAGCCAGATTCCACGGGGTGATCTCTCTCAACCCCAGCTAAAAGGCTTCTCTTTCCTGACCTCCATCTAATTTGTCACCATCACTCTCATGAGAGCTGGAGGTCTACGTGGATAGCATGGTGAAGGATTGTTCCCTTCAGAGTGGCCTGGCTGGTGTCTCACCCACCTCCAGCACACGGACTCAGCTCACACTGCACATGCCTGCAGACCCCTTCCCTCCCTCCAGGGAAGGTGGGACGGCCTCAGGATGCCCCTGGCGTGGGGCAGCCAAATGCAACCTCGCCCGGTCTCACATCTCACACACAAACCACACATGGCTCTACCTACAGAGCAGGACCTGCCTGTGCAGGGAATCACACGGAGACCTGTGGGGTTTGGGGAGAAGACCCAGGTAATCTCCACTTTGCAGCAGCAAAAGAGACCGAGACCTCCCCCCCGAGATGTGCTGAGGCCATCGCCAGAACCCTGACTCCCGCAGTACAACCGACAGCTCCGGGGTTTTCCCTACCTGAGTTTGCCCTCCTTTCCCTGAATTTTCTCTGGAACTCAGACCTCGCAGCCTCAAAGTTGTCCAAGGAGGAGACCCTGCGGAGGCTGTGGAAGCTGCCCCCAGGGCGAGACCGAAAGAAACCCCACGCAGGGTACGACCCTCGTGGGCCCAGCACGGGAGGCTCTTGTTTCAGGGACGAGTGTTGTAGGGTGGGGTCGGCCTCCAGGCTTGGCCTCCGCTCCTTTTCCAGGAGGGATTCGGTCTCTGACTGCATACAGTTTTCCTTGGGCGATGTCTTCAAGTCCCTCAAAATCAGGGAGTCACCACCAGGCTTTAAGACAGCCAGGAGAAAGCGTTGTATTAGAAGGAGTCCCCGCGTGCTGGGGGGGAAGGTGAGGGAGCCGGGGTAGGTAAGAGGAGAGGCAGAGGGCTGGGAAGCGCTGCAGCTCCTGAGGTCATCTCCAGCCTGGACCAGGACCTGCTTTGGAGTGGGGCCACCAAGTCCCTGGGGACTTGGCAGCTCCTGCCTCCTGCCAGCTCCCGCCATGGGGAGGTTTGCGAGGCGATGCCGAGCAGCTGGGAAGCAGGTGAGAGCAAGAGAAGAGGAGACCTAGGGACAGGCTTGCCTGGAGCACCTGCTGTGCCATGCGTTTTCCTGAGATTGTCCCCATGTCCCACCACTGGCATTGCCCTTCCCTCACCTGCTGCAAGAGCTCAGGCCACCACCAGGGTCAGTGCCCTGTGCTGGTGTTTATGCAAGAGGATGTGCTCTGCACCAGGAAGCACTAGAGGAGCTGCTGGGTTTGTAAATTTGGCCATATTTATCCTCCTTCTCCTACAGCCACAGTTAACCATGCCTAAACCTTTTCCCCTGGAGACCTGAAGAGTTTCCAGACTTTAATTTCTGCAGTGGGGTGTGGAAAGCAACCACCTTCTGAAGCAGAAACCCATGAGACTGTGCCCCTCCAGTCGTACCCACAGGAAGGACTGGGGCACTTCTCACCATCCCTGAGGCCCTTGGGGCAGGTTTTAGGATGGGGTTCTTGGAGAGGCCAGCTGCTGGCTGGCCCTGCACCTGCAGGGCTGTGCCCACTTGACCAAGCTCCAGCAAAGTGGTGGATCATCAGGTTGTCCTCAATGCACATTTTCCATGAGTGTGCCCTGAAACACTGCAGTGCCCTGTGCAGCTCCAGCCTGGGGGTACCCAGAGCTTTTAGCAGTGCTGGTGCCTATAGAAATGATGGACCCAAAGCATCTGATAACCCTACACACATCTTCAACCTACCATCAGCACAACCTCTGAGAAGACAAGTACCTTCCATCTCATTACATCTATGATTTGGGGAAGCAGATTTATCCAGGCTGCCTGGATACACCCCGCACAACAAGACCCTGGCACCTGGGGATGCCTCAGCAGAGCAGAAGCCTCCTGCTCACAGCCCTGAACTGCAGCATTTCAGAAAACAACAGATCTTTGGAGGTACCCTGAGCACTACTGACAGCCAGGAAGCCACCAAGAACAGCAATCTCTAAACAGGCCCCACCAACAGTTTTTCAAGGCTGGCGACAGCATCACCCTCCACCATGGGAAGTACAATCTTTGCTAGAGGGCTGAGAATCTGGACCAGCCTGCGCTGCCCGATCCCTGCCAGGAAAACACGGGGAGATGAGCCTGCCAGTCCCTGCTCAGAGCACAGCTGCTCCATGCTCCTACAGCCACCAGCTCCTTGAGGTGGGGACAACTCCCTGGAGCAGACCTTCCTCCCCGCTTTGGCACCTCTCCCGCTCCCCCCGCGAGCCACGGGACGTGCAGGGCAGCGCCGTGGAGCCCACGCTGGCAAAGCACCGCGCTCAGCCAGCCCTGAGCCCCTGCCGGGCCCGCCCGAGCCTCAGCAGCCAAGGGGGACTGGGATGGGGACAGCGAGGAAGAGCGCTGGGACCTGGCCTGAGGCGTGGGCTTATATCAGACAAAGGCTACGGTTACCTTTCCATAGTCAATGGCTACTCCATCAAACTCACTGGTGGGCAGAGATTTCCGCTGGATTTTGAGTCGCCGCAGGGACGGGAGACTAAACTTCAAACTCCTACCTTCACCTTGTTAGAAAGAAAAACAAAACACAAGAGAGAAAGATGTGACCTAGCTGCATGTGGTGGCTGGAGTGAGGCGGGACAGGGGAGAGGCGACGGAGATTTTTGGGTGGCTTTGGGGGACGCACATGCTGTGTGGCCCTTCCTCCTCCAAAGCTCTGGCTATGCCCATGCCATCACATCGTGTGCTCAAGGCAGACCCTGGCCTGGCAGCAAGCTCCTCTGAGCTGGAGAAGAGTTCCCTACAGCTGTGGATGTGAGATGGGAAAGGTGCAGAACACCCCTAAGCCAATTAAAGAGGTTAAAGCTACTTAAGGGATTTGGACCCGGAGGAAATAGAGCCTCTAAATCTCCTTGGTGGAACTTTAGGGAGAAAAAAAAAACCCCTCCCACACAATAGGGATGGTTATTTAGGAAGGCATAAAAAGAAAAGTAGTTCTAGCAATTTTGTTCCTGGATTTGTTTTGGATCTTCAGTGAGGGAAGTTGGACCACAGAGGTCCCTTCCTGCCATCACAGAGGATCAGGAGACCACCTCACTGGGGACTGGGACAAGGGCAGCCAGGGCTGCTAGGAGCTGTGAGAGAGGTGCAGGAGAGGAAGAGCCCAGATGTGGAGAGGGCCCAATGCCCCTGGTTGTGACACTCAATGCAAAGTCACTTGTCCTCTTCTAGAGGAGACCGTGGTCACTTGCTGCTGCAGAGCTGGTGTGAGCAGCTAGGTTCACACCCTCGGGGCCTGGGTTAGCCCTGAAGCTCACCCAGCAGCACCAACTCTGCTCCCTAACTGCACAAGAGGTGGCCTAAATCCTGGGGCACGTGGCATCAGCTCCACAAAGACATTGTCCCCTGGGAAAAAGCAGCATGTTGAGGAGCTCTTTGGTTTTGGCAAGATTAGCTTCCCTCACCCAGCCCCAAAACACCACGGAGCTGCTTGGGCAGGGTCCCAGCCTGCCCAGAAACGCCCGTGCCCATGGGGTACCACACGGGCTCCCTCTGCTCACCCCATCCCCACTGCCCAGAGCAGCTTTTCAGCTGCAAGAAGCAAAGCATCCAACTTTCCCTGCACACCAGTGAGCTGGTGGCCAGCAACACAGGCACCTGTGGCTGTGCAATCAAAGACTGAGTCAGAAAACCTGCGCACAAGAGCCTGATCTGGACTGGCAGCAGCAGCTCTGGCCTTTCCACCTTCCCTGTCAGCCGAGTGGGAAACCCAAGAAACTCCCCTTGGGATGCACAACATCCAACATGCAGGGTGCAGGATTTGGGTACTCTGGATTTGGGTGCCTTCTGCCAAAGGTATGTCCTTGGGTGGGATGGGGTATGGGTGCATTAAATATTGAGATATTCTGAGAGCTGGTGGGGCTGCAAAGCAACACTGGAATTCAGGATTTCCTCAGCAGGTCATGCATAGAGGGTAGCTGGTACTAGAGCAATCCATCAAAAATATGAATCCCATCACTTCACAGACCTGCCAAGACATGCACAGTGATCTGTCCACTCACACACACACGTCCATGAGCCCCCTGTGTGCTCGTCTGGCCTGAGCCACACACACCCGTATGAAACTGCTGCCATACAGACTCCTGAATGGCTCCAGGACAGAGACAGGCACCGAGAGGGAATGCACTGAGTCTCACACACTCCAGTTCAATGAGAAGTTGTCCCCATTGTTCCCTGATGTGGCCCTGGTCCTGGTCCTGCTGTGCCACCCCATGTGCCATGGGGGGACAGACCCATGTTGCTCCCATAGCTTTATTTTGAGGCCAGCCCAAAGCCTCCCAACAGCACCCCTAGGGAATGTTGTCACGAAGGCAGATGTGGGATTATTTCCCTGACTCAAGCAGAGGTGGCCAGCACTGAGGGCTGTGTGGAAAGAGGAGATTTAGAAGTTACAGCTCCTTCTCAGGTCTAACATCTGCATCGCTGAATATCCACATCCCCTCAAGAGCCACACCACCGCTTCCCTTTGATCCAGTCTTCCCAAAAAAGGGAATTTGAATTTTTCCACTGTCTCCAAAACCCTGGAATGAGCCTGGGAGAGCAGGGAATAGCCTAAAGCTGGGGCAAGCTGAGCCGTGGCAGTGCAGCCATCCTTGTGCCATCCACCTGCAGCGACATTCCCATAGCACAGCCATGCTGTTGGTGACACCAAATGTCCCCTGGCCTTCCTGGTGACCAGGACACAGGTCCTGCCCCACACAAGCACCTCCAGCCCAAGCCAGTGTTAAATATGGAAAAGATCCAGCAACGCAGGGGGGTTCATGGAGGGGATTCCACAGCTCCACTCGCAGCAAAACCTCCTCTCTAAAATGCACCATCCCATGCAGGGAGTTAATCCCCAGCATGTTCCCCAGGTCTCTGGGATTTTGGGAAGCGTATGCAGACAGCTGTGGACACAAGGGGAGCACATCTGGCTCAAACAGCCTTTTCCCATCCAGCTGGGGTTGGGCTGGACCAGCCCCCGAGCAGCAGAGCTGCGGCTGTGCAGAACCACAAACCTCTTGCCGTGCAGGATCCTGCCCAGACACAGGCGCATCCTCCAGTGCCCACGTACTCCCGAGCAAGCCCTGGGATGAGGGTGCTGCTCTCCCCGTCCCCACGCCCCCGGACACCCACCTTTGTTCCAGCTCTGCGACAGGCGCTGGTGCAGGCTCCGCCCCGTGCTCTTGGCGATGAGCTGTGCCAAATCCTCGAAGTTGAGGATGAACATGATGACGACGCCTTCCTCGTTCTTCACAGGCACCACATCCACCAGGCAGCGGAAACACGACGCTGCCGAGCAGAGACAGGCTCAGGGGGGCTGCACAGGAGATTCTGACCTCCCCCTCTTCCACCCCCCTCGGCACCAAACACTTTTGGCAGAAAAGTGGGGGTTTGAGCACTCTGATGGGTGTAATCCCTGCTGGGGATGATATGGAAGATGATCTGAGCCCTGGGAAAGGGCCATATCCCTGAAGCATCCCAATCACGCTGATCACATCTCTTTTTTTCTGTCCCAGACAGTCATTTATATTAATGTACTTGAGAGCAGCAATTAAAGAGTGAGTAATTAAGAACTCAGGAAGTCCCAGGTAGTGGTTTACCCTCATTAAGCATCCTGCTTGTAATCACGCTGCAGTTAATTGCCCTGCAATCACCAGGCAGTTTTTGGGGGCTGGATGCAGGCAATGGGGGTGAGCCTGACCGCGTGGGCTGGGGGGGATCAGTGTGCTGGTCCCCAAGGACATTCCCTAAAGGCATGGAGTGGTCAGGCACAGCCTTGTCTTGTCCTGCCATGGGGAAACTGAGGCACCAGAGTGGCACAAGGACTGGTTCAGTGTCCTGGGAGTGATGGAGGCTGTGAGGAGGATCCTAAATTTGTCCATAGGGATTTTCCTGTTGGATGTCAGCTGGACCCTGTGGCTCTTCTTGTGCAGCAGCCAGGCACCAGTCTGCAATTAGAAGCGACTGAAAACACCTGCAGGTCTTTTCCAAAGCACCAAGTGAAGGATATACAGGTGGTTTCCCACCTCCTTTGCCAGCTTTATTCCCACCAAATCCTCCAAAACCCCTACTTTAGGGTATAATCACAGAGTCCCTTCCTTCAGCTGTCTGCTCTGCTCCTTTGGCACTGGAGCAGCACCCCCGAGCCACAGCCACTGGTCATGACCCCTCTGGCAAACCCCCCTGAACATCCCAAAACTCCTAGAGATGATGGAGCCCACAGGTACCATCCCAGCCGATCTGGAGCCAAGCCACCTCCTTCCATGGCAGCTTTTGCCCCGTGCAGATGCCTGATCTCGCTGTGCCCCACGCTCTGATCCCAGGGATTAGCAGATCGGGCAGGGACGTGCTGCCGGCCCGACCCGGCGCTCTCCCGCTCCGGCCGCGCTCCAGCCGGGAGGGGCACGGCGGCCCTGCTGCGTGTAATTTTAAGGAGCTCAGGGCCTCCCGTAATCAGGAGCAGATGGCCAGCATCGGGCAACTTCAAAATCTGCCGTGACGTCAGGGATGTGCACATACACGGGCACAAGAACAGGAAAGAAATGGATATGGTGAAATCTGTTTAAAGACCCCAGGAGCTGTGATTCCTTCCTTCCTTCCTTCCTCTCCTTTCTCTCCTTCCTTCCTTTCTCTCCTTTCCTTCCTTCCTTCCTTCCTTCCTTCCTTCCTTCCTTCCATCCTTCCTTCCTTCCNCCTTTCTCTCTGTCTCCACTGTTCACCAAAGGGAGAGGAAATCCACTAAAATGTGTAAGCTGGGGAGAAAGGAGTGGATTTTTGGCAGATAAAGCTGTTTGGGGGCTGCATGGCACACAGCAGGTTACCTCTGTGTGGGGCAGGAAGAAGTGAGCTCTTTCCCTCTCTTTGTCAGGATTTTTAGGGATCTTAGGTCCAGAGATGCCCTGTGAGGATGCTGGGGGAGCGAGGTGCCATCCCCAGGACGCCGCAGCTCTGCCCGTGCTGGTGCTGGTGTGTGCAGGGGCTGTGCACAGGGGATGATCTCTCCTTCCATGTGTTAGAAAATGAGGAAGTTTTTTCCTCCCCAGGGGTGATTTTGAAGCATCCCTAATTTCCTGGAACCCACATGGTTCATTGGCACGGGCAGCCATCAACTCCAGGCTTCCCCCTGGACTGGGAATTCTCACTCAGAGAGCCAATCCTGGCTTAGGTGCTCTGCCCTCCTGCATTCCTTCACTGCCTCACATTTCCTTCCTCAGCTCCTCATGGCAGTGGAAGGGGATGGGCTCTGAGCTGTTCTCAGAGGGGCTAAATCCTGGCAGGCCCTATGTGGCATGGGAAAGGGTTAATCCCATGGCCAGTGCTGAACAGCTGAACTGGGCCCAGTTACATCCAGTTGGAGGGATATAAGGAGCAGCTGGGAGGTGGCTGGGGGTGGGTTTGGGTGGCAGCTGGTGCCTGGTTTGATCCTGCAAATCTGGGAGGTGCTGAGCTTGAGCAGCCCTGGCCAATGTCGCTGTGAGCCCCTCGCTGATCCCTTCTTCAATTAAATAAAATAGACTATTTCTGTTGGGAGGGAACTACAGCAATAATCTAGTCCAACTGCCTGGCCAATTCAGGGTGGGCCAAAAGTTAATCCCCCTCCAAAACCAGAGAAACCACCCTAAAAGCAGCCCCAACAGGCTCAGCCCTGCGTGCCAGGAACTCGGTGCCTTGCTCAGACCCACATCACAGCACAGAGGTGTCAGGGGAATGAGGGAGTACCAGGGCCAGGGGTGGGAGCAGCAGATTCCCTTAAGCCTGGCCCAAAGACAGAGCATTCCCCCAGGATTTGGGGTCTCTGTGCAGCTGTGATTTGGGGTACCCCCAGCTCTGTGGAGAGGCTGCAGCTGAGAGAGCCGTGGCACCTTTTGCCCTGACTCAGTTTCCCTATGGTGAGCCAGCCTGGGCTGTGCTGAAGGCTGAGCCTCCCCATCCTTCTCCCAAAAACCAGGCACCAGCAGCAGCAATGGGCTGAGCCAGCCCCAGGAGGGACCTCAGCCCTGCCCTCCCATCCTTGTTCCTCGATCCACTGTCCCCATCCATCTGACTGTCTCTTCCCTTCAGCTGTTCAGCTAATCTGTCTCCATCCATCTAATTTTATCCAGCTCCAAATGATCTCTTGGAGGAGCCCTGGGGGCATTCACAACCTGCCTGTGCTCTGTGGCCACCAGCATGAGGGTGCCTGGGCCCATCGGGGTGAGAGCCAGGCTGCAGGAAGGGCTTGGCAGGTGGGGTACGACGTGGACCCTGGTTTGAAGGGTCCCACAGCCAATGTGGTGGGCTTGTATGGGCTGGGAAAACCAGCTCATCCCCTAAACCCCTGGGTTTGATCTTCCAGCACCCAGCCCAGCTCCCCCCAAGCTGAGTGCCTGGAGGTTTGTGCTTTCTGACCCACCGTGTCTTCTGACCTTGATAAAAGCCAACACTTAATAACATTAAAAATGTCATTGTTGGGGGCCCTCCCTCCCCATCCCTCTTATCCCCTGCAGCCACTGGTGGTTAATGCATTTTTCAGTATCATCAGTATTAAACTAATCAACAGGACACGGGGGTTTCCGAGAGCCGGACACGAGCCAGTATTGTTATGAATATTAAAAAAGAGAGCTATTAATCTGTGCTTGGAGCTCTTACCCAGGCCTGCCCTCCCCCCAGCCAGGAGATTTAATCTGCAGGGTCTCATGGCAGAGTGGCTAAATCTATAGTGGTGTTATATAAAGGAGCAGAGGAGAGGGGCTGGGAAGGGCACGGAGGGGACAGGGACAGCGATGGGAACAGAGCTGTGCTCCAGGGATGGCCAGAGAGAAGCTTGGAGGACCAAACTGTGCTCCCATCCTGGGATAAATCAGTGTCAGGGCTGGGTAGGAACTTCAAAGGGAAGTGCATGTTGCTGGGAGGCCCTAAAACAAATCCCTGATGTAGGGTGGAAAAAAATGGAGATAGGGTCTGAGCCAGTGGGAGATTGGCCACTCTTGGGAGCTGGGGTGAGCCCCTGCAGGTCTGCATCCCCCTGCACAGGAGGGAATGTGCAACACAGGGTGTGCCCTGGTCCCTCTCCCCACACCCAGACAGGGCATCAGGAGAATGAAACCCTCCAGGATACCAGGCCAGCAAGAATGACCTTATAAAGTAACATCAGCGGGATGGAGGCTTCCCTGTGCAGCGAGGAAGGGCAGGGATTGGTGTGCTTACAGGCTTCTTCTGAAATTCCAGGCCTTGCAGGCTGGAAGCAGCAGTGGAGGAGGAAAACCAGGAGTGTCAGGTGGCTGAGGGTACCCAGCAAAATGAGGCCACAAGAAAGGTCCAGGTCTAGCAGGGTGGTTTTGGGTGCAGATAAAGAGATGCTCTGATCCCCAGGAGCCAAAAGGGGTCCTGGATCAATACAGCAGTGAGTGGCCATGTCCTTCCTCAGTCTTTCCCTTGCTAAATCCCACTGGCTGCAGGAATGAGTCTGTCTGAGAGTGGGGCTGTGTGGCCAGAGCTGCAGAGCTGACAGCATTTCCTGGGGCTCTCCAGCCATCCCAGGGCCCCGTTCCCATGGCACGTGGGGCCACCTCCCAAAGGGGGTGCAGCAGCCATCCAGGATGAGGATGGAGAGCTTGGGGTGGGAACCAGGGACTCTGCCAGGGCAGGGATTTCAGGATAAAGCCTGCTCCAGGCAGCATTCCTGGAGGTGCTGGGGATGATCTGGGCCTGTCCTTTTGTTCGTGGGACATCAGGTCCAAGCAAAAAGCATCTGCGGAGCAGCAGAGCATGAAAACTGTGTCCCTTCCAGCTCCCTGTCCTAGTCACACTGGCCCTGGGGCACAGCCAGGGTGCCTGGAGCTGCAGCACAGCCGTGCCTGGGATGGCAGGATTAGCTCCACAGCACAGGATCTCTGGGACCAGAGCTTCTGCCCTTGTGAGCCAAGATGTTTATAAGTTCCCATCTGGAGCTGGGCCATGGTGTCCATCCCTTTCCCGAGGTCACAGACTGACCCTTAAAGCAAACAGCAAACAGCCCCAGCTTGGCATAAACCCCATGGGTTTGTACAAGCCAAGAGCTAGTTTGGGGTTGGGGTTTGTCAGCTGCCTGTGCCTTCCTACTCCTTCAACACCCAAGAAGTCCCCTTAGTCCTGCCTTGAGCCCCCCAGGTGCAGGAGCAGAGGCTCCCTGGGGCTGCCAGCCCCAAATCCCTGACAGTGCCAGGATCCAGCAGCTGCTGGTGGGATTTGCCCTCCTGCTCCCAGCGCACCAGCTGGGCATGTCACAAGTTGCTGTTCCCAAAGCTGGAAGGAGAAATCCTGGTTGGGTGCATCCCCCTACCTCAGCCGGGCTTCCTGGCAGCAGCTGCTGGAGAGGGGCAGTGCCACCCTGGGCTGGGGACAGAGGGGACATGCCACATGAGTGCCCCTGCCCGCTTTGGGTGCGGTGACACTTCCCAACCCACGCCTGCCAGGCTGCTTGGGCCAAACCTGCTGCTGGGGGGACATGCTGAGTGCCACGGGGCACCCCTATCACTCTCTCACCCTCCCACTCCTGGAGCCAGGGGAACATCCTGGCTTCTGCACCAGTGTTAGGAGTTTGCCAGCCTGATCCCAGTCCCTAATCCCAGTTCTGAGGGGACTGACACGAACTGCTGCTGGAGGGGCCAAGCTGTGGGCTCTGCCCAGGAGAGGACAGCACGGAGGGGCTGGGGCTGCCCCAGCAGCTGCTGCAGCTGTCGCAGCCACATCTCCCCTCTCACGCTCAGCAGCATCACGTTCACACCGATGAAGCAGAGCGGGTGCCAGCAGCTGCTGCTGCTCAGGCTGTGCTGGCTCTGTAGCACTCAGCACCTGCGGCCACCTTCCACTCCGGGGACCCTGTGAGCCCTGGCCAGTGGCTTTGCTGCAGAGCACATCACCCGTGGGGAGGGAAAAAACCCAACCCTGGATACGGCTCAGCTCCACCAGCTCCTCGCTGTTGTGCTCAGGGGATGCTGGAGGATTTGAGCTCGCCCTGGCCACAGTGGACAGTGCGTGCCCAGGGCTGGAGGCTGCGGCAGGAGCTGATCCCGTGCTGACCCCCCTGTCTGGGCCAATTCCAGCTGTGTAGCATCTTGTAAGGAAATTAACTTTTCACTGATCTCCCAGCTTTGAGCTGGGGATTACAGCCCACACGCGCTGCGAACGGGCTCCTCCCTCTTTCCAAGGCCTTTTTGGGGCTGGTATGGCAGGGAGGGACAACTGCCCTGGCTGGGCTGGTCCCACCTTCCCCCGAGGGTACTTGGTTCCATTTTGGAGCTGGGCTCACTGCCGGCACTCCTGGCTCCTTTGGCTCTGTTTATAATTAGGTGATGACAGCAGGGGCATCTGGGTGGGGACCAAGCAGCCAGGAACACTCATCCCCCATCACTCAGCATCCTGCCTGACCCCAGAACCCACTGGCCCAGACACCCTTGGGTGGCCCCTTCCTACTGCCTCCATCCATCCCACGCTGGCCCTGCTTGGGCGGCTCCAAGGGGCAGATTTTGGGTGTAATATTGCCTCTGTCAGCCAGAAAAGCGAGGAAACAACCCCGCGAGCTGCAGAGCCGGGAGTACCGCAGTAATAAACAGCAGGTTGAGGCTGGAGATTGGTGCTGCTGGTATGAAAAAGAGGACAGGCAGGTTCGGAGCTCCGCTGGCTAATTAAGCAGCAGCTCCCTATAATGCAAAAGCCTTTTCTTTGCCGATAAGACCCATTTATAATGGGCCGAGCGGTCGCAGGCTGAGTGCTGGGGGGAAACAATTGGAAAGCATACTGCTGGTGGGGTTGGGTTTTAAAAATAGACATGAAGGGTTTGCTCCTGGGCTTTTTTATTTTTTTCCCCCCTCTTTTTTAATAAAAAAAGAGAAGAAAGCAGCTCAGAGCTGCAATGAGAGTTCCCCATGGCCTAGAGGAAGAGCAGGGCTCTGAGGACAGCACCGAGCATCCCGTGAGCCCAGCAGGAATGCTTCAAAGCAGGGAGCATGGCGATGGATCAGGCTGGAAAGCCAAGTAGTCCCCAGGGAAGGGATGGGGAACTATCCTGAGGGAGGGAGGGAGGAAAAGGAACAGGGCTGCACACGCCGGCCTTGCCACAGGCAGTGCATGGCCACAGCTGGCACTGGGCTGGGAGCAGGGGGACAGCGTGTGCCGCTCCTCCCTGTGCCTCCAGCACCGTGCTGGGCTCCAGCCAGGCCCTGCAGCTGCTGAAGGGGGGCACTTGCACCCACACCTGGCACTGCTCGTGGCTCCTCTCCACCCAGGAGTGGCCCCACAGGAAGAGCCTGGAGCGAGGGGTCTGATCCTGCCACCACCCAGGGCCAGCTCCTGCCGGGAGGACACGCAGAGGTGCTGCTGGTGGATGACTCCGGGGGCCGATCCGCTGGCACCTGGATGCCAGCCCGGGAGATAGGGTCTGGGAGCGAGGCCAGGACACCCGGCTGCCAGCCCCCAGGATAGGGTGCTGGGCTGGGAGCCAGGGTAACTGCCTGCTCCTTCCTTTTGCTTCCAGTGGTTCTCTTCTAACTGGCTGTCCAGGAGCTGCCAGCAGTGGGGTGCAGCCCTGTGCTCAGGACAAGCCCTCATCAATACAATCTGAAGCAATGGGAAGAGCCCCACAGGTTAAAAAAAGGAAGCATTTCATATTTTTAACCTCCCATGAGCACTGGACCTGCATTTCCCTGCCCCTGGGAGCCCTGGCCACTGCTGTTTTGCAGCATCAAGCACCAAATATTTATTTAACTTCCTGCCGTATTAGAACTAATCACTCGTATTTTCCATCAAAGCTTCATTTTCATCTTAACGTAATTCCATCTGTGCACGCACAGCCACATCCTGCTCCCTGGAAAGACAGCTCTGAGGCTGCTGGCTGCACCCACTCCCAGCAGAGATGGGGAATCTGTCTCATCTCATCTCGGAGCACAGACTGGAAGACCTGTGTCCCATGGGCTTCCCACTGGATTCTCATTCCTGGTGCAGGGGTCCCACAAGCAATGATGTAGTTTGTCCCAGGAGCTCGGAGCCATCCCCAAGGGGTCACAAGTCACCTGATTCCCAAATAATCTGGCAACATCCTCTATTGCTGACGGTCCCAATGTGCTCCTCTGAGTCCTCACCTACATCCATACTATATAAAACCCAAAATATACATTTTCACACCAAGTGACACACTACCAACCATTCTGCTTTCTAATTCACACTCTGGTTTTTTGCACTCCATCCCAAAGCCTTGGAAGCTTTCACCACGGACAGAAGTTCAAAACCAGTGTTTTTCTGGGGGTCAGAACCTTCCAGGACAGGCAGAGAAACATTCCCTGCATCCCCGATTCCCACACTCCCTGACAGCAGAGATGCCTCCATCCCAGCAGGAGCCATTTTTTTCAGCAAAGCCCTGAGCCTGGGTGCAATCCTGATGCCCTGGTAGCATCAGATCCTGTTCACCTCCCACCTCTGGCTTCTCAGAGCCCAAATCCCAGGGCAGGTCACGCCGCCTACCCCTGGACCACCCCACAAAGCGACTCTTACTGTCTTTGCGGTAGTAGAGGATCTCGAGCTTGCACTCCTCGGAGCCCAGCAGGGCCTGGGTGAGCTGGGCAATGGAGCTCTTGGTGGTGTCGGGGCCGGTGAGGAAGTCGCAGGTGCAGGGCTGCTGCATCACCTCCACGCGGGAGTAGCCGAACATCTCGCAGAAGCCGTCGTTGCAGTAGATGATGGCACAGTTCTCCATCTGGGCATTGGCAATGAGGAACTTGCGGTCTGCAGGGAGCCAGGAGAGCACGAGGCTTAGAGGGGTGGTGGGGACACACAGGGACTGGGGACAGCCTGGGTGCAGGGGGTGAGCTTGTGGTTTTTGATGGCACCCGCTGTGGGGCTTGTGCAGAAACAACAGGCTTGCTGGGGATGCTGGTGACAGGCCTGGGGGTAGAGGGGCTGACCTGAGCCCACACCGTCCCAGGTGCTGCTCTGCTCTTCAGAGAGAGAAAGTGTCCCAAATTTCGTGTGAATTGGTGACTGTGGGGACAGGGCGAGCCGAAGTGGGGTTTCTCAGCAGAGGCAGTTTTGCTGGGATTGGGCAATCTCTGCAGCCTTGACATCTCACCACTGGCATGTGGGGACTCCTTTGCTGCCTAATGGGCAATCTGTCCCTGACCGGCGCTGCAGGCAGAGGGGAGAGCTCAGCCTCTGTCCCTTCCCAGGAGCTTATCAGGGACCTGAGTTATCAGAGACTTTCCACCCTTGCTCAGATTTGACTGAAGTCAGGCAAGGGGCAAGAGGAGGAGTGAGTGTGAGGCTTGGCTTCATGGGAAGCAGGGGTGAAACCCATTCACATTAATGATTCTCTTAATGTTTTACAGGATGATTGTGCCTTTGGGCTGAAGGTGAAATCCAGACCCCGCTGGGCTTTGTGGCCTGTGTGCTCAAAAAGTAAAGTGCTCACGTGAAGGAAAGGGGAAACTGAGGCAGGGAGTGATGCTGCCCCATTCCCTCCTGGTGCTGCAGCCACCTAGGCTGGGCTGGGGCCAGACTTGCTGCCTTGCCAGGGTATGTGGCAGTGCTGCACAGCCCACTGGAGCCATTTCCATCCTTATCTTAGGGTGGGCCCTGATTTGGTTTGATTTTGGGTTTTTTTTGAGGCTATTGGGGAGTGCTGGGCTCTGGGACAGATTTGCTGGCAAGTGACAGGGTGCTTATGTGGCGGATGCCATGTTCCCCTCAGCACCATCTCCCTCAGCATTTGGCATCAGCTCCGGGCTGGAGCTGAAGGCAAGTCTGAGCAGAGGGTCCATTTGGAGGCTGCCTCCCAGCCCAGACCCCAATTAATCTCCTGGATTACCCAGGAATGGCATCTGCAGCTTGTGTGCTCCAGAACCCTGCTGCACTCCAGCCTCACTGGGAATTTTACCCAAATGCAAGAGAAACCTTTGCACAGCTGCAGCACTGAGCACCGGGACCTAACGGGGCGAGGGAACCCCTCCCAGGCACATCAGGGCTCTCCCCAGCGGCACCGGCAGAGTCCCAGCTCTGCTGGATGCCTCCCAGTAAAACCAGTGTCCCCAAGGACGCTGCACAAGTCTCCTGCTTCATGCCACCCTCTGACAGCCCCTTGGTGGCCCTTTGTGGGGGACTCCCACTCCGGCACCTTTCCCTTTCCCACACAGGGCTGATGCTGGTGCCGACGCTGCAAGCAGCACAAACCGCCACAGACAAATGTTTCCCAGTTCCTTCTTCCCGATCCTTCTGCATCCAAATTGCTTTGTCAGCTGGAAGACAGCACAAGGAGGGGACCTTCTCCCAAAGCCCTGCTCCCGGGGCACACTCCCCAGCTGTCATGAACAGCTTCCCCATCCAGTGTGGGCTCTGTGGACTGGATCCAGTCTGGACCCGGGCTGGGCTGGCGCAGGACAGGATTTACAGGGCTGGCAGGGCGCCGGAGCAAGCTGTGCTGAGCACAGGGATGTGACCAAGACCAGGATGGGAAGGAGCTGCAGAGCCAGGTCTCCTTGGGGTTTTTTTCACCCCCAGTTTTCCTTCTGCCCTGCTCTCACCTGCAGATTTTCCCTTGGTCCCACAGTGCCAGGGCTCTGCACCAGCCCTGGAAGGGAAGAGCTGGGCACCTCTGGCTGCAACGGGGACTCACCAGGAGCAGCTACACCCATGGGAGCTGCGGTGCTGCGGGTGAAGGCACCCACAGGCACGTAAGAACTCACTGCCTGTAGCAAAGATGTATCAGGTGTGCTGGTTTGGTGTCTCCCAACACCCGTCACAGCGCGAAAACTGCCGCGGGGGAGCGTGGGGTGATGTTTCGGCAGAACGCAGCTGGTGCCCGACATGGCTGGCAGCGGCAGGGAGCGGGCAGGGCAGGGAACAGGGGGCCTGGCTGTCACGCCTCACCGCGTGGCCCCGCTGCTCCCCAGCCGCCGCTTCCCAGGGGGAACTGATAGGAACCAGGGACAGTTTTTCTCACTTTCCACCCCCAGGGTCACGTCAGTCACTGCCAGGCCAGGCAGCGCAGATCCGGCAGGGATGGCAGCGCCAGGGAATTTGCCCACGCGGGAAACTTGGACACCAGAGAAAAACCACAGTGAGCCGGGGCAGTGGGGGGGTGCACAGCTCCGGCACACCACAGCAGCCCCCCGAACTCAGTTTTTGGGGGACCCCGGTCCCCCCCCGGTCGCCCCCGCCATCCCCAGCATTGTCGGGGGGACCCAGCCCCGTTGGGGTGCCCACAGCGGGAGCGGAGTCCCCGCGCCCCCACCCAGCCACGCGCAAAGCCCGGTGCTCCCCGATGTGCACGGACTTTTCGCTGCGCTTGACGCGAAACCAGCCCAAAAATTCACATAAAGGGATTACTCGGAGCAACAGCAAATGGCAACATCTCACCGGGGACGGCGGCCGCCGGGAGCGCAGAGTTGAAGGCAAACAGGCAGCGAGCCCGACTGCGCGGGGGCACCCCCGGCCCCCCAGCCCGGCCGGCCGGGACCCCCTCCCCGGCAGCCCGGGCACAGCGGCCCGGCCCGGGGACTGCGGGGGCGGCGGTGTCCCCAGCCCCCGGGGAAACACCGGGGCTGGCGTGGCTCCGCCCCCCGGG
>VWYI01044893.1:338643-352645 GCA_013399455.1 Anthoscopus minutus
GGAGGGGGGTCTGGCCGCTTTTCTTGGGGAGGGGAGCTTGGCATGGGACGACTTGGCCTGGCGCAGGGCTCTGCGGGCACGGAGAATCCTTGAACATGGAGCGTTCCAGGAGTCCTGAGAGCTCTGAGGGACGTGGAGAGTCCAGGGTGTTCTGGGAGCTCTGGTGCACAGGGAGATTACAGCAGGTTCCAGCCCTCTGGGGTCGCAGAAAGCCCCATGGGCCCTGTAGAGCACGGTGGGTCCCCAGGTCTCTGTGGGACATCGGGGTCCCACGGTGATGCTGCACTACCAGATGTTCAGACTTAGACCCACCTCGGTTCTTCTCCTGCCCAGCTCAGGGGTGGAGGCCAAGGGGACCAGCTCCCTTTCCTTCCTGAGAAATCCACTCGGGCCAACCCTCTTCTCCTGTGTCCACTGCTAAGGACAGTGTCCACTGAGGGGCTTTCTATTATTATTATTTTGCTATGCATGATTTTTCAGGCATGAAATTGGTCTAAGAGGATTATGGTCCATTATCATCAGCAGAAGTGTTTTGCTGGGATTTTCAATTAATTTTCCAGTGCACCTCAGTAATGCCCATGTGGATCAGGCCATGCCAGTGGGGCACTTGACCCACAGCGTGGTTTGCCTGGGTTGCCTCTTGTCCTAGGGCCAGGGTGAGGCAGGTGCCCCTCCAGGCCCATTTCAGAGCCTCAGTGCTGTTTTTATCTCCATCTCTCAGAGAAGTCAGCCTTCCCTAACGCAGAAAAACTTGTTCTATTGTTGAAGAGGGTGAAAAACCCATTATCTCCCCCCATCCACTCTGCACACTGCCTCTGCCGTGATTTACTGCGAGTCGTGGAGGATGTTTTGCTCTATATTACACAGATGCAGCTTAATAGCATGGGGGAGGGAGAGGGACACAGAGTCCAGACTCCTGCCTTCTCTGTTTTCTTGTTGATATACTGTGTGACTCAAGGGAGACAGCTCTGTGCCGCAATTTCCTTTACAAAATAGGGACATTGGTCACTTGGCCTGGTAAAACCTCGCTGAGATTCCTGGATGACCAGTTCTGCAGGGGAAAGCAAACTATTACTACTACAGCTAATATGATAGTAATTATGATTATTAATCACCAGGCAGTCAGGGTTTAAGGTTGGCCTCCTGCCCTCCTCTCATCCCATAAATCAGTCCGGGATGTTCATGGGCACGTCACGTGGATGAGGATGTGTCTGGCAGAAAGGGCACGTGCTGGCTCTGAGCCCTTCTGCTGGGGTCCCCAGGGCACCAGCGCAGCTCCGGGCGTGGGGCAGGGCACAGCTCCGGTCCCCCCAGCCCCTCTGCCAGGGCTGGGGCTGGGCAATGACCCCAAAAAGGCTTGTCCTGCTCCAGGCATAGCAGTAGGGTCCCTTTGATCCCACTTGCTCCAACCAGGGCGTCTTGTTCCAGCCCGTGGCTGGTGGTAGAGCCTCCCTGGCCAGCCTCTTCCCCACACAGCCCTTGCATCTGGAGCTGAGCCATGCTCTTCTCTTTCAGGTTATTGTTCACTGAGCTCCAGGAGCCTCCCAGCGCACCCAGTCCCCTCACAGCTCCCCAGTCCCCTCAGTGCATCCCTGTAGAGCCAGGTCATCCATGCAGCTGCCAGTCCATGCCCTGCCTCCCTGCCTTCTTCGGAGCACTTTATGCCCAGACTTCTTTCAATTCCCTGGGTTTTAAGCATATGCTTGTAGTTAATCCTGTGCTTACATTTTATCCCAAATTGGAAAAATTGGGGTCTTTGGGCAAATTCTCCTGCTGTTCAAGTCAGCTGAAGGGCTCCCTCTAATTTAACTGAGCAGTAATCCTCTCTCTCCCTGCCCTGCTCTCCTCCTCCTCCCTCAGTTCTACTTCTCCCCCCTCCTCCTCCTCCTCTTCCTCCTCACTGAATGCTTTTGAGGTTTTACTCCTTTCCCCTTCTTTTTTTTCCTTCCTTCCCACACCCTGGGGAATCAGTGGGAAACTACCTGGTTTCCAAGGGCAAAGGAGACCTGGGTGCTTCCCAAGGGTGTCCTCCCCCTCCCTGCTCCTGGGAGTGCAGGGATTTATAATCTGTGTGGGAAATCATCACCCCCTCAGTGAGGGGCTGCTCTGGGCAGGCACAGGAACGTGGGGAAGGGAGGCACAGCCTTGATGGGGCATGGATTTGGGGTGGGGGCTGTGGGATGGATCCCGCTTGGATGGCAGCATGGCAGCTGTTGGCTGCTGCTTGCCAGGAGAAATGTTTGCCAACCGAGACGCGACATTTCTCCATATTTCTGTAATTAGAGCCACACTGCAAACACAGCTGGGAAGGGAGAGACAGGGCTCTCGTGGTCCCCAGAGCTGCTTCCAGCCACCAGGACTGTCCCCAGACACTCTCAGGTGTCCTTCTGCCTGGCATGGATCGTGCCCCTGCTTTGCCCTTCACTTTTGGAAGGTGCTCCACGGATGTGACACGGGAAGGGAGGAATTGGGGCTGTAAATTTGTTTTGCAGGTGGAAGGATGCTTCTTGTTCTGGCTCCTTTCTCTGCCTCACCACTCCAAATCCTGAAGTATTTTTTCAGGCTCTCTCCTCCACACTGTTTGTCAAGAATAAAACAAAAAACCCAAAACAAGGGTAAAATGTGCAGCCAATTGAAATCCTCATCAGCCCGGGCCTTCCCAGCCCTGGGAGATTGCAAATCTGGAAAGGACTCAGTGACATTAAACCAAGTCACGGACATTGTTTCCTGACAAAGCCACTTCCCACTTGTAAGTGGCAGGAAAAGCCACGGGGACTCTGCTCTGGGACGTGGCCTGCTCAGTTCACGGCATCCCCCCGGCATCCTGCCTGTCCCCACTGCACAGCAGGGGAAACTGAGGCACGGGGCAGGCTCGTGACTCAGCTGCCAGCAGGATGGATGGGGCCTGCAGGCTGCAATGACTCGTGATGCTGCAGGGAAGAGCAGGGAGAGGCAGAGGATGCAGCTGTGGGATGGGGGTGCTGGCAGCGGCTCTGTCTGACTGCAAGCTCTCCTGGGCAAGGGGGGATAGGAGCCAAGGGCCAAGCTGCCTGCACTTTTGCTGTGGGACAGTTCTCTCCCTGTCACCTGGGATGCCTCAAAGGGACAGAGTCAGCTCAGAGCTCTGAGCGGTGGGGACAGGTCCCCACCAGCAGTGGGACACGGGCAGAGCCTGCTTTGGGGTCCTGCTGCTGTTGCCCGTGCAGGGTAGGGACTCTGTGGGGCTGGGGAGGTGTTCAGCCCAGCTGGCACCCCTGGTGAGGATGGGACCCCACAGGGCACCCAGTGTGTCCAGCCACAGGCATGGATGGCAGCCCTCCATCGAGGATGGACGTGGGGAGGGTGCAGGCGTCATTTGGTTTGGATCTGGCCCTGTCCCCCTTGGTAGGGAATTCTAGCTAAGCCATGGGGCTGGGGGGAGCCTGGACTTGCCTGGGGGAGGAGTACGGGGTCTTTCCCCTCACCCCCAAATTCACCTTTACGCCCCTCAGCCCCACCTGAGCAGCGGGGAGGGGAGGATGGTGCTGGCCAGGGGCTGCAGGAGCTGCAGGGATGGAGCTTTCCCAGCGCCTACCTCAGCTCACCACATCCCCTCCACAGTTCTGCTGTCCCCTGAGACCCCCCCAGAGCCACCTCGCCCCCTCCTCTGCCCATGGTGGCCCCTCCTGATGGCCCCAGCTGCTGCCAAGCTGTGGCTGCGCCTTTCCAGGCACTCTTGTCCCCGGGGAAGGGGAATGTGAGGAACGCAGCCCCGTGCACCCTCTCTGCTCCTGCCTGGCCACCCGCCGGCTAAGAATAGACCTGGCTTGGCCTGGCCCCACCAGCACCGAGGGGCTGTGGGGTGTGGGAGCCCCCAGCCACCTTCCTGTGGGGGATAATGGACCCAAAAAAGTGAAAAATGGGTTTCTCTAATGTCCAAAGGGTTTTAGTGCTGGGGAAGGGAGCCCAGAGTGTTTCTTGCTTTGAATTCATGTGATTTTAAGGCAAATCTCTCTGGATGCTCCATGTACAGGCAGAGGGGTGCAAAGCAGCCCCCCAAGCCTCGGTACCCGCTGCCTCCTGGGCTCCCCTCTAGGAGTTCTGTGAATTGAGGGGGGATCTCCTCCTTTTTTCCTGCTTTTACATTCCTTTCTTCTCCTTAGGGAGTGATTTCGCTGAGCCTCCTAATTTCAGCTGCAAGCATGATGCAGAAGCCAGAAGGCAGCAAAATCTCTCCAGATGTTATCACAACGGGGAAGGGAAATCATCCCTGGTTTAAAGCTATCTTGTAAAACACTGCTGCTGGATTGGCAGAGCCCTCGGGCCAGCCAGCCCTCGCTGCCCTCAAAAGTTTCACCCAGGGCCCCCATCTCAGCCAAGAAGCTCCAACTGAGCTCGAAATGGGACCTTCAGCCTCCCCCTGGGCTGGACTGGGCACAACCTTGTGTCCAGCCCCGACTCCTGGGTGGACTTTGCACCTGTGTCGAAGGTAGCCTGCTGTCCAACCCCGTCCCATCTGCTGTGTGGACCTTGGCCCTGTGTGGAAGGCTGGCTGGTGTCCAATCCCACCTGCTGCACAGAGCTTGGACCTGTGCTGAAGGAGCCTGGTGTCTGCCTCTGTCTTCTGCATGGCTGGTGGGCCTGGGCTGTCAGTGTGCCTCTGGGCACAGCTCAGTGCAGCCATCAGCCACCCTCGTGTCCATGGGAGGACAAACTCAGCTCCTCTGTGGATTCTCTGTGTCTAGCTAGAGATGAGTACATGTTGCAGTCCCTGAGTGACAGTGGTTCAGTGTGCCTCTTTTTAATTTATTAATTTTTTTTTTTTTTAATCCTCTTCTCCAGAAAGCAATTTTCATGAAACTTGCAGGATCTTGATTATCTTGGAGACCTCTTTCCCTCCACTAATGGGGCAGAAAGGAGCCAAGGAGTTCAAATTTACCAGTGAGGGACTGAGCTGGATGGAGGACACCTGCACCAGCCTGATTTCCCAGGCTGAAAATACACTTGGCTTCCAACTCAGCTCTCACCGTGCCAGGTCTCTGCTCCATGAGCAACGCACTCTGGGAAAGGGGGAGAGGAGGGAGCCTGATGGGGAGAGGAGGGAGCCTGGTGTGCCGGGATATAAACCAGATGCTCCGGGATGTGACGAGGGCAGGACAGCACCGGAGCCTGGGGCTGCTGCCCCCGGGACCTGGGGACCACGGCAGGACCGGGGTGCCACCTCTCCGCCGTGTCCTGTGCTCCGGGAGGATGGAAAACAAACAAACACCCGAGCGTGGGCGGGCAGACACCTGCCTTGTGCCGCCTGCCAGGTGCAATGAGCCGCTCCCAAGCCTCAGCTTCCCGGAGTAAGACACGAGCGAGGGCAGAGGCCATCGCACGGCAGAGGGACGGGTGGATCATCCAGATCCCCTCATTTCCCCTGCTGCTTCGGGCTGCAGCAGATCACGGCTCTTTTAGGCTGCTATAATAATCCCCAGCCTGGGATTAGTTTTGCACCTAATCACTGCAGAACAAATACGAAGTTTTATTTACAGAAGCAGAAGAAAGACGAGGCTGGGGACGAGGAGGGGGGGGCCTCAAGCGCGGCTGATCCCGAGATAATCAGGAGCTGGAGGGCAGGAGGCGATCGCTGACCTTGGACCCCCCTCCCCGCCTCTTACGTAAATGTGTCATTGAGTGCTGGAGTCACAGCAGCCGAGAGCTCCAGCCTTGTCCCGACCTGGGCTTGGTGACCCCCCAGCCCTTTAAGCAGTTCACGTCTGGACTTTGGGGATTCCTGGCCCTGATTCAGCCCCTGCCTTGGGCACGCGCTGCGCCGAGCCCACGAGCTGTCAGCTCTGATGGGAGCCGCGGTTCAGGGGAGGGTGGAGATGCTGAGAAGGGATGCTGATCTTTCAGCTGGAGACAGGGGAAGCCGGGTGCTGCAGTTATGTTGCCCCAAAGCCAGGCTGATCCCCAGGGATTTGTGTTTGCACTGGGGTGGGGTGGCCGCTCTCCTGCTTGAGAGCCTTGTTCCCCTGAGCCCCCAGCCCGCATGCAAGAAGAAGCTGAGCTGCTGCTCAAAGGGTGACAAGACATAGGTTTATTTTTCATCCATGCAAGCAAACAGCCTGGCAGCAGGCAAACCAGGATGTGCTCCATCCCTCCCCAAACTGCCCTGTGTCACTCGAGTCTCTGGCTTTGCCCACAGATCAGAATTGGCTGGTGGGTGACCAGGCTGGACCAGCTCCAGCCCTGGGCACAGGGGCAGCTTGTGATGGCTCCGTGCCTGCCGGAGCCTGAACTTCTCTTTCCCCTGATTCAGACATTGACAAATAAATAGCTCTTCTCTGCTCTGGCTCTTGCATAGTGGAAAGGAATGTCTGACCTGATAGGAGAGAGGAATCCTGGGTTGTGGAAACCCATGGCTTCCTTGGCAAGTGTGCCCATGGCATGGCTGCCAGCCTGGCCAAGTGCCCATGCTTGCACCCTGTCTATGTTGCCCTGCTGGTGGCTGCCTTATTTCAGTTCCATTTCTGAGCTGGATTTGAAGGGCTTTCTCCTGGCTGAGAAGAACTTGACGCCCAAGAAGATGGTGGTGATCAGGAAGATGAGTGCCAGGGCGAGCAGGACCCAGCCACCTGCTGTGGCTTGATTTTTGGTCAGGGACATTCCCAGGAAATCAGTTTTGCTGGAGTCATCTTGGGCTGGAAAGGAGAGAAGTGAGAGATGTGGCTGTTGCTGGGGGCTCTGGGATGTTGGGTCACCTTTGCTGGTCTCTTGGATGCCCTTTGGCCTCAGCTCCCCGTGGAATCAAGGAGAAGCATCCAAACAACTTGTGGTTTTTGGGATGGCCAAGGGGCACCAAGAGAGCTCCATTTCATTCTGACCCAGGTGAGGGCTGAGCCCTGGCTGGTCATGGAGCTGCTGTGCTTGGCTGAGCCCTGCATACCTGTGTAAGGAGTCCAGCTGTACTCGGGCCAGCCCAGGACCTCCCCGTTCTTCTCATTCTCCTTCTCCAGCCACGTCATGAGTGGCTCAAAGTAGCTCATCAGGGCCTCTGCTGACATGTTGGGCTGCCCTGTGATGAGCTGCATGGCTTCGGGCCACGGCTTGCTGAAACCCAGCTTCAGGGCATCCCTGTGGCAGGAGAAATCAGCTCCAGTGTGTTCCCCATCAGCCTCTTGGCCGCCAGCCCCTCCCTCTCCCTTCGGGCTCTTAGTCTCAGCATCCCTGGGTACAGTCTGACCCCCCCAGAACCACAGGGCTGCCAGCCTGGAGCACAGGGAAGCACGGTTGTCTTGGGGGGAAGAGGGGTTTGCATGGATTAAAACTCTCCAGCGAATCCAGCCTGATGCAGAGCAGTCTCTGGGTGAAAGGGTTAATTTTGCAGGTGCTTTTCTTGAAGCAAGGGGGTTGTTTTCCCTAAGGAACTGGGGGCTGGGAGGAGGAGGAGGAGGAGGAGGAGGAGGGAGCCTTCCCCCTGCCAGGGGCCTAGCTACCATCTAGTGGCTGCTTTTGCAATCACAGCGCCCAGCCCAAGGTGTCCCTGCCCCAGGTAGGGGACGGGAGGGACGAGCGGGGGCTGTGCTGCCTCCTGTCTTGCTGGGCTGGCTTTTAGGTGTTTGGGGATATGATGCCTCGGCTTTACCCTGCCCTCACACCTACCCCAAGATCTTCCCAGCCTCCTGGGACTGGTAGATGTCACAGGTGTGCAGGGGACCCTTGTGCCCGGCGGCATCGCAGAGTGCCTGGTGGAACTGGAACTGGATCACAAAGCTGACAAAGTACCTGGTAGAGAGGGATGAAGAGATGGGAATGGACCCTACGAGTGCCTGTGCAAGGGAGGATGTGGCTCCCCTCACTCTCTGGCTGCACCCCTCCCAGCCTGGGGGAGCATCACTGGCTACACCTGCTCCAGCTCAGCTCAACCTGCTGAGGCCTTTTCTCCCACAATGTGTTATACATTTGTTGCAGTGGAAGAGCTCGTCTTCCTTGGATAGGGAGAAATTCCCCTACATCCAGACTTCTTCTCTGAAGCTCTCTCAGGGTCTCTGGAGCTGCCCAGCCCACACAGGATGGTACCACCAGACATGGAAAAAGGTGTCATCACTGGCACCTGACCTGGGGATCCTGCTTCTGTGCCCAGGTCGTGTCCCTCGTGCCCCAGCCCTGCTGGCTCACCTAATGTAAGGGACGTTGGCAGGGATGTGAAACTTTGCCCCGGGGTCAAAGTCATCTTCAGACCTCAGTGCTGGTGGGCACAAGCCCTGGTACTTCATCCTGGGTGAGAGAGGGAGAGTCAGGCCAGCCTGGGGAGGAGGAGGAGGTGGGGTAAAATGGGAGGGAACACAGTGGGGTGTGAGAACAGAGAGAAGGGCTCTGTACCTCATCCTTCCCATTGCAGTCAACTGCACCACAAGCAGTGCAAGGAGACGAGTCTGAATTCAATCCTACCTGAGGTTCCACCACTCCTTGTTGTACTCATCCTCCTTGATCCGCCCATCAAACACCTTCCAGCGCCACTGGTCCATGAGGTACCCAAAGGGCAGGAAGGCAATTTTGTCCAGGGCGATGCTCATCAGGTAGTTAATATCACTTTCTGCTCAGGGAATGGAGATGGAGACAGTGCTGTACCCCCCTCTCCTCCCTCTGTGGGTCATTCTGCCCCAGAACTGGGTGTCCCCAACAGGTCCTGTCCCCTCCATGCATGCACAGCCACCCTGAGCCCTTCAACCTTGCCCAGCCCCTCCGGACCATCTACATTTCCAGCTGCTCCCATTAGCATCCCCACATTTGCTGTGTGACCCTCCTCACCTTCGTTTTCCATGACCTGATCCAGCAGATGGATGCTGTGCAGGTGTTTGGGGGTGGAGACAGACAAGGCCATGACATCCCCAACAGCCTCATGGAAGCCAGGGTTGGCCCCGTCGCGGAAGGAGATGGGCTGCTCGCGGTACTGCAGGAAGTACTGCACGTGGCCCATCTCGTGGTGAACCGTGATCAGGTCGTCCATGTTCACCACGGTGCACTGCTTGATCCTGGGCCAGGACACGAGGGTTGGGGGAGAAGGGAGGGAAGTGGTGGCGTGAAAACCTCCGGGAGCCATCACATCCCCTCGAGTTATTTTTCCTTTCTCTGCGCCCGCCTCCCCACATCTGATGCCAGGTCAGGCTGGCCCTACTCCACTGGGTTGGTGTCTTTCTCCTCTCACACCTCCTGCTGACCCTGCCCATTCCCTGTCCCTGTTCATCAGCTTTTCCATCCTCCACGACAGGGTAGGGCAGGCATGGATTGCCCTCCATCCACCATGGGGACTCCTGCCAGCATCTTGGGCACCAAAAGAGGCGCCGTATTTGTGGTGCCACAGCCACAGAACAAGACACCCCTTGGTGGCATCAGCCCAGGTGCCCTTACTCTCCAAAGATGCTTTCTGCCCCAGCAGCACATCGGCAGTGGCCACCACCTGCTCCCCATGGCACCTGAAGTCCTTGCGGTTGTAGAAGTCCCAGGCCGAGGCGTGACACACCACCTCCCGCCCATCCGACGGCTTCTCCATCATGGACTTGTCCCAGAACTCCTGTGGCATCGGGATGAGGCCCAGAGAGGTGAAGAAACGATCTGACTCCTCAAACATTTTCTTGGGTGTCCAGCCCTAGGGAAAGAGCAGAGTCCTGGTGAGGGGCAGTGGGGGATTCTGGGGTGCTGGGGGCTGTGGAAGGATGGGAGGACAGGGGCAGCCTTGTTCTGGGCAAGGGGATCTCCTGGAGTCAGCCAGACCTGGATCCAGGTAGGGAGAATACAGGTGAGGCATGGTTGTGGTTTTTTTTTTTGCAACATTAGAGCATTTGGCAACGTGGTGGTGGCAACAGCCAAAAGTTTCTGGGTCCCAAGAGGCTTCCCCAGAGCAGCCTAGAAAATCACTGACCTGTTTTTTCATGGCTGGGGTGGCATCCACCTTGGTGGCATCTGGGAAAGGTATCACCAGGTCGAAAATGTTGGACCATGACTGAGCCCACATGTTGCCTGGGAAGCACAGAAGGATGGCACATGTCAGGAGGCAGAGACAGGGAGAGGAGAGCAACCAGTTACTGCCTCCTCCTGCACAGGTGGATCACCCTGCCTGCTCCCTGCCTTGCCTGGTCCTTCCCTGTCTGCATGAGGGCAGTGCAGGCAGGAACCCAGCCATGCAAGAGAGGTCAAATCGTGCTGCCCTTCCATGGGGTGGCTTGGCCTCTACAGATCCATGCCAGGGGACCTTTTCTGGTCAGCCAGAGCTGATCAGAGACCAGTCTTAACTCTTGGCATGGCGCAGAGGCAGCCACACCTGATGGGAGACACAGCTTAGCTCAAACAGAGCCCTTACCTAGCAGATGGGCAGGGATGGGACCCTTCAGGTTTATGTGCTCTGGACCATACTTTTTGTAGAGGGCTCGGCGCACGTAAGCGTGCAGGTTGAGGTACAGGGGCTGCAGCTGCAGGTACAGCTTCTCCAGATCCTCCTCGAAGGTGGATGTCTCATACAGAGATCTCCAGTAGGCCCCGTTGTCTTTGTAGCCTGCGGTAGGGCAAGAGCAGAAGCTGTCAGATGCTGCCCTTCTTGGGCAAGACTCTGTCCTGACCTGACACTGCAGGTCCCTCCATATCTGAGAGAGGAGATCTCCTGGCAGGTACTGAGACCTCTACACCCAGTTGGATGAAGAAGCCGTTCCTCTCCCAGGGGGTTAGGGCCATGGTGGGCTCCAGGGCAGCAGGGCACTGACCATTGAGCACGGCGGCCTTGTTGCTCAGTTCCACGTATCGCTTGTAGTTGTTCCTCATCTTCTTCCCAGAAGCATCTCGCCAGCCCTTCCAGGCGAAGAGGAGCTCCTCATAGTCCCGAGAGGTGGCCATGATGTCTGTCAGGTCTAAGAGAGAGCAACGAAGCCACTGTGATGTGCTGAACAGGTGCAATGGTTCTACACCCAATGTTTTGCTCCAGGGCCAGAAAAGAGAAGCTGAAAGAACTCTTCATGGTTGTTCTTCATGCCCCAGTTAAAAAAAATCCCTTCCTTCTGGGCCAGTGTTGATGCCCCATGGGATGCCCTCCTAGATCTTACCAGGATCCAGTGGGTGACAGGTTTTGTTCTCTCTGCAGACCTTGGCCACGCTGTATGTGGTCTCCATATCTGAGAGGAGGGTGTTATACTGCAAGGGAAATCAGAGTATGTAAACTGGTTATCCTTGCTCCTGATACTGGAGGATGTCCCAGCCCATTGAGGTTTTCGTGTGTTTTACTCTGGTCCCTTCCAAGATCAAGTGTGACCCCACCAGAGGTAACATGGAGTCAATACAAGAGGGCCTGGGACCAACAGCAGTGTGCCATTGTCACCCAAACATCCAGGCCCCTCTGCAGCCTGGGACAGGCAACCTTTGGGTAGGAAACCCTGAAGACAAGGATTTTGGCTTTGTGTAGAAAGTACCCAGCTATCACACTGGGCAGATGGTGGCTGCCCACTGCACTTCCTAAATTTCTAAATGAAACTTGTGTCTTCCCACAGGGTGATGGCAAGGGACACCCTCTCTTCTCTGTGCCCTTGCCACTCACCTCCTTCAGCTCATTCTCAGGTAGGGCTGCCCTCTCAATGACACTCAGCTTCTTGAGGATGCGGGTGACACTTTGGTCCTGGAAATCGGAGGTGTCAAACTGCCTGGCCCTCATGCCGTACTCCAGGGTGTGCTTGGACATGGCCAAGTTCTTCTCCAGCTACAATGAGAGAAGAGTTACTTCAGGGAGAAGACACAGACCACCACTAGAAACACCACCTGGCATGCCATGACTGACACCCTCTCCACAGCTGCCTTTGAGGTGGGTGCCTCATTGGATGAGGAGGGCTTCCAAGGAAAACACGTCTCCTGGGTGAGAACATTCTCCCTTTACCAGGCCGGTGCCACTCACTGGTTTTCAGAGCTTCTGTGAAACGTGCCCTGGGTACCAGCTGCCTTCCCTGGCTCTTGGCTCTCCCTGCACAGCCCCAGGGTCATTTCCATACCATGATCTCCTTGTTGTGGTCGGTGATGTTGGTGTTGTAGGCCCAGGATGCCTCGGTGTAGGCGTTCCACACTTCCTCAGCTGTGCTGTTGTACTCGGACAAGAACTCTTTAGCTTGTGCCTCATCTGCTATTTTGTCTAGAGGAGGAAATAAATGGGGGAAGAGATGAGAAAGGCCAGGAGAGTTACAAGAGCACTCTCCCATGGAGAAGCCACAGTTCAGCTTTCCCCATTGATGGATGCCACAACGTGGGAGCAGGCTGAGCTAAGAAATGGGGGAAGAGGAGCTGGGGTGTCCCCCTGGACAGAGGATGGGATAACAGGACAAGTTTCCCACCCTAGATCTCCCACAGGAGCACAAAGGACACAACTGAGAAAAGAAACTCCCACACCATGGCTGATGACATCACTACACAGCCTCAGACAGCGGCGCCTGCCTCCTGGGATGCAACACCCCGTGGGACTTCACTGGAGCTGGCTACTTCCCCTTCCTGGCATGGGAACCACCCCAGCCACAGCAGAGACCTCCCTCTGCTTCTGCCTGTGGATTAACGATGTCCCTTGGAGGACATTCTCTTCCTGACCCTCCCCAGACCCGGGATGGAGCTGCAGCCTTACCAATGCCTTCAGGGTAGCCTTCAGGGACAGGGGGACGCCAGTCGAACTCAGGCCAGCCCAGCACCTCATTGGTCTTGTTGTTCTGCTCCTCGAGCCACTTGGTGACAGGGCTGAAGTACTCCAGGAGGGGAGCAGCGTCCATCTGACCCGTGCCAGTGAGATGCAAGAGGATATCCTGCCACGACTTGGAGGACCCAGCTTTCAACACTTCCCTGCGGAGGAGCAGAACAGCAAGAGCCAGCATGAGGCCAGGGGATGGATGGGAGAGAAGCAGTGATAGGTTCTCAGCATCCTAAGGGTTGAAAATGCTGTTCCTGAGTGGGACATGAACCTGGGAACTGCCTTGGAAGCCACCACCTGTCCTGCATGCAGGAACTGACAACTCCGTGTCACATACTCATGCATTTAACACCCAGGGAATCAACAAGAGCCAGCTGTGCTTTAGTGGCCTCTTGTGTGGGTGGGAGCTTGTGACTGGGACAATAGTGGGTCCTCCCTCTGGTGAGGACCACCCACCCCACCGCAGTGCTTCCATGTATTTCCATCCTTCCATTTATCCATTCACCCATCCATCCATCTGCAGAGCTATTTCTCCAGTTCACTTTTCCTTCCTTTCTTCTTTCCTTCCTTTGCACACCATCAGCTTCCATGCACACATCTGTCCCCACCTGAGTTTGTCTCCAGCCTCTTTGGACCTGTAGATGTCACAGGTGTGCAGGGAACCGTTGTGGTTGGCTGCCTGGCACAGTGCCTTGTGAAACTGGAACTGGAGGATGAAGCTCACAAAATACCTGCCAAGGAAGCCCATGAAAGTCAGAACTGGGGGCAAGGGGAAGCAGACAAGTCCAAGAGCTCAACCCCACCATTTGTGGTCCCAAGTGCTGGGAGATGTCTATGTCTGTGACAGTCCTTGCCCTCAGACGTGATCCCCCACCCACTGCAGCGCAAGCCTTGGTCCCCCTAAAACACTTCCTCTACCTGATGTAAGGAGTGTTCCCTGGGATGTGGTACTTTGCTCCAGGGTCAAAGTTGCTTTCATTCCTTGGAACTGGAGCACAGATACCCTGGTATTTGGTTCTGTGGGCAAGAGAGAACAACATCCTGAGCATAGGAATAATAAGGGATCAGAAGAATCTAGCCAAAGAATGGGAAGGCTTGGCATAGTGCTGAAGAAATCTGCACAATTATAGCATGATTCCATGTATATCCATCCATCTATCCATCCATCCATCCATCTATCCATCATCCATCCATCATCCATCCATCCATCATCCATCCATCATCCATCATCCATCCATCTATCCATCATCCATCCATCCATCCATCATCCATCCATCCATCCATCCATCATCCATCCATCCATCCATCCATCCATCTATCCATCCATCCATC
>VWYI01044893.1:352755-372169 GCA_013399455.1 Anthoscopus minutus
CCATCCATCCATCCATCCATCCATCCATCCATCCATCCATCCATCATCCATCCATCATCCATCCATCCATCCATCCATCATCCATCATCCATCCATCCCTCTATCCTACACACCCGCCCATCTATCCATTGTTCTCCCCACATCTTCATGGCTGCTTTTATGTTCTTTTCTTTCTTTTCCTCTTTCCTGCCTCCTTTCCTTGCACATCCCCAGCTTCCACACCCCCACACACCCTTGGGGACTGTCCCCTACCTCAGGTACCACCAGTCGTAGTTGTAACGGCTTGGGGGCGTGCTGCCGCTGAACACGTTCCAGCGCCACTGGTCGATGAGGTAGCCAAAGGGCAGGAAGGCAATCTTCTCCAGGGCCATCTTCAGCAGGTAGTTGATATTGCTCTCTGCATGAAACAGAGCCTGAACCAGGCTGGAAAGGAGTCTGCACAGACAGCACTACAGGCACCAGGATTTTAGTGGGCAAGAGGGTGGGCAGATCTGGGTGAGAAATGGGGACCGCATTTCAACATGGAATCCTGCTCCTAGAGAAGGCTGTGTAGGACAGGAGGTTTCTGTAGATACAGCTGCTCCTTGGGGCAACACCTGCCTTTTACTGAGTGGGGACAATGAGAGTGACAAGTGTGGTGTCCCCTTGCCCTTAGCCCAGCTCTCAGAGCTGAAAGGTCTCTGGTGAGTGCAACTCTTCACACTTCTGCCCTGGGGCCTCAAGGTGAGGGGCTTTGGGGGAGTCTGCTCTGCAAAGTTTGGTCAAGCTGCTGCAAAGGCTCTGGTGGTTTAAATTCAGAACCAGAGTCAACTCTAGGACAGTCACCAGCCTGTCATGAGGAGCACGGGGAATGATGACATCTGGTTTTCCCATCAAGGAAACCGGGGGAAGGAAGTTTGGAGAAAGACCTGCTGGAGATGCAGCTGAAGCTGTGGGGTCACAGGGGGGTTGGCAGCACTGCCCTGAAGGGCTCTTGGCCGCCATCACTACCGTGGCCTGGCTGCCAAGGGCTGGCAAGTCAGGTAGCAATGGCTTGAGGCAGAGGCCATCTGCTTCGTTGTGTTCCTGCAGCACTGGCCCAATGCTCTTGGCTGCTGTGATGTCTTTCTTGTCATAAAACGTATTTAATGACACGGCAGGAGGATCCCGGCACTGTCCCTCCTCCGCCAAGCAGCGCCTGGGGCAGCTCTGAGAGCGCTCATCTTCCTTTGCTGCCATCTGCTTTGATGTGTTGGCTGAGGGATGCCGGGTGGGAGGGAGGATGAGGCTCTTGACAAGCTGGGCAGTGCCTGCAGTGACAAGTCCTGCCCTGGCTGGCAGCTGGACATGTCACCCGCCCTCGTGACTGTGCATGGAAAAGCTTGGTGCCACCTCCACAGAGCCCACCGGGAGGGACAGTGGTGGATGCTTCTTGGGGAGGGAGGGAGGGAGGGAGGGAGGGAGGAATGCTGGAAAGGTCAAAGCCAATCAAGCACAACAAATGCTGTTTTCCAGTTTGGGCTCTGTTGGTGAAGGGAAAGGCACAGACAAGCTCTGGAGAGCATCCCTCCTGCCTCAGGGGGTGAAGAGGATGGAGCCAAGAAGGGCTCTACACGGACCCATGGAGACAAGAGGGAGTTGTGCATGGACCCGTGGAGACAAAACAACCCACAGAGACAAGAGGGGGTTGTGTGTGGACCCATGGAGATGAGAAGGGGTTGTGGCAGCTCTGGGCTGCATTACCAACCCACCCTGGCACACCTCAAACCCTTCCCAGTGCCACAGGCAGCGCCAGAGCCCCCCGGGTCACCCAGCTGCTGTACCTTCATCCTCAGCAGCGCTGCTGAGGAGCCCGATTTTCTTGAGGTGGCTGGGGGTGGAGACAGAGAGGGACAGGACATCGCCGATGGCCTCGTGGAAGCCGGGGTTGGCCCCGCTGCGGAAGGGCACGGGCAGGTCCTTGTACTGCAGGTAGTACTGGACGTGGCCCATCTCGTGGTGCACCGTGAACAGCTGCTCCATGGTCACCGATGTGCATTGCTTGATCCTGCCGTGTGCAAACAGCCCTGCCTGAGCCGAGGGAGGGACCCTGGCAGCCCCAGAGAGGGTGGCAACACCCCACAGGGTAAGGGAAAGGGGAGGGGAAGGCAGGGAAGCATTGTCACTCCAGAGCTCGCCTCAGAAAGCGCCACACTGGGCTGTGTGGCCAGGCTGGGGGGTACCCAAAAGGGTGATCTCCAAGGGGGATAGGGGAGGGTCTTGCCCTGTAACCCTGCATGTCCCCACAGACCTGAAGTCCTTGCGGTTGTAGAAGTCCCAGGCTGAGGCATGGCACACCACCTCCCGCCCATCTGTCGGCTTTTCCAGCATGGACTCCTCCCAGAACTCAGTGGGCATCTCCAGAAGCCCCAGGGAGGTGAAGAACTCCTCCGAGACCCGGAACATGTGGGTGGCATTCCAGCCCTGGTGGGCAGCAGGCAGTGGGTTATGGCTGAGGGAGGGGCTGCCTGTGCCCTGGGCATTGGCTCCAGTGCTCCCCCAGGACTGTGGGAAGGAGGTGAGCTGCTCCCAGGGACTGAGGTCCTGCCCTCTCTCTGTGATGGGGAGGCCCAGCCCCAGAAGTGGTGTGAACATCCTTAAAAAGCACTGAGCAATGGTGCTGGAGCTCAGCAAGGGCAGGAGAAGGGAGCAGGACTGACACCCAAGCTTGGAGCTTGGGATGGTGTGAATGCAGCAACGTGGCCCCCAGCCTGGGGACTGGCAGCAGTCCCAGTGCACTGCCCGCTTCTGTCCACCTGCTGCCTCTTTGGTCATTGCCAGAGATGGAGTAAGATCATTCCTTTGTCCCTTCCCCTCCCAGACATGGATTTTCTGCTGTCCCCTATACAAGTATGAGGAATGATTCCCACAGACTCAATGCCATGGGCCAGCCTTGGCAATGCCTCCTGATTTTTCTCCCCGTTCCCCTCAGTGAGTCCCTCGGCCCATCACCTGCTGCACCATGGTGCTCGTGACATCAAGGTTGGGCTTCTCAGGGTAAGGGATCATCAGGTCATAGATGTTGTTCCACTGCTGAGCCCACATGTTCCCTGAGAGGAGAAAACAGCTGGAGTAGAGAAACACAGAGATCGCTGGGACCTGTCTGGCCCTGCCCCTCTGACACCACCCTGGGCACAGGCTGGGGGGGGTCTCATCTTACCCAGGAGGTGAGCAGGGATGGGACCCTTGAGGTTGATGTATTTGGGCCCATAGCGATCATAGAGCTTCCTCCGGACGAAGGCGTGCAGGTTGAGGTAGAGTGGCTCCAGCTGCTTGTAGATGCCCTCCAGGTCCTTCTCAAAGGACTCTGAGTCGTACCAGGAGCGCCAGTAGCTGCCTGTGTCACTGAATCCTACCAGGGACACAGGGAACACCTCTGTCTCCTGACCCCAAAGGCTGCCCCCCACTACCCATCCCCAAAGAGTGGGAGCAGGGACTAGCAGCGGGATTTTCCCCCCTTCCCCAGAGTGGGAAATAGAAGTAGGACACCTTGCTGCATGTGGGGTGGGGAGAGCAGCAGTGCATCCCAGTGCCCCAGCCCTGATTCCCACCCCTGAACCCCCGGCTGGAGATGCTCCCAGTCTGTACCATCCTTGGAATAGGCCTCGTTGCTGAGCTCCACGAACTCCTCGTACTTGGGGCGCAGCGGGTTCCCCGCAGCGTTGTGCCAGCCCTCCCAGGCATACAGCAGCTTCTTGTAGCTGCGGGACGTGGCCATGATGTCCGAGAGCTCTGGGACAGAGGGGACAGGCAGGACATAAGAAGGACAGGGAGGCACGTGCCACAGCTCTGCAGAGCTGCCACCACCAGCACCGGGCCAGAGCCAGGCGCCCATCCCCGCAGCAGGACAGCCCTGATTAACAGGAGCCAGCCCCAGCACAACGAGGATGTGGGGACCAGAGCTGTGGCCATGGGGTGCTCAGGGGTGGGGACAGGGACCATACCTGGCTCCAGGTCCCAGCAGGTGCCATTGGGCAGGCACACCTTGGCCGTGGAGTAGATTTTGTCCATGTCGCTCAGGATGGTGTTGTACTGTAGGGAAGGAAAAGGTGTTGGGGCTGCAAGGGGACAGGGGTGGCCCTTCAGGAGGGACCTGCTGGAATGTGTGTGTGTCCAGACGGATGTGAGGAAGGATTGGGGTGTTTACACAGCGTGTTTTTGGTGAGATAAGTGCGTTATCACTCCGGGTTTTGGCATGGTGGGGAGCAGGGACAGACAATCCCTGCACAGCCGTGCTCCAGAGAGGGGCTGTTTATAAAGCTGTTTGTCAGCGGGGCTGTGGCACAGGCTGTGCACAGGCTGTTTATCTAAATGGCCAAAAAAAATAGGAGAAGAAAAGCAGGAGGATGAGGGGTATTTATTTCTGTGAACTTCAACAACAGCAAACAATAGCAACAGGAGGCTTCGTAGAACGTGCCTGGGAAGCCCATTCCCAGGGAAGGAAATTCCTCTGCTCTGTCCCTCTCTCCACTCCCATTCCTCTGCTCCAGAGGGGATGGACATGGGGACAATGGTGGCTGTGGGACAGAGCTGCCAGGGATGGGTGAGACACGACTGATGTTCAGGGAGGAGACATGACGCTGTCTGTTATTTGGGAGAAGGCAGGGATGGGTTTCCTGGAAGGAACCGGGGCCGACGGCTCTGCGGAAGGGATTGCATCACTAGGCTTTGCCAGGGCTCTGCTGGGAATGGCTCTCAGGGAGCTGTGGGTCAGGATGGAAGGGCTTGGCCCTGTGCTCGTGTAGAGCAGAGTGGCTGCCAGCCTCAGCCTGGGCAATATTTTCAAGCATGGAAATCAAAATTCAGGTAAACTGCCCTGAAAGCTCAGGACTGTGATGGAGAAGGCTCAGGACATCCTGATGTCCCAAGCAGGGAACTGTGTCCTCAAGGCCCAGCATTCCTTGTCTTATGGGTGGCTGCATCAGCCCTTCTTTCAGCAGGCTGCACACCTGGTGAGCCCAGAGGGGCTGGGACAGCTGGCTCCAGCCATGGGCACAGCCTGCCTGGTCTCCAGGTGATGCCCAAGACTGCTCTGTGTAAGCAGGAAATCTCCAGTTCCTACTGGGATAGCTCCAAGATGAGGTTAGGGCTGGCTAAAAGGGCCAGAAGGCACCCCACATCCCCTGAAGAGAGCATCCCATCTCCTCCTCAGTTATTGTGCAGAGGCCAGTGACACCCTCCAAAATGCAACAGCTCAGCAGCTAAATCTGGATGCTTGCAAAAACTCCCCCTAAGGCATTTCAGAGCACCACAGCCATGCCCAGAGCCTCACCCACCTTCTCTCTCGTCTCCAGGGGCAGGTTGGAGGGTCCCAAGGTCTGGATGGATCCAATGATTTTCCTCAGCTGGGGGTCACTGAAGTTATTCCACTTGTCGCCGTAGAGTTCCTTGGCTTTCTTCCCCCACTGCTCTATGAAGTCCTGCTCCTCCAGCGATGCCTTGACCTGCATGGTGGGAAGGGACACAGGGGCTCAGGACCAGCCCTGCCACCACCCAGGCAAAGGTTTGGGGGCCAGGGGCCAAGTCATGAGGGTTTGTGGGAGTCAGAGGTGACAGACACGGGGTGACAGGCAGAGCTGTCCCAGTCCATGGCACCCATGGACAGAGAGCAGCTTCCATCTGGCACAGCAGTGCCTGCAGCCCCTGCTCGCCCGTGGAGCTCCCACAGAGTGGCCTGTGAGGGGCTTTTGGAGCGAGCTCCAAAAAGGATGGGAATGCTGGGATTGGGTGTCCAGGCCATGTGGTCTGGGTGCTCCCAGGCTGGCTTTGGCATCTGCTGGTCCCTGGTTTTGGAAGGAGCTTGGAGGTCTGGCTTAATTTTATTTCTATTCCTGCTGTTTCTCACTTTCACGGAAGCCCAAAAGAAAATTATAAAAGAGCCACATTCACCTTTCTCCTTCCTGTATGTCCTCACTATGTCTGCACGCTTCTGTTTCTGTGCATTCCTCAGCTGCACCCTGTGACCTGTCAGTGCCACATCTGGGGTTCACCCATTTGCTCAGAGTCCCCAGTTTTGGGTGTCTCACTGCCACCCAGCTCCTGCCAGCCCCTGTCTCCCTTCCTGGGGCCACAGGTGCTATTTAGGCAGCTGGAGCTGTGGCCACAGTTTTGGGATGGGATGCATTGCAGGTGGTTGCATCCCAGCCTGAGCAGTGTCAGGGAAGCTCTGATCTTTCAGGAGTGCCCTGGCTGGGTGCAGGTGGTGCAGAGTGCCTGGCCAGAGCTGTCCTGCTGTGATTTATGGAGCTCATTAGTTGTGACTTGTGGCATTTTTAGCCTGGCTCTAACACGCCTGGTTTGTTTTATTTTAATCTTCACATTCCCTCAGCAGGCAGCAGGGAAGGAAGGGAGTTGTGGTGTGGCAGAGCTGGAGGCTGCCCAGGGCAGATGCCCACGCAGCTGTGGGACAGGGGGGTGGGAATGCCAAAAGTGCCAGGTGCCCCTGGCTACCCTGCACGGCTCCCAGCGCTTCCCTCAGACATCCCAGTGCCCACAGCATCACTGGTGACATCTGGCCCCAATCCCCCAACATGCCAGGACATGCCAGCCCCACAGACATCACTCTTACATCACCCCTCCGAACAGGAGATGCCTTGACCCCTTCCCAGACCCTGTGCAGAGCTGGAGGAAGCAGAGTTCAGCTGTGTTTTGTCTCCTCCTTGAACAGGCATCTGTGTTTGGTCAGGCAAATTGTACCCTAAACTCTCCTGGCAGCTCTGGTGGAACGTGTTGAGGGCAGTGGTGCTGCCTGAGACCCCCTTGCTGTACCCATGCCCACCACTCCTGTCCCTTCAGCCCCACATCTGGGATCTCTCTGAGCCCCGTGGGGGGCTCAGAAGCCCCTTGACACCCACAGCCTCAAAGCCTCCCCACCCAAACCTCCAGCCCAGTCCCTCCCTGCCTGTGGGAGCACAGTGAACACTCGGGGTGCAGCTCAGGACGCTGGGACTCTTGGCCCTGGCACCTGCAGTAGTTCTGGACCCAAACATGAGCAGCACCCAAGCCCTACTGCCAGCCTCTTCCCCAGAATCCCAGCTTGTGAGAGATGGTACACCTGTCTGTCTGTCTGTCCAGCATCCCTCTGTCCATCCCTGCTCCTGCCTCTCATGTCCCTTTCTGTCCCTTTTTGTGGCAGTCCTGGGAGCTGCCCATGCCCTGGTGGCCTGACTCAGCCCCTCTTGTGTTATGGATGTGTAGGGTTTGCCTGGCCCAGTGCTCTCCCAGGTCCCCCAAATCCAGCCTTTTGGGTCCTGCTGGCCAGGAATAGCAATTCCTTCAGCAGTCAGTGACTCCCCATCCCACCACCCCTCCCTGCTGCCCCATCATGGGCTGAACTCAGGGCTTCAGATCCCCTCCTCTGCCTGGGCTGGCTTAGGAGCCGTGACTTTGCAGGGAGCTCCTGGACCAGAGCTTCACACATTTAATAGCACATAAAGGGGGGAAAGCTGGTCTGGGGATGCCTTTTGAGAAAAGTCCATGCAAGGTCCTCTCCTGGCCCTAATTTTGGATTCGGCATAGCTGGGATGCTCCTGCTCTGCCTCGAGGTCCCCAGCCCCACCACATCTGCAGCTAGAGCTGGGTGCCTGCCCAGATATCACGTCAGCTCGACAAAAAAAGGCTGGAGGGGCACCTGGGCCCTCTTGAGCGTCCTGCCAAACTGGCAGTGGCCAGACCTGGCAGTGATCTTTCCCCTGCACAGGAAGATGCATTTCCTTCCTGCACAGGGCACACTGTGCACCCATCCCCACGGGACCTGGAGGGCTCAGGGCTCCGTGGGGCAGCTCCTGTGTGATCCTGGGCTCGCCGAACACGCCTTGGTCACCGCCCCTTGTGCACCCGACTGGCAGATGTGCCCTGAGCTGTGACTTGTCCATGGCCCCATGCTGGGGCCACCGGCAGCTCCTGGAGCACGGCTGGGGCCGGGGAAGCCACCTCAGCCTGCCCAGGCACTGCCATCCCCTGGCCTGGGCTGTGCTGCAGCTCACCCGACCGAGAGCAGCCCCGGGGTTGCTGCCGCCCCGCTAAATACAATCTAGAGCCATGCAAACCCCTAGGAAAACACACTCGTGCCCGTGCGGCGCTCGTGGCTGCCCGCAGAGGCTCTTCCCGCACGCACCTGGGCCGGGCTAATCCCCTACAGCCTGGGGGGCTTTCCCACCACGCCTTCGTCCCCGTGGGCTGCCGGCACAGGGACAAGAGGTGGCAGCCTCAGTCCCGGTGCCACTCAGCTGCTTGTGCACTTTGGGCTCCTGGTGTCCGCCCCCGAGTAAAACCCTCAGCGCTGGGATGCGGTGACACCAGGCAGGGACGGGGACAGGGACAATTGACACCCGGCCCAGGTCGGGGAAGGGGGAAAGGAAAGTGGAAGGTGCTGGGAGGAGGGAACCAGTTCTAAAAATAACCTTGACTGCTCTGGGACTAGAGCTGTCATTCTTGGGCAGAGTCTCCCTGAAAACCGATTTGGGGCAAAACCCTGCGGTTCCTGGACTCCAGCCCTGATTTGCCGCTCCGAGGTGCCGAGACAGAAGCCCGCAGGGAGGAAGGGAACCACACCAAGTGTCCCCACCGTGACCCAGCCCCCCAGCCCCCGGTGCTGGGGACACCCCCGTGGTGGCATCGCCCCCGTCCCGCCACCCACCTGCAGAGCAGCATTTTCGGCCGTCAGGTTGGTGGTGTAATTCCAGCTGGCCGAGACGCTCTGGAAGAAGACGAGCTCGGCCGTGCTGTTGTAGTCTCTGGCGAAGAGGGTGGCCCCTGCCTCGGTGGGCGGATGCTGCGGGGGCTCGAGGCCGGGCTGGAGGGCACCTGCCAGGCTCAGCCCGAGCAGCAGCGCCAGCGCCGCGGGCATCGCGGCGGGAGCGCGGCACGGAGGGGGCCCCGCTCGCTGCCTTCCGAGACAGCTTTGCCTCCGCTGCCGGCTGCTTATAAGCCAGCAGCTTTCGCGCAAACCCTGCCCACCGAGCCTGCCTCCCCTCGCTGATAAGAGCGGAGTATTCTGTTCTCCCTTCGGCGGCTCCAAGGCTTGCGGGAAAGGAGCGGGGAGCGAGCGCTGCCTTGGGGGGCAAAGTCCTCTTGGCTCCTGGGGCTGCCGGCAGGGAAGGGGCTGGGGCAGGAGGGAGGGAAGGAGATGGAGGAGAATCCAGGGAAAGGCAGAGAAAGGAGAAAAGCTAGGGTGGATGCGTGGGTGATATGCAGCTCCATCCCTGCAGGGTCCCTCCGGACTCGGCGCAGGGGGATCCGGCCCGGCCGGTCTTTAGCAGGACATCTCCACACGTGATGCCCCTCGGCAACACCCCGGCCGCCTCCGATGGGCCGCAAGGGCGAGAGCAGGAGGGAAACTGCTGCTGTGGGACACCGCCAAGGTCTGTCTCACGCTGCTTCCTGCCAAAGTGACCCCCTTCCCGGCACAACCGCATTTTTCAGCGGAACAGAGCCTTTCTGCTGGCTGTGAAGGAAATCGCATCACACCACACCAAGTGTTTTGGACTTGGAGGAATTAGGCTGATGACAAACGAGTAACAAAAAGTTCCTTCAAAATGAAAACCAGACCCATGTTGGTGGGCTCGAGAATTCCTTTGTTTTGTTTTGTTTCTTATTTAATCAACTAAATCACTTTTCCCCAGGGCCTGGCCTCAGCCCTGGGAATGGTGCCTGGGCTGAACTTAGGTCCTGGGCTGACTGACCTCATTACTCCTTGCTGGAGCAGCCACCCCACAGGCACACAGTGACCACCTGCCAGGAGGGAGCTTTTTTGGGGGGGAACAGAGGGAAATCCTCCATCCCTGCATCCCTGCTGGGAACTGCAGAGCAGCTGGGCACCATCATGGTCGCTGGGGACAGTGTGGCCACTCAAAAAGGGACAAATCCTCCTCTCTCAGCACTGGGAAACTTGTAGGGTGTACACAGCCATTCCAAAAAAAAAAAAAAAAAAAAAAGGACTTAGAAGACTGCAGCCCACTGATGTCTATTAAACCTCACTCCAAAAATCCCAACTTCACACCTCGTTCTAGCACCGTCCACCTGCACAGGCTGATGTGAGCACATGGAGACCCTTCATCCCCCTGACCCCAAGCCCTTGGGGCAGTGCCCATGGGGGTAGTGCACCAGCACCACCTGTGAGCCTGGACATCACAGAGCTGGAGGTAAACTCAGCCTCCAGCCCCCCTTGCTGACCCTTTTCCCCACCAGTTCTCTGAAAAGCCCAGTTTACTGGGAAGCTGGAAGAAAATCCTTGGTTTGGGTCCAGTTTGGCTGGGGACCAAGCACCAGTGAATGGAGATTTCCTGCCTCCCTCCAGTCTCTGTTCCCAGCCAGGATGGGGATTTCCTGGCCCTGGGTCGTGGTGCAGCCCCTGGCACCGCTGGGAGTTTCAGGAGAGCAGTGAGGCTGGAACAGTCACCAATGCCACTGGTATCCAGAAATTCCAGCATGTGAGGCCTTTTCCAAGGCTGATGTGTCCAATGGATGATCCTGCAGGACAAGGGTAGAGCTCCGTCCTCTTACAGAGCGTCTGCTGCTGCTGCTGGACTTTGTGCAGGAGAAGAAGTTCCTGTCGAAGGCTGCATCTCCAAGGATGCCCATGGATCTGTGCACCCTATCTTACAAAACTCCAGCTGCATCAGGCAGAAAAATATCCCCAACGAAGGAGAGCATGGGCAGGATACGTGGCTGTCGGTGCAGGAAGGCAGGTGAGATGCTTGTGAGCTCTCAGATGCTCGTTGCTGCCTTCGTGCTGCTCCAGATCCGGGCTGTGCTGTCCAAGGATGGGTTCAGAGTCACCTGTGGGCATTCCATGGAGCAGCAGGAGCAGTCCCTGCTGTCCCTGCCCCTCTCGGCGGTGCTGGGGTGGGTGATGGACACCACCCCCAGCCCCAGGCCGCCCGGCGCTGCCAGCGCCGCGGGCCAGAGGGGCAGGAGATGCTGAAGAATGTGAAAAATGCGTTGCCACGGAGACGGATGCCGAGCTGCTGGCGGGGGACGCGGGCTGGGGGAGACGCGATGTGCCCGGCAGCCGCCCGGGGCGATCGGATCGCATCGCTGCCATCATCATCGTCATCATCATCATCATCATCATCATCATCATCATCATCATCATCGTCATCATTATCATCATCATCATTGTCATTGTCATTGTCATCATTATCATCATCATCGTCATCATCATCATTGTCATTGTCATCATTGTCATCATCATCATCGTCATTGTCATCATCATCATCATCATCGTCATTGTCATTGTCATCATTGTCATCATCATCGTCATCATCATTGTCATTGTCATCACTGTCATCATCATCATCATCATCATCATCCTCGTCATGATCATCATCATTGTCATTGTCATCATCATCATCATCATCCTCATCATCATCATCATCGTCATCGTCATCATCGCCATCATTGTCATTATCATCATCATCACCATCATCATTATCGTCATCCCCATCACCATCATCACCATCACCACCATCATTGTCACCAATGGGGACTTTGGCCTCCCCCTCCTTGGGGACATGTGAGCAGACACGTGTGAGATGGCTGGAATGTCACCCACAGTGTCCCAGGACTGTCACACCATGGTGACCCAGGGCTGTCACCCACAGTGTCCCAGGACTGTCACTCTCAGTGACCCAGGACTGTCACACCATGGTGACCCAGGACTGTCACACCATGGTGTCCCAGGGCTGTCACCCACAGTGTCCCAGGACTGTCACACCATGGTGACCCAGGACTGTCACTCTCAGTGACCCAGGACTGTCACCCACAGTGTCTCAGGACTGTCACACCATGGTGACCCAGGACTGTCACCCACAGTGACCCAGGACTGTCACCCACAGTGTCCCAGGGCTGTCACCCACAGTGACCCAGGACTGTCACCCACAGTGACCCAGGGCTGCAGTTTTGGCAGGAAATGTCTCTCAGGGGAGCTGCAGGTGCGGGTGCTGGGCTGTGCCAGGGGATGGTGAGCAGGGGCTGCAGCAAAGGAGCAGGAACTGGAGGCTGGTGCTGGCTGGAAATACGTGGGTACATTATACAAATATGGGGCACTGTATATAAATATGATTTATGTGGGTAAATCCCAGCCCCAAGGCCTCTGGCTGAGGACGCTCACGTTTATTTCCCCCTTCTTTTATTATAAACCACATTTTTGGCTTCTCCATCCCACAGTTTCTCAAAGGGTTCAAGGTTTTTGCATAACTTCTGTCTGATCCATCTCTCTGAAGAACCAAGGAGCTTCTGGAGGTGAGAGAAAGGAATCTCTTTGGCAGAGAAATCATTCCTTCCTTATTTGAACCCCAAAAGAGCTTTTTTCAGTCCAGAGTGCAGCTCTGTGTGCCACTTTTCCTGGTGGCTGTGGTTTCATGGCCATGATGACTCCTGCACCTGTTGGTTCAAACCACAGCATTGAGAATTTTTCCTCCCTCTCCAGGCCCTGAGTTTAATGGCAGCTGCTTTATTTACTGATGAATTCAATCAATTATCACAGTGTATAATTTGCTAAGCTGCTTTCCCAGCTCTGGTGATGCTGTCATGAGGGAGAGGGGAAAAAACACCCCTCCAGTCCAAATTTTTCATCTAAACAAACAGCTTTTTTACCCTCATCCTTCAAAAAAAAATAAAAATAAAGGAAACACCCCAAGCAATCAGGCTTTTTACCATTTATTTCAGATCTCTGATGGGTAAAATAATTTTCAGCAGTTCCAGTGAGTGTTGAGGCTGACAGAGCCCCCCGATGTCACCTGGATTTGGGGACTATAATGGCAAGAGGGACACAGAAGTCCTTGTTCCTGCTGTCTGGTTGCAAAAGGTCTCTGCTGGGCAGTTTTGGCAATGCTGTGAGGCTCTTTCCAGCTTTTCCCTGGATCTCCCTGTGCTGGAAGGATCTCCCTGTGCTGGAAGGATCTCCCTGTGTGTCCCCTCGGAGTGGGGCTATGGGCTCACCCCTGGCCCCACGACAACAACTGCTGCTTTATCACTCCAACTCCACAATCAGCAGAAAGCTCCTTATCGTCACAATTTCCACCCCACCCCACGGGAACTCCTTCTGGAACATGCCTGCCCTAGGACAAGGGTTTATGGTCCCGTGAAGTCCGGACCTGGCGCAGGTGTGACCCGGGCTGGCTGCACGGGGCAGCCTGACAGGGACCATGTGTTTTCCCCAGCTGAGCAGCTCCGTGGGGCTGCAGGGGAGTGGGAAGGGGATGGAGATGTGGTTTTCACCACCACATCTCCTCAGGCTCGTTCCCAGAGCAGTGCCAGCAGCCCAGGGGTGTGCCCAATGCAGAGAGAGCCCCGAGGATGTGCTGAAGGCGCTGGTGGGCTCAGGGTTTCTAAATGACTCCCATATTTTAAATAAATGTAAGACCCCGATAGTCCAGCCCCTGGGGAGCCCTCAGCCACAGTGCAGCACAGTGCCAGGCACACAGTCAGGAACATCACGGGGCAAGAAGTGAAAACTGGGCCAGAAATCATTGCTAGTCCTTCATCCTTCATCTGTCCTCCTCAATCCCTCCTCCCTCCACCTTAATTTCTCATCTTTCATCTCTCATCCTTCATTCTCTGCCCTTCATCCCTCATCCTTCATCACTCCATCCCCCCTCTTTGCCACTCAGCCAGAGCTGGGCACAATCCAGGGTGAGCAAAGAGGCCAACGTGTTCCCTCTGCACCCATCAGCCCAATAAAACACGGCAAAGTCCATTATTCCCTTTCCTGCCCCCCCTTTCTTTAATAAATGAAAACAATCCCAGCCCTGAGGCGAGCGAGCGTGACTGTTCTGGGAGCATTAATCACCCTCGGGAGCCCAGCACGGGTTATCACTGCTGTTTATTCAAGCTGCTGTTCAAAAATGGCCATAAACGCTCCTGAGCCTCTCCTGAAGGAGATGAAATGTTTGCTGGGCCGATTGCATCGCCCACCCCACGCAGCAAAGTTGTGTTCCTGGCCAGGAGGAGGACAGGGTGGCTTAATTGCTGTCAGGAGGAGAACCAGAGGCTTTTCCAGCTGATTTGCAGCCTGGGAAGGATCCAGGTTCTTGAGGAAGGTTTGTCCCAGCTGGGAATGACCTGGTTTTCAGCCCTCACAGCATCTCAGGGAATCAGAGATCACCCCTTTTGACGTGTGCTTAATCCCAAGCCACCCCTCAGCCGCCCTCTTGGCAGCCACTGAGCCTTCCAACATGACTGTCATTTTTTTTTTTTCTTACATTTAGTGAAAAATGCTTAATTTAGACCTAGGTTTGGGGTTTCTCATAGAACAGCAGCAGCTGAGGTTGTTTCAGGCAGCACCTCAGCTCTTCTGAGGCAGCTGGGCTCTTTAATCGCAATCCTCTGGGGAGGCATCTTGCAAATTATCATTTCTTAGCAATAAAATTTGATTTAGGAGGGAGAAGAAAGAAACCAACCAAAAGAAGTTAGATGAGCAAAATGGTAATTTAATAATCTGTGGTGGAGAGAGGGAAGATGCCCATGCCAAGGTAGGAGGCACAGGACAAGAAGTGCTGGTTTTTCCATGAATTCTCATTTTATGCTGCTCTTATTGATCCCTGGATCCTTGGCAGCCCAGGACTAACCTGGAATGGGTTCCAGGCTCAGCTGGGGAGCTGGACCAGCATCTCCAGAGTCACTGATCTGAAGGAAGCTGTGGCAGTCCCAAGCACACCTGAGCATCCCTGAACATTCCTCAGCACCCCTGAGAAGCCTCGGGCAGCCCTGAGCAGCATCCCCTCAACCTGCAGGTCTGTGCCAGGAAAGGTTCTGGTCCCTGACTGACACATCTCCATCCCAGCAGGGCCTGGAGGATTTCATTACCTCCAGCTCAAGGAAAGCTCAGGCAGATTTAATAAAGTCATTACGCCCCTGGCAATGCCTTTAATTAAAGAGCTCATTACAAACGGCTGCTCCTCCCTGGTAAGAGGAACTCGGCAGTGAAGCGGCTCCTTTGTCTCTGGGCTGCTGCCACTGTGGCACCTCAGCAAACTCTGCCGTTGTTGGAGAGGACAAGATCCACCTCCATTGGATTGTGAAGGCTTAAGGGCTGTTCTCTTTCCTTGCCTGCTGGAAGTTGAGATAGTTCAGCTGGACACGTGTTTATAAACATTTCTGAACCTGTTTGGTATTGGCTTACACGGTGCTGTTCTCATTAGGGCCAAGCTTTATGTCTCGCCAAGCATCCTAAAAGTCGAATCCCCAAATCTCACCCCCTTTGTGGTGAGGGGGGGTCCCCCTCTGCTCAGCCCATCCCAGCCATGGCACAGCCTGGTGCCTGAAGGTCCTCACTTTATGGTGGCTTTTATGGCTGTAGCAGGTGACTCTGGTAAACCATTTTCCAGGCAGTGATAAAGGCCCAGCAGGGGCTGCGTGGTGGCAGCGAATCCCCTGGCAGCACCACACCCCAGATCTCCCTCCCTGCGCTCTGGGACTCTGCCCCGGGCTGCAGCAGGACCGGACTTTGCTGCTGCTGTGTCAGGGCTCTGTCAGGCTCCGGGGATGCTGCTCCCTGCCATGGTGGCTGCGATGGGTCCCCAGCCCCTGGGGTTTGTGCCCCACAGCACAAATCCCTGCTTGGGGGGGAGAAGGGAATGGGATGTTGGTGGGGGTCGGGACTTCAGGGGCCTTTTCAGGGTTTCTGTGTGGGTAGATCCGAGTGCCCAAGGGAGGGCTGGGGGAGCAGCCCTGCACCCCAGCAGAGGCTGTTACACCTGATCTGCTCCAGGGGAGCCGCAGGTCCCTCCAGCCGCTCCAAGCCCCAGGATGCTCCAAGCTCCCGCGGGCAGAGGGTGCTGCAAACCCAGCCATGAGTGAGGGTGCGCTGCTTCCCAAGGGTGCTCTGGCTCTGGGGGTGCCCCGGGCCCCTCTGGGGGTCCAGCCTTAAGGCTGCGGCCGTTCCCACCCGGGCCGAGCCTGGTCTCTTGTCTCCTGCGGGCGATCGACGGCCGAGGATGCTCCAGATGCTCTGCGCGGTCCTTCCCTCCCTGCGCGCCACGGGCTCCGGGTGACATCTAGTGGTGTCACACACAGGGACAGGGACCGGCACCGGGACAGGCACCGGGACACGGAAACAGGCACCGGGACACGGACACAGGCACCGGGACAGGCACCGGGACACGGAAACAGGCACCGGGACACGGACACAGGCACCGGGACACGGACACAGGCACCGGGACACGGAAACAGGCACCGGGACCGGCACCGGGACACGGAAACGGGACACGGACACACAGACACAGGGACGCGGACACACAGACACAGGGACGCGGACACACGGACACAGGGACGCGGACACACAGACACACGGACACACACACACACACAAACACACGGGGCTGCTCCGAGCAGCGCTGCACCCCTGGGACCCTGCCCGCGCTCGGCCAGGAGGAGCTGAGATGGGGACACGGCTCCTCTCCGCCCAGTTCGCTTTATTGCCCCTCACCTCCTCCTCCCAGGTTTTTTCTCCCTCCGGGATTTTCCGCCGGGAGTGAGTGCCTGGTGTGCCCGGCGGGGCTGGAAGGGTTTGCGGCGGGGCAGGGGGAGGTCGGGAGCCGTGTCCCCACTCTGCCATCCCCCGATTTCTCCGATCCGCCACCAGCCCTGGTGGTTCCCAGGATGTCACTCCAGCGGATGAGCCAGAGCCGGGCGAGGCCCAAGCACAAATTAAATGGTGACAAAGCCCCTGAGCAGGGGACAGTCCTTGGGCTGGCCCGGCAGAGCCTGGCGCATCCCGGCCTGTTCGGGGCTGTCACAGGGCGTCCGGGCTCAGGTGGGTGCCTGGAACAGCTGGGGGTGGGGGTGTCACACACAGTTCGTGACTCCCCTCCTTGGGGACTGTCCCCAGAACACGCAGACCCCACTTGGCCGGGATCCCCCCCGCTCTCGCAGCCCCCTGCCTGCAGTGACGCCTCCCTCTGCGGCGCTGCCGGGGGCGCAGCTCCCCTCGCTTTGTCATCGCTCCGTTGCCGTGCCAACGCGGTGGCCCTGTCCCTGCTCAGACACTGTCACCGCTGGGGCTGGCACAGGCAGCACCACTCGGCACCCACAGGTAGGGCTGGGGGACACGGGGGAGCTGCGTGGGTGTCTGCCTCCAACCCCCCGCAAAATGTCACTCAGACCCTCCTCAGCTATGAACTGGAGAGAGCCCCCTCCCCTGCAGGAGCCCCCAGCGAGGGCAGAGACAGCCCCCGAGACCCCCCTGGCACTTTGGAGAGTCCCAGGCAGAGGCCGCAGAGAGGGGCTGCGAGATGTGCATGGGGCATCCTCCCCCAGGGCACCCGGGATAACCCGGTTAACCAGGGAAAACACCCACCCAAAGTAAGGAGCACCGGATTTGGCCTGGGAAGGGGGAACTGGGGATGCTTGGGGGTGCAGTGGGGTCACAGGCTGGGAGGGGAACACGCAGGTCCTGGTGAAAGGGCCCAGTCCCCTCCAGTTTTCCCAGCATTCAGGGGCGGCTGATGGGCAGCTCAGAAGGTCTGGCTCCCGCCAGGCACGCCCTGTGTCCCGCTGCCAGGCTCCTGGGGGTGTTCACTCCCTGTCCCTCCTCACTGTGTGCCCTGTGTTTGCCCTGTGTGAGTGCCAGCACGGCCAGATGTTTGCATCTGGTGGGAGAGCAGGACAGGGCTGCATGGGTCCCCATCTGCACCCCCCAGATGTGCCAGCAGCCCCTGGGTGTGATGAGAGTTTCGGGGTGGCTGTTATGGGGGACCCGGGACCTCTCACTGTCCCCCCCAGTCTGGTCCCCCTGCCCGTCCCACAGAGCACCCCATGGCCCCAGGCAGTGAGGCTGGACACAGGCGGCCTTTGCAGTGCAACTTAATGGGATAAACCAATTCCCCTAACCCATTTATCTGGCTGATCCAATAAAGGTGGCTGGGAACAAAGTGTGTGCGTGGTCTTAATGCACATTCCCCCTCTCCACGCTCCCCCGGTCCTGGCAGCGCCGTGGGTCCGTCTGCCACAGCTGGCAGGGGGCTCCTCCTCCCCAGAGGCGCTGCAGAGGGGCCAGGGCAGAGGGGACAAGGAGCTGCTGGCCCTAAGTGACAGGGGAGAGGAGAGGTGGCTGTGACAGTGGTGGAGGTGGCTCTGATCCATTGAGGGACAGCCCAGCACACAACGCCGGTGAGTTGTGGGGGCTGTGGGAAGGGTCTCTGGCGTGGCTGTGGTTGGGTGACACCAGGTGTTTGTCCCCTCTGCCAGCACAGATATTCACTCAGCCCCACGTCCCCAAGAGCCATCGCTTTTGTCGTGGAGGGGGTCCCTTGCTTGCCCCCGTGCTGCCTTCCTCTCGGGGTTTGGGGTTGTTGTGGGGGTCTGGGAGTGGGTGGGCTGGGGAGCGGGTGAAGGTGGGACATGGGATGGGCATGGAGCGGGAGGGATGAGGATCGAGGGGTGGGGATGGAGGCACCGTGTGGAGGGACGGGGATGGAAAGGATGGAGGCAGGCGCAGAAGGACGAGGATGGGTAGGGACAGAGGGACGGGTGTTGCAGGAGGGCTGGGGCAGGCAGGGTAGGGAGAAAGGGCAGGAGCAGGCAGGCAGGGACAGGAGGATTGGACAGGAGGCCAGGAACAGGCAGGAGGTGCAGGAGCAGGGGCGTGGGTGTCCCTGGGAGCCACCTCCAGGTGCGGGTGACGCAGCGAGAGCAGGAAGCGTCCGGCTCCGTGGCAGGTGAGGGTGGAGCAGCGGTGCCGGACGCTGCTCGGAGCAGGACCCTACCCCAGGACCGGCCAGCCGGGACCTGCTGTCACTTGGGGCCACTGTGGCTTCGCTGCCCCCTCCCCTCTGTGCCTGCAGGCTGCCATGGACGGAGCCCCGCCGCCCTCCAGCCCCACCGGGCTCTCGGCGTTCGTGGCCGTGTCGCAGCTGCTGGGCCTGACGCTCCTGGCCACCACGGGAGCGTGGCTGGGCCGCTACCGGGGCGGCGTGGCCTGGCACAGCCCCCTCCAGTTCAACGCCCACCCCCTCTGCATGGTGCTGGGCATGGTGTTCCTGCAGGGCGACGGTGAGCAGGATGCTGGCACGCGTGCCCTGTGCCAGCCACAGCCTCCAAAGCCTGGAGCTGCGCTGGGGCAGGGAAGGAAGGGGACAAAGTGGTGACAAAAGACACGGGGAAGGTGCTGCAGCATCGCTGGGCGATGCTGGGTGCTCGCTGTGGGTGCTCAGGTCCCCTCTCTGCGCAGCTCTCCTGGTGTACCGCGTGTTCAGGCACGAAGCCAAGCGCTCCAGCAGGGCCCTGCACGCGCTGCTGCACGGGCTGGCGCTGGTCATCGCCCTCGTGGGTGAGTGGGGTGGGGTGGCATCCATGGGGTGGGATGGGATGGGATGGGATGGGATCCAAGGGATGGGATGGGATCCATGGCACAGGATCTATGGCACAGGATGGGATCCATGGCATGGGATGGGAT
>VWYI01044893.1:372507-434557 GCA_013399455.1 Anthoscopus minutus
TGGGATGGGATGGGATGGGATGTAGCCCTGGTGGTGATGAGCTCTTCTCCACAGGAATCATCGCTGTCTTCGAGTCCCACCGGGCTAAGGGCATCCCTGACATGTACAGCCTGCACTCCTGGTGTGGCATGGCCACCTTCGTGCTCTACCTCCTGCAGGTAAGGGGTGGGAACCCCAGGTCCCCCTGGGAGGGAGGGGACTCTGCAGTGCCTGTGACATCCCCGTGTCCCCACAGTGGCTCCTGGGCTGTGGTTTCTTTCTGTTCCCCGGTGCCTCCTTCTCGCTGAGAGGGTGGTACAAGCCCCAGCACATCTTCTTTGGCGTCACCCTCTTCATCCTCTCCATCACCTCCTGCTTGTTGGGCATTACGGAGATGCTCCTCTTCAAACTCAGGTGGGTGACCGAGCTGGGGCCAGGGGGTGGCACCCTAGACCTCCAGCAGAGGGATGCCCCTGTCCCTGCTCGGTCTGTGGCTCTTAAATCTCCCCTCGAGGCCTTTATTTCTGCTGCTGCTGAGTCACTTACCAGATGATGTTTAACAAGGGGCTGGATGCTGCAACAGCTTTCTTTGGCAATGTGGATAAAATGCCCAGTGCCACTTCCCTGTGCGCAGGTGTTTGCAGAAGCACTCAGGACACTCATGTTCCCGAGGCCAGCTGCCCACTGGGGTCACCCCCAGCCCTGTGGGGACAGAGCTATGGGGCACCCCAGGAGCCACTTCCCTCTAGCAGGGAGGGGACTGGGCTGCCACAGCCCCAGTACAGGCCTGTGCCACCAGTTTCCATCTGCTGTCACCAAGTGCCTCTCCCAAAAGTGAGCCAACCCTCCTCTCTTGCTCCGATTTGGGGAAAGGGGCCTTTCCCATGGCGTGTGCCTGAAGGATGAGGGTCCCAGCCAGGATAGGGACAGGCCACCCATCCCTTAAGGCTTGAGCATCCCTCTCCATCCCCACAGTGATTCCTACAGCCACTTTGTGCCTGAGGGCATCCTGGCCAACACCCTGGGGGTGCTGCTGGTGGCCTTTGGGCTGGTGGTGGGCTACGTGCTGACACGGGAGGAGTGGAAGCGCCCACCCCTGGCAGAGGAGCTGGCCCTGTCCATGGATTTCAAGACCCTGACAGAGGGAGAGAGCCCTGGCGGTGGCAGCCAGTGACGTCCCCAGCTGCTGGTCTCCAGCATGGGCTCCTTGTGACATCTGAAGTGTTCCTGTGCACCCTGTCCCCGGTGCTTTGCATCTCTGCCTGGCCCAGGGTGCCGAGGACAGCTGGGGAAGGACATGCTTGGTGCAATGCTGCCCACTGCACTCGGCCTCGCTTGCCCTTCATCATCCCAAGCTCTGCCCTGTCCAGCCCCTGGTGACCCTGACCCCGTCCCAGCCCCGCGGGAGCAGCAGCGCTGCAGGGGCACAAAGGAGAGAGAGAGATCTCCAGGATCCTCGGGGGATGGAGTGGGAGCAGAGGTTTCTGCACCGCGGGCAGCCAAAGCCTTCAGCCTGTTCCCAGCGCTGGTGGGCAGAGGGGACATTGCCACCACAGGCCACGTGTGGGGGACGCTCCCCTAAGGGCTCCCTGGGGCTTTGGAGCGACCCTGTGCCTGTCCAGCTCCAGCAGCTTCGTGTCTGAAGTGTTTTCTCCCCACGTGCGATGTGTTTGCTCAGTGTGACCTAATAAATGTTTGCAGCTAACCCTGTCCTCCTCCTGACTCTGCCCCCCTGATCAGTTTTGGGGCACCCTGGAGTTCCCACATGCCGAGGGCAGCTGGGAGAGGAACTGCTGAGGGGCTGGGGAGGGTGGGTGGGTGTTAGGGGTGGGATTGTCCAGCCCAGCACTGCAGAGCTCAGTGGTGGCTGTGAGGGTCCCCACGGGGACAGCTCCAGGCTCTGGCCATGCACTGGGGGCTGCAATCATTACCCACTGTTGTTAAATGCCTTTTGCAGGTGGCAGCAGCAGCGCTGCCTCTGTCACCTCCTGCTCCTGGTGGTTCCCAGGTCCCTGTCCCCAGCCCCACGCAGTGACTGTGAGGCCCAACCCTCACACCATCATTTCCACACCAAGAAGCATCAGAACACTCCTTCACTGACCCCAGTGTGGGAAAAACAGCAGCCCAGACACCATTTCCAAGTGTTAACCATTTATAAATAAGTACATTTTTTCATACATACAGTTTTCATTGTACAGATTACAATCTGTATACATTGGGGGGTGGGGAAATGCATTCTTTTGAACTTTTCACATCTATCTCACAGCTCACATGTACAGACAAGAAAACTCTGCTCAAGCAAATACAGCAAAGGAAAAAATATGTTTTCTTCTTTCCTTAGAGATGAGAGGCGAAGGCCTCTGCTGTTGGCAGGGGCTGCTCTTCCCACTGCACAATATCACAACTGTGTGGTGTTCAATATATCAGAGAGAACAGAACATGCATTGGATAATATACTGTACAGAGAGAAAGTCCTTTACATCAGAATTATAGAAAAGCTAAAGGAAAATTTGAGTGTCTTAAAGATCTTCCCAGCAAGTGTCTCAGAGGATGGCAACCAGGGAGTTGTACAAAGCACAAGGCAGGTGTAGTGGACGTGTTTGTACCCAACTCAGATCCTCTTGGATGTGAAGACAGAAAGGAGATGGAACGCTGAATGCAACACTATGGCAAAGAAAAGGCTGGACAGGGATGAGCCCGGCAGCACTGGCAGAGTCCACAGAGTCTCTGGGTATCGGTGTAGCAACACCAAGGACTTTATGTAGCACTCAGCGCTGCTCTCAGGGGCTGGCTGAGCAGGGCACAGCGAGGCAGACCCGTGGGGACCCAGCTCTAGGGGCACGNCAAAGGGACGAAGTCTTTTGGCAAAGCAGCCCTGTTTTCACAGGCACGGGTGTGATCCCATCAGGTGGGGCCTGGCTGCTGCCTCCCCAGCACTGTGACAGCCAGAACAGGAGCAGGAGGAAGGGTACAGCTGGTGGCTGGGTGTCTGTTGGCTTTCCCCGTGACGGCCTCGGGTCGGTCCGTACCCGTTGTGGTGAGATCCAGCTGTACAGTCAAGAGTTGGACACAAATGCATCTTGCTAGAGAATTGAGCCCTTAGTGGTTTATATTAGAAAAAAGAGTGATTGAATGAAAATCCAGCAATTATTCACACAAAGCTGAAAAAAAAAAACAAAACAAACGCAGATTCACTTTCAACCATTGTGCTTTGTGTCCAACACACTCCCCACCAGCCTGCGCAGCGCAGCCGGCATGGGGTGAAGGCATTGATTTGCAGAGGTCCCAGCAGGTACAGCAGCTCTTTCCCTAAGCCCTTGGGTAAACACTGATAACCCAGTAGTAGAGTTACCTTGAATTCCCAAGACCACAGCAAAGTACAACCACCAAGGAGCTCGTGGCAGCTCACCCTGGACCCCCGCAGGCGAGGAAGGCGGAGGACGAGCAGGCACCTGGCTTGCTTGGTTCTCTAGGTAAGGCAGAGCTGGCACTTCGGTTTTAGCTAGACTTCTCCTGGGTAACCCTGAATATACAGCAGCCTTTGTAAAGGAGACTGAATTGCTCCCAGTTTCCCCACCCACTCTGGTTCCAGACCTGATCCCGGCATGACTCCGGCGTTTGGCATTTGCACGCTCACATGTTCACACCAGCCACGCAGTTTTCTTCACAGCCAGGTTAAAGAAAAATAACCAAAAAGTTCAGTGCTCAGACAGATCCAGCTGGGCACTGGTGCCTCAGCAGACAGACAGATGGACAGACACACGTGTCTCAGAATGCTGGAGCCATCACAGTCCTCCCAAACAGTGACACAGAGAAAGCAGCTCAGGCTGTGCCCCTTCTTTGGAGATGGAGCTCAAAGGATCTGTCCTTGTAAAACCCTCCTTTTCCTAAGCACTTTGATGCCCTCTCAAGACCATGTCCAAAGCCCTCTGATGCCACTCCCAGCCTGGCTGGGGGGACCCAGCAGAGCCCCCCAGCATGTGGGTGTCCCCTCCCCTGGGACCACAGCGTCCTCCTGGCCTGGGAGAAAAGCGAGAGCCAATGAACCCCCACTGAGGGATGGGGAAGACACCCACACCCGATGCTGGCAGAGAAGATTCCAGCTCTGTGGGGGCACACCTGGGTCCTGGAGCAGCCACAGGTGAGGATGAGAGACCAACCTGGTGGGAAGGTTGGCTAAAGAAAGGGGTCAGCTTCAGCATCACTTCTGGCACTGCCTTCCCCATGCACCCCAAGAATGAGAAGTGGAGTTTCAACGTCATCAAGAACCTGCTTTACTCAGTGGACCCAAAATTCTACTTGCTCAAAGATGGGGCTTGCCAGTGGTACCACTGCAGCCAGGAGGGCATCAAGGAACCAGCTGGCAGCATTGTCCTGCATCTTAATTACTCAAAAGGTAATTAAATACGTAGCACAGACGTACAGGACAGCTCAGTGTCTCAAACTGAGCGCCACCCCACAGTGTGGCCTGGGCTTGCCAGACCTTCATCTAAGAGGAGAGGATGAAGGGCCCTCAGGGTGAGATCTCACCTCGTGCTCCCCAGGCACAAAGGGGCCACGCCAGCACAACACACAACAGCCTCTGCTTCTCCTCGTGCAAGGACCAAATCATGGCTTTGAAGACACAGGGGACTGAGCAAGAACAGCTTTTCCAGGAAGAAATGTGCTTCTTACCCACCTGGTGACCACAGCTGCCATCCTGCCTCAACTGTCTCTATGAGAATTGCCGGGGAAGTGCTTTAAAACCACTGCAAATAATTTTGTATTCAAAAATTACTCAATCTGTTGATGCTTATATACAGGAGTCAGTTCTTGTGCTATAAATGTTATGATTCATTGCTTAATTTCTTTTCTTTTCTTTTTTTTTTTTTTGAAAAATACACTACGAGACATGAGCTGTTTTGCTATTTTTCTAATGAAGACACTACTCACGCTTAAATATCCAGTATTTATCATAGTAACAAATTCAAACAGTAAAGTGCACCCATTTACAGGGAGAACAGATGGAAAACCATTAGTGCAAGAACCCTGTGGAAAATGCAACACGTGGAATCGTGAAAAAACCTGCATGCTGCAGTGTTTCAAGCCTTCTTCAACTCTGTGGTTGTGCTGAAAGCATGAGCTGTTCTCTTTTTCCCTTAAAACATCTTCAGAAACAGCAGAAGTTGCACACAGGAGTGCCGTGGGGGGATGTTTTGAAGGGCAGGACTGGCAGCACAAGGCAGGGAGTGGCGAGAGCAAAGCGTGGGCAGCTCTCCAGAGCAGCCCGGATACAACAGGGACAGGGCTCAACTGCTTCACCTGTTCCTTTCAAAGAAGCAACTGAAGGCAGGAAGACACTCACTCACTCACTCAAGGCTGAAAGCTGGAGCATGGGAGGCACTAAGCAAAGTGGCTGATGCTGCTCCAGACCCAGGAAACGTCGCCCAGCGTGTGTGAGATGCGGAGGAGAAATCACAATCCAGAGCATGTTATTCCAAAATGGAGAGGAAGAAAGAAAACCATCACACACCCCACGTGCAAGGAGAGAAACCATGCACAGAGCTGGGGGTCCCCATGGGGTACCTGCCCCACCCAAGGGGTCCCAGCCAGCCCCTCATTTTACAGAGCCCTGGCATAAAGCAAAGAGTCAGCACTGGGTTGCACCTCAAGGAAGAAAATAACAACCTCAATCTAAACACTGGCTTTGACAAAGGCCAAATGGCCCAACAGAGCCCCAAAATTGCCAAAACTCACAGAGGAACCCCCGCTTCCAAACGCTCTCCATGCGTCTATGAGACACAAGCCTCCCCTGGCCCAAGGTGTGCATGTCCCAGCTCGCTCGGAGCAAATCAGGCAAAGAAACAGCAATGAGATGTGCTGAGCCACACACAGGGAAAAAAAAAAAAAGCCCCATCGAAGCCAGGGTTTGCTAGAGGAGTTCCAGACCCTGCCCCGAGCTGGGGTGAACGGGTGCAGCTGCAGCGATGCGGCGCTGGGATGTGCTCGCTCACACCAGCGGAGGTTGGAGCCCATGATTTGGTTCAAGCAGTCTTGCAGTCGATTCTCAGTAGCCCTTTGGAGGCACCTCTCCCCTGCTCAGCACTGAATCCCTCCCAAGAGCTGATATGAGTGAGGTCTGGCATTGGGCAACAGGCACTGGTTTGCTTTAAAACAAGCTACAGCGTCACAGCTCTCCCTCCTGTCACCCCACCCTTCACCCTCAGAACAGAAAAGGCAAATTACAAACCCACCAGGAGTAAAGGAATCAGTAAAGGAAATGCTTCTCCCCACCTCAGAAGAACTTTTCAGCAAATAATTGAAAAATTATTGAAAATCCTATAAAAAGGATTTTGGAACCGGCCCCTGCTTTTCATGTTGTCTTGATGAGACTTGCATTTGATTAAAAAACTGAAAATAATAGAAAAAACCCAACCCAAACTGGAAAATGTCCTGAAATAGATAACATAAATAAATTATAAATAGGTCTCTCTTAACTACAGCTTCTCAAAAAGCAACACATGGTCTCTACCATGTACAGATATGGAACATGGTGTCCCTTTCCAGGATTTTGGGAACAGAGGATTTTAGAGAAGCAGAACTTCAGCCTTGCTACAGCCCCTGATCCCTGGCAGGACTTGAGCCAGAGGGAAGGGATGCTGCAGGGCTGGGACTGCAGAAGGACCCTTCCTCTTTTGGGACCATCATGCCATGCTCCACATCCTCATCATAAAAAAATATGAAAAAATAACCCATTAAGAATTGCAATTTTCCTCTTTGAACACCATTTCCTAAGTCAGATTTTTGCTCTTCCTTGCAAGTGATAAATCCCCCCCAAGAAGAAGCCCCCAACACTAACTTGCAAGTGCTGTGGGTGAGGTGCAGTCTGCCAAGAGTGTGAAGAAGTCAGTGCAATCCCAGTTCATGCACAAGAGGTTCCTGGCCAATTCCCTTTGCTGATTAAAACAAATAACAAATAACCCTAATCCCTCAATGCTTGTAAAATACCCCAGAGCAAAGAAATCAGTGTGAGGGCACCTGGTAGGTACTTGGAAAGCAGCAGAAGTGCTGTGTGATCCCCACCCCTTCTGGCCAATGACAAGTTAAAAAAGGAAGGAAAGTGCTGTAAACCAGCAGGATCAGGATGGGTTCTGTGGCTGCTGTGCATAGCTACTGGTGTTAAATCACATCACTGAAGGTAATCCACTCTTTGGGGCAAAGAGCCAACCTGGCTGGCACGGAGACCTGTGGATGCAGCCTTGGGAAAGGCTCCTGTGGAATTCCCTAGGAATTCCCATCAGAGTTGAGTAAGAGATCATTGAGACAAAAGAAACCAATTTAAATCCAAGGCAATTGTCTCTTGAAAAAGAGCTGGTTACCTCCTGCTGCGTAGGGTTATCTCTGGACCACCCCACATCAGGGACTAAGATATCCTGGCTGGAACTTTGCTGGAATTGGGCAAACGATACTGGCTTGGCTGATGTTGGCTTCACAGTCAGCTGGGGAACAACAGGGCTGGAGCACGTGCATGGCTGTCTGACCACCACATAAAGTACCGGAGAAACTCGATCATGTAGCTATCAAAGAGAAATAAAAATAATAATAATAATAATAATAGTAATAATAATTATAATAGTATGCATGGAAATCAAGCTTGGAAGTGTGTGCTGAAAACATGAGGGGTCTCACTCCAACAAGTGTCTTTTACACATTAGACTCCACAAAGGGTCTCTTTGGTTTGATTGGGGACGTCTGCCCTTGCCTGGAGTCCCTGGAGAGCTGCCTGTACAGGTTATCCTGGTAGGCCTGCGCCACGGGCAGCGTCCTTGCCACCTTGACGTCGGGGTACGAGGAGGCTTGGGTGACTCTCTCCAGGAGGTCTCCCCGGGACCCATTGGCCAGCATCCCATGGGGGCTGTAATAGTCTTCCTCTAGCAAATGGCCATTCTGTGCATTGTTGGTTTTGTTATAAAAGGCAATGTTGCTGATCGAAGAGGGCGGGCTAAAGGATTCCTGCTGGGGCAGATTGCCAGGAGACGTAGGACTAATGACAGTGTCCACTGACGACACGGCCCAGGTCCGGTTCTGCTGATGGAGGTGGGGGTACTGCTGAGTCCGAGCAGTTTTGTCGATGATTCCCATGAAGGGCGTGGTCCGGGAGCGGGCTGGCTCGCTGGGGTAGCCGCCCTGCGTGGGCGACACCGGGGACAGCTCATCGCACGATCTGTCGTAGGCTGGCTTGAGGGGAATCTCCATCTGCTGGATGGAAGCAGAGGGGCGAAAGTTGGGAGTCAGGTTGGAGGTGGAGGAGATGCTATTGCTGGAAGGGGAGAAGCGGAGGCCAACGCTCTGAGAGTGGAGCAGAGGCCTTGGAGTCGGCGGGTGAGGCTTGATTTCGCTGGGATTGACCGTGATGGGCCTTCTTATGAGGTGAGACACGTCTGGAGAGCCCAGCTGGTTGGCGGGGAGGGAAGAACGCTCCAGGTCAAGCTTCGAGTGGCACACGGGGTAGTAGGAGGCGGACTGGCTGCGCCCAATCTGAGGTGTCTGGCTGTACCTCATGCCCCCTCTGTACGCTGAGGACGGTCTCTGTGGAAGGTCTTCTTTGGCCAGGCCCCCGTGCTGACAGATGGCTCCGGCGCTGAGGCTCGCCTGCACGTGCTGCACGGGCCTGCTGTCACCCACGATGCCCCCGATGGAGCCCTGGTAGACCAGCCGGCTCTGGCTGACCCCCATGTCCCCTGATGACGACTGGTACTTGCTGGCCATCGAGTGGGCAACCTGGCTGTAGGCACCAGTCGGGATGACGGTGCTGGAATGCACGGCAGAGCTGGGCTGGTTGCTCCTCACGATCTGCGCCTTGGCTGGCTGCAGCCTGAGCCCCGGCTGCGGCACGGCCACGGGGAGCTGGGGCATCTGGAAGGATCTCTGAGTCATCTTGGACAGTGGAGACTTGGGTCTGCCGGGGAGCTGGGTGACCCCAGCGGGCTCCTGCTGGTAACGCACCGGGGAGCCGGACTGGGAGCGATACACGCTCATGCTGTCTGCGGGGGGACTGGCGCGGTACTGGGGGCCCCTGCGCAGGGGAGACGGCGGCGGGCTCTGATATTCCTTCCCCTGGCTTCCCACGGGAGGGGGGCTGAAGCGGTAACTGGAGCCCTGGTGAGCTGGGGATGTGTGTGGAGGACTGGGTCTGTAATGTGAGTTTTGGTGTGTCGGAGACAGAGCAGGAGATGTGGACTGGTAGCCCTGCCTGGTTGGTGAACCCACAGAGCTGTTGGACCTGAAATCAAAGACCTGATGAGAGCCGAGAGGTGAGCCAGAAATATAGGCTGAGTCCCTGTGAGCTGGAGATGCAGGTGGGCTCTGGATGATGGGCAGCCCTTGGTTTGGCCTGGACTCTGTCTGCAAGCCAATGGAAACGTTTTCTACGTCCTGCTCGAGGTATTCCTCCTCAAAGATATCTTGCACAGAATACAGCTCTTCGTGCTGGGCTTCGGGTTCTGGCTCTGCTGGGAGTGGCACTGGTGGCTGCTGCTGCTGCTGCTGCTGCTGTTGCTGCTGCTGCTGCTGTTGCTGCTGCTGCTGCACCTGCCTGCACTCCTCCTCCACCCGCATCAGCAGCCGCTGGATCTCACGGTTGTTAGGACACAGCTTGATGGCCTCGTTCAGGTCCTCCAGGGCTGCTGAAAACTGCCTGCTTGACAAAGGAACAGAAATGAGAACTGAAAGTACTCTGGATTTGGATGGAGCTGTTTTCAGAGATTCCAGGGGAATAAAGTGGCTTGTGCGTGTTACTGAGGGAGAGATCGGTGATTGCTACTGCTTGCTGCACTTCTCGCACGCTGCCTTAAGGGCCTCCCTTGGATTTATGTTATCCAAACAGAGGGAAAATTCTGGAGATGAAGGGAATACAGTCCTGAGATGGCACAACCCAGACTAGCAAACACGCCTGCCTCTGCAGCTTATGTTAGGGGCCAATTTATGACTCCCCTAGCACCACCATGAGCTTCACCTCTGTTTTAGCAAAGGGGCACCAACACATTGATCACTGCAAGCCCAGCTCACCACTGCTGTAAACAAGCTCTGACAGAGCTACAACCACTTAGGCCAGTGAAAATGTAACTTCTGCCTGATGCCAAGACCACACAGCGTCAGGCCTGGCTCCAGAGCTCAGGGGCTCCCACAGGTCAGCGCTCTGGGCAAAGCTTGTCTCTCCAATTTTGCAGTGGATTTGGCTAACTTCTTTGGAATGAAGCAATCATGCACTGTGCCAGAGGCTGTGAGCCCAGGGAAGCCTCTGTGAGGGAAAGGCCAGCCTAGGAGCTGTAACAGAGAGGTGGGGGCTTGGGAAGGGGCTGCCATTCACTGGGACACTGCTCACTCTGCAGCAAAACTGTGTGTTTGAACATGACTGTGATCTGGGAAAACCCACCCAGATGGGTGAAAAGCTCCCCATCTGTAATTCCCCCCCCCAGCACATCTCAACACTGGCTTGATCTTTTGTACAAGCCATCAAAGATCAGGTGGAATAAGCAAAGGCCTCCCCTTCTACCAGCTGTGAGACCCCAGGGGTGCTGCTGGGCACAGACTGGGACAGGCAGAAGCAAAGCCAAAGTGGTGACAGTTTCTGTTGGAGAGACCCAGGGAGAAAAGGACATTGTATGTGGGAGGTTGATATCACCTGGAGAGGAACACGGGTCTTAAGGTTCCTCTTAATATTTTGGGAACAATGGGGAGGAACCCATTAAAGGAAAGGCATGAGGTGTGTGTAGCTCAGCTTGCAGGGCTCCTCTGTGGAACACAAGGTTACAGCTTCACCTCCCACAGGACCTGGTGACCAGCTGGGCCAGGGGCCCAGTTCCACACTTCCCTCCAGCATGGAATGTCACACAGTGGTGGTGCCTGCTGAGCTGGGATGTTTGCAGAGGGGCTCACATACCTGTGCTGCCATGTGAGATATTCTGGCTGCCAATTAAACAGAGATGCAGTGGCAGGGTGCCCAGTCCTTGAGAACAGGATTCCCAAGCAGCCCTGATGCTCATTAGGAATGGCAAATGGATCTAATCTCACATCTTTTAGCCTTCAGGGAGGTAGGTGAACAAGGGAGATCCTTGCACTGCAGCTCTCCAGGAACTGGCTGCAGTGCCCTGGGCACAAGTTCTGGCTGGAGGCTCCCTGGCCAGGGCCTGCCTGCAGCCACTGCCTGGCTGGTCAGCAGCATCTGCTGGGCAGATGCAGCACAGAGATGCACAGATTTTAAGGCTAGAGGAGACCACTGTGATGAATGAGTCTTACCCAACAAAGGCCATGGCTCATATTCTGCTTTAAGTCCAAGTTGTGGTCAAACTAAAGAGCACTTTGAAAAAGAACACCCCACTTTGGTGCACAGGTCTCCAGGGTTGTAAGATGTCCAGGGAAAGTTCCACTAAGACAAACCTCTCAAAACATCTGGACTTGGAAATCGCCAAACGAGGGAGGGTATTGCTCTGGAGTTCAGGATGTCACTAATGAACGCTCCCATTTCTTCCCATGGGGGCACTGCCCGGCTCTGCCCACCCTTGATGGGACAGGCTGGCAGGGACTGGCCCCTCACACCCTTCTCTCTTGTCCCTCCTCACCTGCTGCTGCGTTTGGCCCTTGCTCTTGCATAGTAAGCTTCGTAAGATTTCGGTTTCAGCTCCAGTGCTTTAGTGGCAAATTCTTCCGCCATTCCAAAATCCTGTCATTTGAACAGGTGTGCAGGTAAGTAACTGAATACATTTAGAAATAAAAATACATACAGCATGGGAAGGAAACAAACATACTGCATGGAAAACTTGATGATCCTGGAGTATTTCACGTGGGTTCAGCATCATTTACAGACAGAGAGCTACGATGGCATTTCCAAAGACTCAGGCATGATGAACTCAAGCTGCTGTCATCACCCACAAAGGCCAGCAAGTCTCACTGTGTCCCCAAGACATGCATGTAAATCCCTCTCCAACAACCTACAGTCCTGAGAAAACATCTGGTCTTGCAGAGGCTGGAATGTTATCTCATTAACTATTTTTTTCCATAGATGAAAGCAACAGGAAACCTTTCCCATGCCCTTCTGCTTCCCTGAACACACTGACACTCTTCGAGGGGCTGAAGAAAATTGCCTGTGAAGGACAGGGCTGCACTGGCTGCCAAAGGTCTCCCATCAATCCCACTGTTCCTCAGTTCTCCACTGCAGCTCACTGGGAGGAGAGCTTGGGAGCAGGGAGAGGCTGAGAGTGTGGGATGGGACTGCTCTGGGTGCTTCCCAGGGGCACTGCCATGAGAGACCAGATTATCAGCTCTGGTTCAGAGCCTGTCACCACCCTCCCCTGCATTGTCCTGAATGCTTCATGTCCTGCTAAGCTCAGCTGAAGCTCAGCACTGGTGAAGGAGATTTCCTAGTGGGGAGGATTCCATTTCACAGCCAAACACTGCTCTGGGGTTGCTGCACTGACCTGAGCAACTCTGGGAGAAAGGACTGAACAGTGCTGCTCCTGATTTGTTCAAGAGCTTGTGAAGCCAACCCTTGCTATGGGCATGCCCTGCCTGGGGAAGCTTGTATTTCTGTTTGTGCCTGCAGCAGCAGCTACTGAGGAGTTGCTGTTCAACAAACTGAACTGGGAGTGAAGTCATGAAAAAGTACTTTTGTGGTCTTATCCATAGGTGCAAAAACTCCAGGAGTAACTGCAACCCTCTGGAATTTTCTATCACAAAACCTGGCATTCTGCAGTTAATGATAAACCAAAAATCTTGTCCTCAAAGCATAGGAGGTGAATTGGCTGATTTAAAGAGAAGGTTCACACTTTTTTCTCCAAACTGTTTATTCACCAGTATTAAGATTTTACTCCCCTTGTTTTCAATCTTCCATCCTCACAAAAAAGAAATGAAGGTGTCCCAAAAGCTCCTTCCCCTCCATTGCTGGCTCATGACCTCAATGATGTCGCTCTTTGAGTTTATGGGGACTTTTTATTTTTGGAAGTGAAAGCCCCTGCACTCCAAGCCAGGGAAGGCTGGCAGAACAGGCATCTATCTGCACGAGCTGGTTGCTGGATGCTGCCAGATTGCAGTGGGGAGAATGACAGGGATCTGGAAGTTCTGGGACAAGAGGGAGTCTTGTGGAGGTGTTTCTGGATGAGTCACTGCCCTGGGGAAGTGCTAACCCCCTAAGCATATGCTCCTTCATTTGAAATTAATCAGTATTCAAAGGAGCACATCTCCTGGCTCCTCCTCACTGCTGCCCCAGGAATCTGGAAAATGCCTCCACCCCCATGTGACGATGTGAACATCATCATCAAAAGGGTGAAATAAAAAATTCAAAGAGCTATAAACATAGCAATGAATTTTTAATCACCTGAAACGCATATTAAATCACTACTGCTTTGGAATTAGAAAACGTCAGTGCTCTGTGAAGGACAACCAGGTTACAGAGAGGAGAGATCTGAGAGGCCAAAGCAGGATTAGGGGTGGACATGTCCCTGCAGAGGCACAAAGCTGTGGCACTGTGCTCAAGGCCACCAAAGGAGGGGACACTCACGTTCATTTTCCTTCGACACCGGGAGAGGTTGAGGAGCAGTGACACCTTCAGCTCACGGAAAGTTTTCAGGTCCTCTCCAAACCCTTCCCTGGGGAATTTCTTCAGAGCATACTGGTAGCGCTGGGCAGCCTCTTTCACTTTACCTTTCTGTTAAAGGGGGAAAAAAAATGTCAAAACTCATCCCTGAGTTGAGTTCACTTCCCTGCAGAGAGTTCACTGATCAATGTTTTAGGTGGCTAGGGAAACACAACTTCACTACTTAGCTGCTTCCTAGAAAGGAAGGGCAGAACATTGGATCAAGGGAACATCTGAGCTGGAAAGGCAGATGCCTTGTGCAAGTTGAGATCTCCCACTTCATACAGAGCTGTCACACTACAGCAGGAAACGTGGAGAAATGGTGTTAACTCGATACAACTCCATCTGCCTCTTGGCTGGATGGTCTTTTGAGCTGGGTGATCAGTTACCCATTCCTGGAAAACACCCTCCACCCAAAGCTTCACACACATCCAGGAGGGTAAGGAACACAAATTGTGGGACTTTGGGTGGAGCTCTGGGGCTCAGAGAAGCCTCTGCAACAGCAAAGATAAATGTTACAGCACTGCCCTGCCTCTGAACTTGGACAGGCAGAGTGAGATTCACTTCCCTGGACTTCAGATGTTTAAAACTCTGCATCTAAGTCTTTTAACTGGGTTCCATTTATAATTATTGGTATGCAACAGTCACATTCAAAGGTGACTCATCTCTGCTATTTTGGGCAACTAATTTTGGGATGGGATAATGCGTAACCTGAAGGGGGGCAGCCAACAGGCAGGGTGAGAGAACGAGGGCAGGATGGGATCTAGGACAAACACAGTTCCTCATGACCCAGACATAAATTTTGCAGCTACAAATAGCGAGTTTTAAAAACTTGTAGACTCAGGTTTCTCAGCTGTATCATGTATCTCTGGCAGATAACTCCTATTACAATGCCAGCTTTGTGCATTTTTTGCTTCTCCCTTAGAGCCTCACGGTGAATCATTGTTGTACTTGCACATTTTCTACGTGTGTGCAAATCCCCAAGTTTTAAAGATCGACTTAAAACAAACACAGAGCAAAAAAAGACTCCCTAACTGTAACAGTGGAATGTCTCCCATGGGCTAAAGGACATGACAAAGCCAGCTGTGTCCTCACAATCTGTTTTCATTGCAAGAAGTTTATTCCATGAGTTTTTCTGGGATATTCTGTCCTGTTGCCTTGATCCTCAACAGTGAGCTCACTAGGTAATGACAAGGCTGCCAGACCTGATGCAATGGCAGCAGCACTCTCAACAAACACTTAGGTCCCACTGTTTCTGAAGAGGAAAGGAAGTGCTGGCTCAAATCCAGAGCAACTTGGCTTTGCTTCAGCTTCGTTACAGATTTGGGCAATCAATCCCCTCTTCTCCTACCCCACTAACCAAAACCAAATGGTTTAAAACACAAGGAATGCTGTGAGCAGGAGCTTTTACTTGCCAGGGGTTAAGGCAGCAGCATTAGAATCACAGAACCACTTAGGCTGGGGAGGACCAAGCACTGACCTAACATGGCCAAAACCTCACACCAAGTGATGCTGCAAACTGCATCTGTTCCATGTTCCAAACCCACCCGTCTCACCTTATAAAACATGTCTCCCTCCTCCATCAGCTTGCTCAACAGGATGATCATGATGTCTGGTTTGGAGGTTGCCATTGCCCAAGTTGCTGGACCTGTAGTGTACAGGATGCATGATGGGTAAAGAACTCATACAATGCAAGGGTGGTAGGAAGCTGGGTGGAAAAAAATACCCTGGGGTGGGAAATTCTGCTGGAGAGAACAACTTGGCATGGTCAAAGGGCAGAGTGCTCCAAAGGACTGAGCTGACAATTCCTCTGACACCTAAATTAATGTGATCCCCACTTCAGCGGTTTTGCTTTGCACTCATTAAAGCCAATCCCAATGGTCTGGGAAAGGTTGGAGCTGTTTCCACAAGAGGGCAGTGCTGAATGTGGAACAGGCTGGGATGGGGGAAACAAACTGTACTTCAAGGAAAAATCAGAGTGGTTACATAAAAGCATTTCTAAATACAAATCTATGGAAGTGTACTAGGGAATCTGCAGTTTGACTGTTGAGAGGTGGTTTGTGGTTAAGTGGACTGTGATTTCCAGCTTCACAAGATGTGAAAGACTAGAGTAGAAAATCCATTAAGGCAGAAAAAAAAATGACAAAGGAAAGGTCACACGTAAGTGCTGCTGGTGCCAAAGGCATCACTGGGCTGGGGACACTGGCTCTGCACAGGGGCCACCTGCAGAGCCAGCTCCTATCTCAAGGACTAATACTGGCAGGGAAGGGGTGGCAAAAATTTGAGGACAGCTCATTAGTGTGGGTGAAGAATAAGTCAAACAATATTCTATAAGTAGATTCAGTACGTTTCGGGGGAAGGAGGTTAGTTTTTGAGTTCAAGTTATTCTCTGCAACAGTCATTAAAAAAATTATTTGAAGGTGAGGTAAATTAAAAGATTAGAGGTGTTGGGGACGCATGCAGGCTAAATCAAACAGGAGAAAGCAAGGCTGACAAAGCTATCAGATCGAAGCTGATGCTGACAGCAATGAGATATACCTCGTGGGCGACTCGGTAACGTCTGACAACCTTCAAAGAAAGGAGAAAACAAGAAGTTGTAGGAGAGAGGGGGAAAAAAATGGATGAAGGTGAGAAAAAAAAAAAAAAAGAAAGGAAAAAAAAAAAAAGCAGCTGTGAGAGGCAGGCAGCGAGGAAGCCAATGCACCAGCAAAAATCCCCTTTCACAGGAAAACGTAACGTGAGCAGCTGTGTGGCGCAGTGCAGGTACACTGAGGTCTGGAAGCATACACAGAGCAAGTGAACGCAGCAGCTCACAGCAAGGCATGGACAGAGTACACTTGGCAACTCAGACTAGTAAAGATAGAAAAAGCATTACCAGAGGAAAGACCTTGCCAAAGAAACAGTTGTTTATTGATTAACTTTTGCTAAGTAATAGGACAGGAAAAATGATGAACTCCCCGTTTTAGTGAAGAGAACCAAGCAGTCCTGAGTCGCCATCTGCTTTCCGAGTGGGAAGCAGTGGCTGGGGCCGAGGCTGCCTCTGGTTGATACTTGTATTTTTTACAAGTGCCAGCCCCACTGCTTGAGTCCTGCCTGAGCACAGAGCCAGTGGCAGTGTCCCCCTGCTCCTACCTATCTTTGCTCCTTTCTTCAGGAGGGTGACGACAACCGAGGTGTTGCGGCAGCCCACGGCTCTGTCGAGGGGCCGCATCCCGCTGTAGTCCACGTGCTCGATCATGGCCCCATGGTCCACCAGGAACCGAACCTGCAAGGAGAACCCCAACAGTCACTTCTGGTCCTGGCTGAGACCCCCACACACTGATGGGGATGTAGGATCAGCAGAAGCTTGTTGTTCTCCACTGCCTGGGCTGAAAGCACCTCCACGGGCTCTGAGGACACGCTGTGGGCAGCAGGTTGAGGGAGGGGATTCTGTCCCTCTACTCCATTCTGGTCTCTGGTGAGACTGGAGGGCTGCATCCAGCTCTGGGGGCCCAAGCACAGGAAGGACATCAACCTGTTGGAGCTAGTCCAGAGAAGGACAAGGAGATGGTCCAAAGGCTAGAGCAGCTCTGGTAAGGAGGCTGGGAGAATTTGGATTATTCAGTCTGGGAAAGGTAAGGCTCTAGGAATACCTTAGAGCCCCTTCCGGTGCCTAAGTGGGCTCTGAAAAGGTTGGAATCTTTGGACAAGGGAATGACAGAATGACAGAAACAAGGGGGAATGGCTTTAAATTGAAAAAAAAGTAGGTTTTGACTGGGTATTAGGATGAAATCCTTCCCTGCAGTGGTGGTGAAGCCCTGGCACAGGTTGCCATGAGAAGCTGTGGCTGCCCCATCCCTTGAAGTGCCCAAGGCCAGGCTGGATGGGGCTTGGTGCAACCTGGGATAGTGGAAGGTGCCCCTGCCCATGGCACAGGGTGGAAGGAGATTTTCCTTAAGCTCCCTTCCAACTCAACCTATTCTGGGCTTCTCTGATCAGCTTCTGTGGAAGCACCTTCCCATACAGGCTGCCAGGACTCGGGTGTGTTTATTGCTACATCCAGCAGAACTGCAGGATTCCATGGCTTTTACACCAGCTCCCGTTTTCTCTGGGCGTGCCACAGCTTTCTGCTTTACAAAAGCAGGACTGGCTTTTACACCAGCTCCTGTTTCCTCTGGGTTTGCCACAGGCCACTCACCACCTCAGCATCGCCGTAGAACGCGGCCAGGTCCAGCGGCGTGCGGCCGTTCTTGTCCGCGTGGTCCGTGGCCGCCCCGTTCTCCACCAGGGAACGCACCACGGGCAGGTGGCCCTTCAGGCAGGCCCAGCTGAGGGCTGTCAAGCCCTCTTTGTCCATCAGAGAAATGGAGGCACCTGGAAGAACAAGCAGCAGTTCAATTCAGAGCTCTCCCTTGTTTAGCACTGCTCATCACAAGCTCTCCGCTCAGCAATGACAGCTTGTTTTCAGAGAATTCTGTACGTAATTATTAATTCTTTTAGTAATGTTTTTCCCACCACAGATCCCCACTTCTGTGGTAGCTTCAAATACACTGATGGGAACTGTGGCGAATGAGTTGATTCACACCAAGCTGCAAACTTTTTCACGCCTACCTCTGCGGGCTTTCCTGGCAAACATCTGAGCAGCACGGTGGATCTGCCTTCCCTCATCTGAGACATCATCTTTTTAACCCTTTTTTTTTTTTTTTTTTTTACTTAATCCAACCCCATTCCGGCCTGTGTGAGTCAGAGATGAAGACCATTTTCTGTTCTAGCAGGTCACCAAGGGGAATTAAGTCAATTCAGCTCAGTTCTCCTGAAAAAGCACATGTTTTCCCTTCTTCACTTCCCTCCCCTTTACCCAAAAGTACACAATTTGCAGCACTATTTCTCCCTGAATTCTACCCAGCATAAATACAAATTGGGGGATACACTACTGCCAGCTGCAAGCCAAGGAGAGGAGGACTTGACGTTTTCTTGGATGAGGAAATGGCGCTGCCATTGCAGCAGGTCAGTGTTGCTCCACATATGGATCTGAGAGCTGAACAGCAGCTCCAAGTGAACCCTCCTCTTCATGGCATGGAGACAACTCCTGTTGCCATGGCACAGCCATGGCTCTGGCTCTGGAGTGTGCAGAGATGAGCTGTACCAGCTCTGCTCCTCCGAGGAGCTGCAGCTACCTGCAGGCTGCTCCTGCCAGCAGCTGGGATCAATTTTTGCTGCAGAGCTTTTCTCCTGGAGGCAAGCTCTGAACCTCCCAGCATGAGATTCCCTGCCTCCAGAACGTTCACCAAACGTGGCAGTGATGTGAATGTCCTGAACTTTCCTGTTCACCCCAGCTGACACATCCCTGGCTGCACAGGTTACCTGGCTGAGAGCAGGCTGAGGTCTCCTGCTGGCACAACCTCTCTGTGGAGGAGAACAGCATGGGAATGTTTGCTCCAGGTGTGTTCAGAAACCTCCAGCCAGAGCTCTCCACACAGCCAGGAGTGTCAAGGGGAGAAGGCAAACAGCATCTGGGGCAATCAGGAATGCCAAGGTGTGAGGACAGGATTTTCTGAGCCTGAGGGAGTTTTTCAGCCTGGCAGTGGCTGAGCTGTTGTCAAGGGAAAATCTTTTGGGAACTTCTCTTTCAAGGAGTGTTTTTTGTAAATAGGTTTTGGTTCTCCAAACAATGTCACACAAATGTTCTGAATGGGTTTTTCTCTTGTTCCACCAATGGCACCAGGGGCCATGTTGACCTGGATTGAAACACCTTATAAAAAGGGTTGCAAACCCCAAAAGAAAGGCTTCTACCTCATCTCTGACAGAAAACCTCGCTGTTCTTCGTGAGTCCACGCTTCTATTTTGTGTCCTTAAGTGACAAAGGCGGGACACAGGCTCAGGGATGACAATGTAGAATCACAGACTCATCTGGGCTGGAGAAGACCAGCCAGTAATACTGAATCCAACTGCTCCCCCAGCACTGCCAAGCCCTCCACTAACCATGTCTCCAGCTGCCACATCTTTAAATCCTTTAAATCCCTCCAGGGATGGGCACTCCACAACTGTCCTCAGCAGCCTGTGCCAGGGCTGAAAAACTTTCAGTGAAGAAATTATCCCTCCCCTGGAAAACTTGAGGCTGTTTCCTCTAGTCCCTTGTTCCCTGGGAGCAGAGCCTGACCTCTATCTGGCTGCCTCCTCCTGTCAGGAGTTGTGCAGAGCCAGAAGGTCCCTCCTGAGCCTCCTTTTCTCCAGGCTGAGCCCCTTCCCCAGCTCCCTCAGCCCCTTCTTGTGCTCCAGAACCTTCCCCAGCTCTGTTAAAGAAGAAAAAAGCACCAGCACCTCAACACATTGCCAGTCTTTTCTCACTTAGCCCACACTGCACCCAGGAACCATTCTGAAGTTGTGGGAAAAGCCCCTCCAGATGATCCTGAGCTGACCCAAGCCCAAATTTTGCTGAGGATGAAGCCTCATTTCATTCCTGCTTACTTCAACCAGCTACTTCACTGCATTTGAAGCACCAAAGTCTTCTCCTGTGTTCTTCCTCTGACTCTTGTGGAGCAGGTGAGAAAGCTCCTGCAGTGAGAGGGAAGCCTGGCAAGCCACGGCATCCCTCAACCTTCCCACTCATTTCCCAGTGGAAGAGACACTCCATACCACAGGGTGACACGGCCAGACTCCAGCAGCAGTGCCAGCAGAAGGTCTGAGCAAGCAAACAACAGAAGAGGCTGGCTTGAAGGCAGGCTGGGCACAACCTCCATGGAAACAGCTCCAGAGGCAGCTCTGGCTCCCAGTACAGCCTCTGCTTGACTCCAAGGGCATCCTTCATCCTTCAGGCCTCTCTGACCTATTTAGCACTGAGGCAGTCAGACAGGAAACAAACACAGGGTTTTGAGGGCAAGTGGCTTAAGATGATCTCATGGGATTGATCCATCCTGCAGTGGGATTTCATCTGGGTAAAACCAGTTTGCTTCTGGGAAGGGCTGGGCTGCTCCTTCCCTAAAAATAATTGACTTCAAGAGTTTCTTATGGAATGGCTTGGGTTAAAATGGACTTTAAACACCACCAGTCCCACCCCTTGCCATGGGCAGGGACAGCTTCCACTACAGGTGCTCCAAGCCCTGTCCAGCTTGGTCTGGGGACATTTCCAGGGATGTGACAGTCACAGCTTCTCTGGGTAATCTGTGCCAAGGCCTCACCACTCTAATCATAAAAAAATTTCTTGTTCCATCTAGTCTGGTGATTTAATTATCCAGAAGGCACAATGAGCCAGCTCAAGTAAAGAAGAAAATATTTTCATTTTGAGCATCAAAAAGCTGCAGGGAGTGGCCAGGATGTGGGATGTGTTATGAACAGAGGATGCACCCAAAGCTGCAGTGCCCAGGCAGGGTGACCCCCAAGGGATGATGCTCACATAGAAAAATAACAAGGGATTCATTTTTGCAGGAAAATGAGATTCAGAATGAAGCTCCTGCAAAATGGAACAAGCATGAGGAATTAGTTTGCTTTGTGTCACAGAGATCTGCATAAACACCAGCTCTGGCAGAGCTGCTACCAGGGAAGTTATAATTCTCTGTTCACACACACATTATTTCTGGGTGTTGTGTCCCAGGTAACTCCAAAATTCTGGGTTTCAAATTGATTGATGACAGCAACTGTTCTAATAAAATGTGTTTACAAACGCTGCCTGTGTTAATCAAGTACAGTCAAATGAGATTGCTTTGCAGCACATTAACTAATGCTTACAGCTTATGATTCACATGCTTTGATTTTAATGAAACATTGAGCAGGATTGTCAAAGCCATTTTAATTAAATGCACCATATATCACTGCACTCTGCTCAGACTTGACTTAACTTTTCAGGACCATGTGTTACACTGTATGCAGTGGAGTTTATTAAGCTATTTAGAAGAATGGACCATTTAAAGTAAAAATTTTTCTGATTTTTGACTTTTCTTGCTCTCAGTATCCAAAGAGCCAGAGAAACATAAGGTGCATTTGCTGGTGATCCCACTGCCCAGATCAGCTGATCTGTATTTTCAGCCTCCTCTGAAGAAGTTAGTCTCAAGCAGCATGCACAGTTCTCAGGTTTGGGAAAAAAACCCCAACCCTTATATAAAGCCTTTTAACACAGACTTATTAGTCAAGCTGCAAAAGGGGCCATGTTTCATCTCAAAGATGGAGAGTGTTAATTTGAGATTAAAAAATTACAGAAGACCAGAAAAGAATTAATCTAATTTAATTCCTAAGAAGCTCAAACTGATCTTTGTCACATCCCTGTGCAGGTTACAGCACTGAGCAGCAAGGATCCCACTGGCTGTGGCTCAGGACAGACAGATGAGAAGTGAGAAACTTGTTCTTGTCAACTTTACATTGAAAAAATGTTCTTAGCAACTGTTACGTAAAATATTCAAGTGTCTCACTTTTTGGCTAAGAGGTCAGACACAGGCAGTTACAAGATGAAGAAAATATCCCTTCCCAAAGAGGGATCTTTCCTGGAATAAAAATATCAAATAACAACACAACAATTAAATGCTATTTCTCAAATAAGAAAAAAAAAATTAAATAAGTATTCAACCAAACCAGCATTGGCTATTTGTCCAAAATAAAAGATAAAGAAATCTCTAAGGAACTGCAGCAATAAGAACTGATGGTGTTCTCACAGGCAGCAAATTGTTCTAACTCATCTCAAGCAGGTACAGCAGGAAGGAACAAACCTGGCCCCAGCTTCTGCTGGCTGAGCATCAGTGAAGTCACCACTGAAAGGACCGAGCACAGGGGAAGCTGTGGGTGCACAGGAGGCTTATCTCCAAAATAATTCTGATTTATTTTCAGCAAGTTCACCAAATCCTTGCCTGTGCTGGGGCCTCACCCTCCTGCTGGTGCTGATGTTGAAGATGTGGGCAACAATATGAGAGCTAAAAATGGAAGTGTCACCAATGTCCCCAGCTGTCCTGCCTGGCTGCCCTTCTGCAGCGACGCCGGCAGCTCCATCGCATCCTGAGCTCGGTTTTGTCTAAGGGGAAAGTTTTCAGGGAGCTTCAGGGGCACATTCTTAACCCACTGCTCAAAGGACCTGTGGTTATGTTACTTGCTAACTCAGATGGGAGGTTTTGAGTCTGAGAGCACCAGGCAGACAACAAAACAGTCAAGATTAAGGCTGTGACTATTCCAGCCTTGTTTGTGCAATGAGCTGGACACGGCGCTCTCCCAGCCCTGGGATTACAACCCTGACACCACCAACTCCAGTTGAGCCAGAGCTGCTGTGCTGGGATGTACCACAGCTGGTCCCCAGCACCTCCCAACAACGTGCTCTAACCTTGTGCAAGCAGAAACTCCACAGTGCCCAGGTGTCCCTCGGACGCAGCCATCATCAGCGGCGTCCGGCCCTGCTTGTCTGCCATGTTCACGTCAGCGCCGTGCGTCAGCAGGAGATCCACGATCTGCAACACAACACCAGGCACAGAGACACGGCTGAGAGGATGCCAGGGCCAAGGAAGAGCAGAGCAGACCCCACATTCTAAAAATTCCCACCCCTCCAGGCATGGCGCCCTCTGGGATTGCTGAATGGGTGATTAAGGAGTAAGGACAGGAAAACTGTTCTTGTAAGTCATGAGCAGCCTGTTTGCTTCTCAAATGGTGAGATAACCAGAGAAGCTGTGGCTGCCCCATCCCTGGAACTGCTGAAGGCCAGGCTGGATGGGGGGCTTGGAGAAACCTGGGATAGAGGAGGGTATCCCTGGAGGGGGATGGAACTAAATGGTCTCCTAAGACCTCTTCCAACCCAAACCATTCCATGATTCTGTGACAACAACAGGACTTAAGCAGAGCTGTAGCCAGCCAGAACCTGGGGCGACAGAAGCATCAGTATCACTTCTCCCTCTGACCATTCCCTAAAAAACCTAAAAGGGGAGGGTCTCATCTTCTCCACACCTATTCCAGGAAGGGAACGACCTGACCAACACCTCCAGCCCCCCTCCCAGGGCACGAGGACCCCACTGACCTGCCAGTGGCCCTGTCTGACGGCGCTGAAGAGCGGGACGACCCCGCGGCGGTTGGGCTGCGCCACGGCAGCGCCCTGCTCCAGGAGCAGCCTGCACACCTCCAGCTTCCCGCGCCCCGCCGCCGCCGTCAGCGCTGCGCGAGACAGGAAAAGCCGTCAGGGGCAGGGGAACCCGGCAGCTCCACAGCAGCCATCGCTGGAAGCCAGGGCTGCTCTTGGAACGTGTGCTTTTATTGCACAGGTGCTGGGTGCAAGAGCTCGGCTTAAGCTGCCAAGCACAGCTGGGAGCGTGGCCCAGAGAGGGAGAGGGGGAGAGAGGGAGAGGGGAAGAGCAAGTACAGAGAGTTAAGTTTGTGTTGCTGTACATTATTATCTCTTTCTGTGGTGGATAGTCTAATTTATACTAACCAACCAGTGCAAGACACACGTTCTACAGAATCTACACACAGCCTGGAAGAACTACTACATTACCATACTGGGTTGTATTTTAAACTCTGAAAGCTGCTCTTCAGATTGACTTTTGGATCCCACAGCTAGCAGAAGGGTATTGTTCATTCAAAGGGATTCTCTTTCAGCTGCCTAGACTACTGTTCTTTGGTTATATAGTAACTAACACTCAGTATCCTGTATCTCAAAGCTAGCTTTCATTTCTTCTTCGATTACAGGTTTCATATTTTCAGAATCTTTTGCCAAGCAATCATATTTCTAAGGTTTCCCTGTTTCATCTTTCCCAACAGTGAGGGAAAGCCACGTGTTCAGTGGAGTGTTCTCCTACCTGGATACCAACATGATGGGGCCCAAAATGCCAACTCTATCTCATGGCAGGCAAAATGAACACAGGAAATGGGCTGGGATTGGTAGAGTTTCAAGTCTTGTCATTTTAGTTACCTCAAAGGTAAATGTCAATTCTGCCATGAGAAGTTTACATAATGTCATGGAACGAGGCTGTTTGGGACAATCAGCTTTTACTGTTTTCTGCAAGTCACACTGAGATGGGATGAAAACACCAGTAAGTACAAAGTAATCAACAGGCAAGTGTGATTGAGGTTCAATCTGAACCGAGGTTCATGTTTAGCTGCCAAGAAATGTGATCATTAATCCATTACTGTTTTCCCCACTGCCAAAGCCATAGGCTGTGAGGCCAAATGTAACTGAGCAGGGGCACAATATCCAGAGAAAATAAAGGTTTCCAGGCACCTAAGATCTTCTGTAACCTGTCACTGCCTCATCCCACCATGACTACCAGGGAGCAAAGTGAGGGATCAAGCAGGAGGCACTGACAGATCCTGCCAGCCGCTGATGTCAGGCACATTCGTGGCTTTCCTTTGTCCAGACAAGCACAGGGCAGTGTAATTCAGGTGGAGGACTTTTATTTTCCATATCCCACTTTAGCCTGTAGATCTTGGAAACCAGGGAAACAACTGGAAAGCAAAACAGCACGGGTTTGCTCACCTGTTTTCCAGGAAGACTATTTCTGAGCTTTGTTTCTGGCCAGGGTTGATCCTACCAGCCAGGGTCTTTGTGCAAACCCAAAGATACCTCTCGTTTTCATATGCTCAAGATATTACAGGTGGGTAGAAGCAACACCTAAGAACTCCTTCCCTGACAAAATGTGCTCTGCTTACTCAGAAGAGTGGTTGAGTTTGAGAATACATATTCAATCTGAAAATAGCTCCAAGTTCAGGACCTGCTGGTGACTTGTTTCTAATTGACTAATTTTAGACTTTCTGGTTCCTCCCTCTCCCAAACTTTCAGTGCACTTCAGCACAGCTCCACTGGCTCCACGCTCTGCTGCTTCTGGTAGGAGTTGGAGCAGAAGGTGGGAGTCTATTTCTGACTGATGTCGCTTGTTTTTCTTTGAAATACATTTCTGTGGGCTGGCTGATTACAAGGTGTTGATGGGTTTCCAACTGCAACACTGTTAATGTTGGGGGATTTAATTAATTCTCAATTCTCCTCCATATTATGGCTCAATTTTCTCTGGGGTTGAGAGACAGCAAGAGTTAAAAGAAAAATCGCTTTGCTGCCACAAGCAGAACGTTCTGAAAAATCTATAATCAGATCCATGTGGGTTTTAAATGTAAGCTACAAATATAGAAGGAGGCAGAGGGATTGGCATGCATGGCTGCTGGGTTCTACTTCTAAACCTGCCTGCACTCGAAATGCTGCAGGTTAATTTGAGGTATTTGACATCATTTTTTACATCATTGTTTGCAACAATGAAAATGTAAATCACTCCAGTGTTTGGAAATGTTCTTTGGAGAAGACTTCACTGAAACAGGATGATTTGATCCACGATTTCTCCACTTTCCCTTGCAATCCCTTCTGCCTGCAGTGACACATCTTTCTGCTGCTCTGCTCCTCAGGGTCCAAGCAACTGCTGTGGGTACCTGGCTCCAGCTCAAGGAAAGCTCAAAAGCTCCTGTGCTACTGAGCAGCCAGACCCTGCTCCTCCAGGAGGAATAATGAGGATGAAAATGGGCTGGTTTGACGTTTTCCTGTCTGCTGGAGAGCTCCCATGGCCCAGCACAAGCAAGGTGAGTCCACTGAGCCCAGCCAAGGAGCAGCAACCCGGGTGCTGTGCTGGCCAACAGGGATTTGTTCATTTTGCAGCTTTTCCATGAGGATGTAGTGCCAGAAGGGCTACTCACCATGCATAAACACCACACAACCACTGCTGTGTTTCTCAAAACAGCTCAGAGCCTGAGAGCGGGGTCAGGTGTGGATGTGCCCATCTCCCTCAGCCAGCAATGTCAAACCACGGCCTCCTGCAGCAGTGTATTCTGCTTCTGCTGCCGTGTTTTCTTGTAGAAAAAAACAACTTCATCTGGAGAAGGAATCATTAAACTGCTCCTATCCAGCACATGTATCTGTTTCACAGCCTGGCAGCAAGACAAACAGCTTGATGGAGATGTTTTTTGCACCTCCAGCTCTGATGGAGATGGCATAAGTGACTCAGACCCTTTTCTGCTGGGTTTTGATATTAGTTTTGTCCCAGGGGGAAATACTCCATCTGGAGCTGGCTATAGTGTGCTGTCAGCAATTCCCAAACTTATGATGTCACTTGGCACTGCCACTTGGATGATATCAGGCTGATATCATCGAGCCAGGCACTCAGCTCTGCTCTGTGGAAGATGAGACATGAGCAACAAGTATCAAAACCCAGACAAGCCAGGATTCTGATTTTCAGAGCAAACTGCTATTTTTAGGTGGAAATCTGCATTTCTCTCCAAATTTATTTAACCTCCCTATTTACTTTTGGGAAAATAATAATAGCAACACAGTTATGTGAAAGAGAGCCTTGAGTTTCATATGAACTTACAGACTTGTTCCATGTAGACAAAAGGCTGCTCAGGTTGGTGGCTGGCTCATTTTTGCACATTTTTCCAGATTATCTACTACCAATTTTAATGTAAAAGTGCATATTCCTTTGAGATGGCTCCCCAGTTTGTGTATGACTTGTCAATCACAAATCCACATTCCCAGCTGTCCCAGTTACATAGAAACTCTCCTCTGATGGAGAAATTCCCAGATGTCTGCTTAGTCCAGCTTCTGGCATTTTTGGGGAGAAAGGAAAGGAAAGGAAAGGAAAAGGAAAAGGAAAAGGAAAAGGAAAAGGAAAAGGAAAAGGAAAAGGAAAAGGAAAAGGAAAAGGAAAAGGAAAAGGAAAAGGAAAAGGAAAAGGAAAAGGAAAAGGAAAAGGAAAAGGAAAGGAAAGGAAAAGGGAAAAGGGAAAAGGGAAAAGGGAAAAGGGAAAAGGGAAAAGGGAAAGCTTCTACAGGAATCACCTGTCTCTCCCCAAAGGCTGTCAAAGCTGTTGATCTGTGCTCTCTCCACCTCCTCTTCATCTTTTTCTGGAAGATCGAGCAGGTAGGAGACGATCTGAAACAAAAAGATGTGTCAGATCATGAACCCAAATGTGTTACACAGGAACTGCAGACACCATCACACCAGCTGCTTAGAATACACAGAGGGAAGGGAACAGTCTCTGCCTGGCAGCCTGAGATCAAGGAAATATTCTTCCTGAGACTAATCACTGAATCTGCTGTGCTGTACAAGCAAAAAACCCAACCAAGTGTCTTGCTCTGGCAGCACATGATGAGACTTGGCAGGGTCAGGTCCCTGTAACTGTGTCTGCTCTGTTGGAGGTGACCTGGTGCGTGCAGTGGATGCATCTCCTGGAGGAGGTGAGGCTGACAGGAGGTATTTGGTAGGAAAGAAAACTCATTCTCAAGGAAAGGAGAAGGAACAGGGGCTGCCAGGGGTTGTTGGGGCTCTGTGGATGGGACTAATGACAATGGTGGGCTTGGTACTGGGTTAACAGCTGGACTCAATGACCTCAATGGTCTTTTCCAGACTAAATTATTCTACCTATCATTTTCCCCATCACAAATCTTTGTCAGGATGGCAGGAGGAAGCTCTCTGGCTCTTCTCTCCCTACACACAGTCCAAAGTTACAGGTTCTCACACTCCCCATCCGTGCTGGAGGAGCAGCGCAGGCACCGCGTGCCCAGCCCTCTTCTCCTTGCTTCAAACGTATTCCAAACATTTATTCTGACAACTCAAAGCCTTGTCACACTTCCTCTCCTGGCTGCCTCCCAGACCACACTGTTTGCCAAGGGATCTGTGAGCAGTGGGACAGGGAGGAAGAGCAGGACAGAAGCACTCTGGGCTCCACCTCCAGACCTCCTTGGTGAGTGGGCAGGAAAGGGCCAAGCCTTGGTTTCCCTCCCTGCAGAGGCAGAGCAGGTCCTACCTCGGTGTAGCCCATGCTGGCAGCAGCAATCAGGGCCTGCTGGATTGCATGGCTCTTCTTGAACACTCCCTGCTGCTGCCCAGCCATGCTCCAGTCACACTGGATCAGAAACTTCACCACCTCCAAGTGTCCCCTGAGAGCGGCGTGGACCAGGGCACACTGCCCGTTTTTGTCCAAGTGATCCACCTTGAAAGGAGATGACAAAATGCAATTAAACAAAATCACAAGCAATACATCTTTGCTTCTTCAGAGTTTCCAATGCCACATGTGCAAAATGTGCATTTTGCTGGTGAACTATCACTTCCACGACCAGAAAACAAACATTTCCAAAGCAAGGTCCCAGGCTCTGGCATTATCTTGGCCACAAATGTTTGATTTGGGAAAGATAGAATTACTTATTTTTAGATTTCTTCCATTTTCTTCAGACTCAAAGACTACAAAAATATTTCTTCCTTTGTGCTTTGAAGTCCAGCATTCAAATTTTCTTGTGCATTGAAATCACACACACTGGTATTATCTCCTTTAGCCATATCTACAAAAGGAAAACCAGTTTGTTTTCCAGTTATCAGTTCTTCTGAGAGTCCCAGAAGTGCCTCAGCCTGCAGTCAGACACTGTAACACAAACCCAGCACAGGCACAATCAATAGGAATTAGAGACAGTGCTTGACAGCCCTGGAGGAACTTATTTGGTTGTATTTTGGGCATGGTTTCCACTTGATGCCTGAATACATCAGCTGGGATTTCTAGATACTGTCCCAACAGGGATACTTGGAGAACACAAGAAAGGCAGGTCAGTTATCATTCTCCTGCAGGTTAACCTCTTCTGTGCTCTGCATTGTACTATTTAGCATTAAAATAATTTATAATTATTATGTTAACATCTTTTTACTAATATTAATTCACAGGATTACAGAATGGTTTGGGTTGGAAGGGACCTTAAAGACCCATTTCACTTCACTGCCATGGGCAGGGACACCTTCCACTGTCCCAGGGATCCAGGGGCAGCCACAGCTTCTCTGGGCACTGACCACTAAATTATTTTGTATAATACAGATGAGAAATATTTCATATATTGTAACACATTCACATTAATAATATAGCAATATTTCTCCTATCTCAACTCCTGCAGTGATCAGTATTGCAGTTTTCTGCAAATATCTCAGTCTACACCAAACTGTGTTTTGGGGTATTTTCTCAGTACTGTTAGGGATATTCAAGGAAAACTATGAGTGGCAGGACTTCTGTCACTAAACTCTCTCAAAATACCCAACAAAAGCAAAATTCTCTTTTTCCTTCATACCATCCTCACATTATTACAGACAGCACAACCCAGCAAGATCTAAACAGTCCCTCAGTCATCCTGACATCCATACCAGAACTACACAAACCCATATTTTTGCCTTTTGAACTGAAGATATAGAGAAACCACAAATTGTTTCCAGGAGGCTCCACTTCAAAAATCAGCATAATTTACTTCTTCAACAAAGTATTTCAACTTGACTCATTATATACAATTAAAACTCCAAACACTCATCACAAAGCTAAACAAAGGGGATTTTTCTAGGACAAGCCTGATGAAAATTTTTGGAAAATGTGTCTCAGAGAGATATTTAAAGAATGTTTTGTGCTGGAAAAGCAGTGTCGCCATTTTAACCTTGTGAGGTTCAAGGATTTCTCCAGAACATCCTCATGCAGGTCACCAGCACAGCAGCTCCTACCCCAGACCTAAATCCCAAACACCAATTACTGACTCTCAGGAGCTGCTGTCAATGTGGGATTTTTAAACCCACTCTATTTTAGCAGCAAATACCACACCAAAAGCAGCCTCCTGGCTTCATCTGCTGCAGGATGCTCCCTAGCAAGCTTTCCTTCAAGCCTGCAGCTCCCAGGCAGACGTGGAGCAGGCTGGATGAGCTTTTGAGCCACGGGGATCTTTACCTTGGCCCTTTTCTTGCACAGCAGCACCACGATGCTCAGGAAGCCGGCGGCAGCCGCGTAGCCCAGCGGGGTCAGGCCGCTCTCTGAAGCTGCATCAACGTTGGCCCCAAACTCCAAGAGCAAAGCCACCATCTCTGCATAGCCCAGGTGAGACTGGACACACAGAATGGGGGCATTGTTCAGAACTTCTGTGCGGTAATTCACGTTTGCACCTCCTAGGATCAGCAAGCGGCTGACCTGTGCAGAGAGGGAGAGATTGTTGGCTGAGCTTCATGGAGACAGGAGCTGGGCAGGGCAACACCACAGCAGAAATCAGGGCCCTCAGCATGTCCCCAAGCAACCAGCAAAGCATGTAAAATGCTGAGTGAAAACATCTGCCCAAGAGGTGGTCTCATCTGATGCAGATGGAGCAGCTGAATCGCTTCCCACGTGGCTGGGAAATGGTCTGAAGGGTGCAGCTTTGTTTTGGAACAAAGTCACTCCAGCCCTGCTGCAGCAGCTGGGGGCATGGTGGGGATGGGGAATCGAAACACAGAGCTGCAGAGAGCTGTACTCAGCACCCCTCCCATGGGAGCCCTCCCTGGGGCTGCTGTGGCTGTCCCACTGCACGGCTCCCTTCGCACTCAGCACTCAGCACCAAGGCTACGCCTGATGCTGGAGAGTGACGATATACTTACATGGGGACAAACACTGAGCTCACCCTGCCTGCGTGGGAAGGACCTGGGATAAAAATCCTTTCATGTGAGAAAACAATTCCAAAGCTGTATCTCTGAAATCCTGTCTGCTGTAGAGATGGGCTCACCTAAGTCAACACATTCATCTTACCACTGCAAAAGAAGTGCCTGAGCCAGCACACGAGCATGTGCTGCTGGATTTGGTGTCTGAGTTCATGCCTGTCTAAGCCAGAGCCCTTTACATGCCAAGTTCCAACATCAGCTGTTGCATTCCACATCTTTGGGAAGGAAAAATCCCATTTTGCACAGGCACAAACTCACTATTTACTCATTGCAAAGGAGATCCCTGGTCTAAGTAGCAGAATTGACAGACTACCCCAACTGGTAAAGAAAACCTCAACTGGCTAAAGGCCTCTCCTCAGCTCAGGACAAACACCCAGCAAGCTGCTCAGCCTGGCCAGGACACTGGACATGTCTCCAGTGAATGCTCTGCATGGTCACTGCCCATTGCTGGAACTTCTTGTGTGAATTCCAAACCCCCCAGCTCTCCCCCTCCTCCTCCAGTACCTTTATGTTCGGGGTGTAGAGGTTTCTGAGAGATGCCAAAGCCATTGAAAGACCTTCAGTACTGTAGGAGATCCAAAGCCCTTGCAGGATGGAGGAAGATACCCCAACTTTTTTACTCAGACCCTGAAAAAGAGAAAGTAACTTAGGTCCAAGTTTACAAATCCACTCAGTTACACTGGGCAGATTCTTCTGGGTCTCTGGACTTGCAAGGAGTTTCAGGACAGTAATGATCACACCCAAGATAATGTGACAATCTGCCATATCTGACCTTCACAATCAATTAATGAGCTTGCAGAAAATTACTTGCAAAGGTAATGCAGCCATTTCCAAGGACTAGGAAAGGCAGGATTTAACTGTGAGCAACCAGATCCATTCAACATCCTCACAAAATGCCATGTTAAGGAGCACAGATTGCTGCTTTTTTTTTTTTTTTTTAATGTTTTAATAAAGCACACAGTATCTGCTCACAAGAAGATAAATTCAGGAACTTTCAACCACAGCCTGGAGCAGTATGCCCTGGTTATCTTGCAGCAGATTGTCTCCAACTCTTCTAGCTGGTGTCCATCATCAGGTTCTACACAATATATCCAAGGTCTGACATATTTTCCAGCATCCCTGACTGGCAGGGCATAGTACAGCAGGTTTCTCCCTCCTGTGGAAGAGGCCATAATTCCCTCAAAGCCGACAGATGGGAACGAACAGCTGGATGGAAGAGCAGAGGGGTGGGATGGTGACTCCAGCAGGAGCTGTGCTGTATGCCCTGAATGCTGCTGCTCTGCTACTGATTTCCCAGGAAAGCCTGCAGGTTCCATGGAAACTGCACAGGCATCTTTAACTGCACATTTAATTGCGTTTTGATGTGCAAACCCTGATTTCTGCTCTCTCGCACGCCGGGCCGTCACTTCCAGCCCTGCAAAGCAGCAGGGTGGTCCCAGCTCTGGCTGCTGGGACTGGCACTGGAGTGATGCTGGTGGAACAAAACCAGCAGCACAAGGTGGGATTTGCTTCCTCTGAAGGAAGAAGGGCAGGAATCATCATCCCAACCCATTGCTGGACTCGGCTGCCACCTCTCATTCCTCTGTGTGAAAGATAAGCTGCAGCATCGCCCCAGCCATCAACAGATCTGTCACTTGAAACAGTTTAATCAGCAAAAGAAGCAATAGATTAGACAAGCTCTAGCAAATAACAGCTCCATGTTCTTGTTTCCTTAAAATCAGGGAACTAAACCAAGAAAAATTCCTGCTTGTGTTGAGGGATTTGAGCCACTGTTAAATGCTGCTTTTGAAATGACACAACGCAGGACATTAGAGGTCAGTATTAAATTTAATGAACTCAGGATGGTGAAATTGGAAAGGGAAAGCAGTTCTGTAATAAACAGTTAAAATAATTTAAAAATAGTTATACTACTATCAAGCCCACAAATAAGCTGTCTGAATCACCATCAGGACCAAGGAAAAGGGCAGATATTTTGAGAATAGCCCTCTGAAGATAATCACAGATGCTACAGAAATCTTAACTGTTGCATTAGAATATATATATATATAGATATACTTAGATATTAGTGCAAGACATAAAAGGTGACATTTATCCTTTTAAGAAAAAGTACATTCAACACCATTATCACTCAGTTACATTCAGGCAAAAGCCTGCCCTATTTCTCATTTCACAGCTTCTATCTTCCTTTTCTAATTCCCTCTTCTGAACTGTGAGGCAATCCTTCAGCAAAAACAAATCCCAGCTTCATACAGCATCAAGCCAAAATACCATCAGTGGTTCCCACTTCATTGGGAGCACCCAACATGAGGTCAGTGCATGGCCTGACAATTTCAACGTTTTGGCCAGCCCCCACAACCCTGCTGTTCAAACCCAGTTGTTTTTTCCTGTCTCGCCTTGTATGCAGCTGTCAGCATCTTGAATTTTCACCTTATCACCCCCTCTGCCCTTTGGCACCTCACAGCATCCCAGGATTCCAGACTGATTGGGGTTAGAAGGAACCTTACAGCCCATCTCATTCCATCCACACCTCCCACTAGGGCCACGCTGCTCCAAGCATCACCCACTTCTGTATTACTGACATTTTAGCTAATTTACCATTAAATCCATGCCTTCTCTTTGGCTGACTTGCAAAACATACAGCAGCCTGAAGTTTAGGTCCTCTTGTATCACAACTGCACATTTCTCTTTGTGTCCTTTTATTCCACGCCAGGCTTTTCAAGTTGGCCTTCTATGTGCTCCTGTTAAGACTGGCAACTGATTTAAAAGACTAAAACATTTGTACTTTTTTTTTTTCCCCCTAAGCTGTTTGAAGATGTTTGTGTTTAAAAGAGAAGGCAAAACCATCAGATCTCAGCCAGCAAGTGAAGATGGCAACGTGAAAATGTCTTCCCACCCACGTGTCAGGTCAGCATTTTGTGCATCACTTCCTTTTTTTACACCTGGAAATTCCAAGTGTTCCATCATTACCTTGCTAAGGCACCAGTGGATTCAAACTAGCATGGATTGGAGAAGGATAAATAAATTTTCTGCTCTGTTTTATCAAAGTTTGCCTCTATACCCAGTTCTCAGTACTCCCTGGCTGGACAAAATGCTTTAGCTCTGGTCTAAAATTCTCCTGGCTTCCTGATAGGTACATAAAATGGAATTATAATGGTACCAGGCCTCCATAAATACCTTCAAAATTAGGACCTTTTTGTCTGCAGAAAGATCTTTGTGTCTGCTACTGTAACATGGCAACTTGTGGAAAAACACCCTGAATTGATGACCTGACGTGCTCCCTGCCTGGCAGAAAGCCCATGGCCACACTGGTAATGGCTTCAGCAAAATGCCAGAATGAAAAGCCTGAATGGGAAAAAAATGCTTGCTTAGAAACAAATACAGTCAGTAACAATTTCCAAAGAGTTCTGTGCATGTACTCCTGGAAATATTTTCTTTAGAGAATGCTTGAGCTCTTAAACACGGTCTGCAATATTCCAGCCTAGAGGAGCCTCCTTCAGAAACGAATGCAGCTCTTGTTTCACTCAGTAAACACTCACAAACCCTCAGTAAACACTTGTTAAAATAAGCACTAAAAACAAATCTATTCAAGGAAAAGCAAAACATTAAGTTACAATTTCTCATCCAGCTAATTCAAACTTTTTCAAAACTCTGCAGCACTTGCAAACAACGTTCTTCTGTTCTGCTTATCAGCCACTGTGATGCTGCTCCTCCTGCAGTGCTGCAAGCCCAAGGATTTTGCAGAGTGGTGAGGAACAGAAGGCTGGAGTGACATTTGTCATAGGCTAACTGGCATTTTCTACCATTGTAAATATTGCTCAATTAAACCTGGAATCTATTGGAAACTTGTCCACTAAATGGAAGCTGTCATTTGCTCCGAGTCTGAATCCCTGATACTGGTTCCCACTATGGACATGTGAAATGAGGAAGGTTTGGAACCAGATTCAGATGTAAATGGCAGCTGAACAGTAAACTCAGGGCTGAATTTGGCTTTGGGAATGTAACTGCAAATGTGACATTGATACCCTGAGGGGAAATGCACCAGTCTGGGGTTCTTCCCTTTGGCTCCAGCCACTGTCTTCCCAAACAAGGAGACTTTGCTGCTACACCTGATGGTGAATTTGGCATAGGGAATGCAATAAGCAAATCCAACAGGACTGACACAAGGCAGAAATCACCTGTTTGCTCTAGGAACAGAAACCAGAGTGGCAAAGCCCTCCAGTCTATAGAATCATACAGAGACCAGAAAAAAACCACAGCCTTGTTTTTTTACTAGTGTTAAGCACCCACACAGGTCCTAAATTTCCTGTGACCTTACAAATCCACCCTCTCATTCCCACCTTCTGGTGCCTGGGCCAGCAGGAAGAATGATTCTTAAGTTTTTGAGTCATATTGATACTCACATCCAAGTCTGCCTTTCAGTTACCCAGGTCTTAAATGCCTGTGTGAAGAGCAAGATGGACCAATCAGCCAATTTCAACAACCATCAAATTCTCCTGTTACAACCTCAATTTTGCATTAGGTTCTCCAAAACCAGCTCCTTTTAGAAGATTTCTATGCTGCTACAGGAATTTATCTTTCAGGGCAAGCAGCACCTTTATTAGAAGAACAATTTTAGGTAAGGAGGCTAATCTGCTGAATTTCCCATCTGAAGGAGGGTTTCATTTTAAGGATTTCTTAGATCCCATGGCCAATTTTCTAAAGCTCACTTCCACAGGCTTCAGCAGCCTCAAGCAATCACACTTCTTACACCAACCCCACGACGAGAGCAGAGCGAGCTCTGCCAGGGCTGCGGATGAGCTTGGTGCAAACCTTCATTTGAATTTTTGTTACCTTAAAAATATGTGCTTTGAGAATGTGATGTCCCAGTTCAATAGTTTGCTGTCTATTTAATTTTCCTTCTTGTCGGGAAAACCAGAAGGCAAGTAGTGTGTGGCCACTCCTAAAATCAGAAGGAAAAGTTTTGTTAGTACTTCGTGTTACACCAACAAAGGAACTTTTGAGGACAAAAGTGCTAATACTTCAATCACATCCAGCTTTGGGAAACAGAGCTGGCTGAATTCTCACTTGTAAACCAAAAACTAATTGCATCCTTTATTACTGGTGATCACTGACAGCTCAAAGCCCCCCCAGACATCAGCAGACAGCAAAAAAACTCCATGTATTTTCAGGGAGCAGAAACACCAGAGGTACAATGTCATGAAAGCTGAAGGGTTATTTCTGTAGTGATTTTGCAAAGGAGAACCACATTTGTAAAGCACGTAACCAACCTGAAATCACTAGAGAATGCCGTATTTAAAATATCCACACTTTGAATAAAATGTCCTTTAAATGACACCTGCACTCACTACCCTGTGGACAGTCCCATGGAGTGAAACAACTTTAGTTCTTTGTAGAATTCCTTCTAAACACGTTCTCCAGCTTTTCTAGCAATGAAGAAGCTTCTGGCAATGCCCTAAGCCACAGCAAATTAACTAAACTACACACCAAGCCCTATTTAAAGCAAAATATAATAAAAAAGATGGCAACTTCTGCTGCTAAAGGTGATTTTTACTGACATTTTTAAACCTTTAAACATACAGATTCCAGTCTTGTAACAGTGCAAGTTCAACATGGCTGCACTCCTCAAAGATGAGAGAAGATGATTCTCCACAGAGACACAAAACACACCTGATGCAGAAGTGTGAGGTTTTAATATCATTTCTGGATGAGATCAGCGAATACCTGATCCTGCAGATGCCCCAGGCACATGTGGATGCCACAGCAGGAGATGCAGAGAGCAGGGCAGGAGCCAGACAGGCTCCACACTGCGACCCCAGTGGTCTGTGTGATGTTTTTTTTTTTATTTTACCAACAAAATTATATTCTTCCTTAAGCCCTTGGCTGCTCCCAAGGGAGTCCTTTTAAGCCACTTCATTTCTGGAAGTACATAAAAATGTGACTGCACTAAAAGCAATCAAACCCCTTCCAGCCAAGGAAAATAAAATATGATATCAACTGTGGCTTTAAAAGGGCTTTTAAGGACAGGAAATGTTCTTAGCTCATCCCTGTCTGGTTAAGCAAAGAAATACTTTGGATGGCCAAACATCTAGGAAATATTACACAAGATAGAAGCTTTCACAGCAGTGGGGATTTACCAGCTCATCCTCATTCAGGGTGAATTACTGTCCACCTCAAAATAAACTCAGAAAAAAAAGTGAATGACTTGGAATGCCCTGGCCAGGTTTTTGGCAAGGTGCCCCCTGAGCCCTGCCAATGAACCTCCTTTTGGACTGGGAACACATGGATTTGTGTGAGCAGAGCCCAGTGATGCTCTGTCAGCCCTCATGGTGCTGGGAGGACAGGAATGTGCCTGCTGGAGGAGTGGCATGAAAAACAAATCCTATTTTTCTTCCAAGGCAGGACTCGATCTCCAGATGTGGACAGGTGAGAGAGCACCACATCCCCTTCACAGGTAACAAACTGCTGCACTGGTGGGGAATTCTGTGGTGCTTCATTCCAAAATGCAGCTCTGTTTACAGAGGCACCATCAACTCAAAGAACTGCTTTCTGAACTCTTTTTATTGACTGATAGTACTTGCACTCTTAGGGTGACTTGGCCATAAAAAGAAATCGAAGAAAACTCCCTTTTTTTTCCCCCTGTCAAGCTGCTCTCCACACCTTGGCCTGGCACACAGCCCATGGGGGGAATCCCACTGCTCCATGCTTCCCAAGACTAGAGGAAAAGCCTCTCCAGATGGTGACTCTGCCCATCCCAACACAGCTTTGATGCCTCAGCTGAGAGCTGAAAATCCATCACGATGCCCTCGTGCACAGGGCAGTGCCTCCCATCCCAAGCATCTGTGCTGTGAGAATTCTCCATGCAGCACCAGCAGAAAAGGCTGGAACAGAAGGGCCCTGAAAATGGTTACAGCACCTTGAGTTAACCCCAGCTCACTGCCTTGCCCTCCTGTGGCTCTCCCCCCGTTTGGAATGGGAGGAGAAGGTCAGGTCTCCTGCCAGAGGAGACAGAAAAATGCATTTGCTCACTACACCGGTTAACCCCTGGGAATGTGCATGGGAAGGAAGGAGAAACAGCTCAGAAGGAAACAAGAGACCAGGAAACACAGCTTGAGTGTTGCCAGGTACTGCTGGAAGTCAAGTGCAATGGCCATTGCTGGACTGAGCCCAGCCCCATCCAGCCAGATTAGGAACACTGGGAATTGCTGTAATTCCCTCAGTCCATCCCAGCAAGCACCACTCACAGCAAGTCACCAAGCCACAGCTCACTGCAACAGGTTTTGAGAGGGGCCAAGGTGCTCACCTCCACCCAAAGGTTGGTGCTGCAAGCTGCTCAAGAACTTGTAGGACACTGGCAAGGGAGCTGGAGACTCTGGAGTGACAGATCAAGGGGGAATGGCTCCAAAGTGACAGAGAGCAGGTAGAGATCAGGCATCAGGAAAAACATGCTTCCCTGGGAGGCTGGGGAGGCCAGGCACAGGCTTCCCAGAGCAGCTGAGGCTGCCCCTGGATCCCTGGAAATGTCCAAGGCCAGGCTGGACTGGATTTGGAGTAACCTGGGATAGTGGAAAGTGTCCCTTTGGCACATGCACTGGGGTTGGACTGAGCGGCCTCTAAGGTCCTTTCTTTCCAACACAAACCATTCTCAGGTTTTATGATTCCATGAGTCAGAGCCATCAGCTCCTTCCCTTTCTGGGGAGATCCTCAGGCAGGGGATCAGGAGCTGCATCTTTCTGCTCCAGACTGGAGACAAGGACTCTTCAGCCACACCACTCTGTCTCTGTGTTCCACATCCCAGGAGAGCAAATAATCCCAGGTTTTTGCTTGTTAGTGGAAAAACTCTCTGAGAATATTTAGGAAGGCTCTGAATGGATCTGTAACTGCATTAATCCTAAGCATGAACTGAAAATCCAGAAGCTTCTGAGGTGCCTTTTCCTTTCAGCAAGAGCTGAAGTGCAGCTCCCCCCTGACAGCAGTCCAGGTTCCTCAGTCAGCTCCTAAATTGCTTTTCAGCTGCAGTTGGAAGGGTATTTACCTAAATTTAATTACAGACATGACTTTGGTGTTATGAATAAGGCATGTACGAACTAGTCCAGAATAAAGTACAGTATTCATGAGTAATAGATTACCTCTGCAATGCTTCCCAGACCTTGGCTTTCAGCTGCTTGATAAATACTTGTTCTGTCAACATTAATTGGAAACTAAACCAGACTGCAACAGCACAGGCTTTTTTTTTTCTTTAATACAGCAGAGTGGCAGTAATGATTTCTACATCAAGGAGCTCAGTGAAATGATATGCTTGAAATTTCACCACTGCAGAGTTTATCATCAGAGATTTTTCTATTTTTAATGTAAGATTTTATTTTTTTTTTTCTGGGTGAAAAATTAATAGCTCTGCCAGCTCAGCTCTTGCAGCTTTAATCTGCTCTCTGTGCCTGTATCAACTCCTGTAAAGATCTGGGCACAGATGTCTGTGTGTACGTATGTGCATACACACAGTGTGTTTACAGATACATAATTATATATCTGTAAGCATATATATGTTTGGATATGTAAAAAAAGACATAAAAATGAGTCTCCAATCATTCCAACACCCAACCAGTGCACACCCACAGCAGCTCTAAGGAAGGTAAGAGGAGGCTGCACATGAGGCTACGTGGAATTATGGAACAGTTTGGGTTGGAAGGGACCTCAGAGCCCCTCCAGTGCCACCCCTGCCATGGCAGGGACACTTCCCACTGTCCCAGGCTGCTCCAAGCCCTGTCCAGCCTGGCCTTGGGCACTGCCAGGGATCCAGGGGCTGCTCTGGGCACCTGTGCCAGGGCCTGCCCACACTCTCAGGAAAGATTATTTTCCTAATATCCCACTTAAACCTACTCTCTGTCAGTTTGAAGCCATCCCCCCTTTGTCCTGTCACTCCATGCACTTATAAATAGATGCTGGATCTGATCTCAACACAACTGCTCCCTCATCCACCCAAACATGAGTCACATGCAGCTCTGGGTGCACAGCAGGATGATGCAGGATGTTGGTACCTCAAGCACAGTCCCCAAGTGACCCCATTCCTCACAGCACAGATGGAAAAGGACAAAAGTCTCACTGACAAAATACTGGTGGGACCAAAGAGCAGTGAAGGAGAATGATTCAATAAAAAAAAATAAAAAATTAAAAGCTTCCATATCTGTGTGTCATCTGAGCTTTTCCAGTTCTCAGGTTAAAAAGATTTTAAAAGGTATAAAATTACTCCAGTGTTAAGGCACTGCAGCACCAGAGTAAAAAAAACAAGCAAAAAAATAAATGAGAATGAGTCCTGTTCACTTCTGAACCTACCAAAGTCCAAATTCTATGATTTATACCCACATCTCCCTTCTTCCAGCTAATCCCATGAAAACATTCCAAAATCAAGAGATTTGACACTGTGCCCAGTGAATCTGGTCTTCAAAAGCTGTGTATTCACATTTTCCTCAGCTCTGCCAAGTGGAATGTCATAACTGCAGTGCAGAGACTGATGTGTGCTCTGACAAAGCCCAGAGCCTCTTCCCCTGCAGGATATCTGGAGCTCTGTCCTGCAGAAAGGCCAAGCTCAGCTCCAGGAGCCCCTCTTGAAGGAACAATTTATCACCTACACTGATTTATTGATTTGTTTGTAATGCAGTTTCTCTCTGATGATAAAATTGCAAATTAACTTGGAAGGAATTCACATTATAAAAAAAAAAATTCAAACAGAACAGTCAAGGCTACTCTCTCCTGCACTGCTGGAGGATGATTTTGCTCTAAAAGTGGGTCTTAATGTCTGAGGAATAAAATAAGAGGTAGAAATTCAGTAACATTTCTTTCTACAATCAGTTTCTGTTTAACTCCACTCCACCCTTCTTGGTGGCTCAGTGCCCACAGGATGGATTATTCTGTGAATAATTTCTCCCATTTAAATGTGAAAATGGCCCAGCAGACAGAAGTTTAAAGCCCAGAAGAAAAGAAAAAGAGCAGATTTTATGAGGACAGTAACTTAAGATACTAAATATATTCAACCCCCTGCTGCATCCCAGTGCTGAGGTTTGCATGTCCAATGAGCCAGTTAACAGGAGCTGCTCTGCTGATGTCCTTTATGGTGGCAGTGATCACCCCTGCTCCCCATCTCATCTGTCAGCATTTATAATCTGACTTTTCTCCTTGTCTCTTCCATCTGACACTGCAGCTGCAGCTCTGGGGAAATCCTGCAGAAAAGTCACCTCACTGCACTGCTAAATCCCTGTTACACATCCCCAGCTCGCCACCAATGGCTTTAGAAACTTCCTCTGGAGCTCTGATTTCTGCATGAGGTTAGAAAGGGACTCCAAGACAGCTGGAGAGAGACACTGGCCAAGGGGCTGGAGTGACAGGACAGGGGAGAATGGCTTTCCCCTGCCAGAGGGCAGGGTCAGATGGGATATTGGGAAGGAATTGTTCCCCGAGGGGATGGTGAGGTCTTGGCACAGGTGCCCAGAGAAGCTGTGGCTGCCCCTTCCTTGGAAGTGCCCAAGGCCAGTTTGGATGGGATCTGCAGCAAGCTGGCATCGAGGCAAGTGTCCCTGCCCATGGCAAGGACATGCTTGGGATGTGCTCTGAAGTCCTTTCAACAGAAACCACTCCATGATTCTCTGACTGGAGTTAATGTCTTGAGATGCTGGAGATGTGGAATTTGCATATGGAAAGTTTCCTACACTCATTTTGTTGAGTTATTGCCCGTTCTTTTTACATTTCAAAATGTACTGGGTTCCAAGTCATGCAATCAAAAAATTTTTTTCTAGAAGACATATGGGAAGCCTAAAAGTTGTATTCTCAGAGTCAGCACTCCATACTTGGTGAACAGATTGGATTTGCTTCTCCAATTTACTGGAGGACACGATGATGGACTCATCTCAGTGAGTCACAAATGTGGCACTCACTAAATACAGCTTGAGGGGTAAATCAAAAGAATGAGAAATGTTGTACTCTCGTTCCCATGCTACAGGTGCAGAGGAAGTGCTGCCCCAAACAGCTCAGCCACCACTCCTACCAAAATCAGAGCTGTGGAAATGTTCTTGAACAAGCAGATCCCTTGGTGATCTGGTAATTAACTGCACTAATTGAGTGCAGCCTTGCACAAGTGTGGACAGGATTTTCTGAGCTCAGAGAGTTTTCAGCCTGGCAGTGGCTGAGCTGTTCCCAAGGGAAAATCTTTTAGGAAACTTCTCTTTCCAAAACTGTTTGTTGTAAATAGGTTTTGGTTCTCCAAACAATGTCACACACAAGTTCTCAATGGGTTTTTCTCTTGTCCCATCAATGGCACCAGAGAGGTTCCTTTGGCCAGTATGGGAACACCTGATAAAAAGGGTTGCAAACCCCAAAATAAAAACTTCCTGCCTCATCTGGGATCAAAACCTCACTGCTGTGATTGAGTCCATGCTCCTATTTTGTGTCCTCCAGTGAAACACAAGTGTGGATGATGGAGACAGCAGGCTGGGCAAGGAAATCACCTCAGCTCGTGTGTTTTGGTGGTGGGTGGCATCCAGCCCTGAACAACCAACAGCGTGTCCCTCGTGGCTGCTCCACCTGGGGCACTCAAAGCCCACTGTGAGCTACAACACTTGCTGCAAAACTGGCACTCTGGAGCAATGAAAATGTCAGGAAGAGAGGTCATTCCAAGTGTAAAGCAATGCTAAATAATGATGGCAGCACTTTGAGAGCTGGTGCTGCTGCCAACCCATTTGGAAAACCTGATTATTCCATCTCTGGCCCCACAAGGTGCTAGTGGGCACTGCATTATTTTTAATTTTCTGCTTAATATATATATAAGGAATTCAAATAAATTCTAAATCCATCATTCTGCTTCACCTTGAATTCAAACAATGCCTCTGCTTTGCTGAGTAAAATCCATCCCTCATGGATGTGGAGAAAACAATTAAAACCTACCCTGGGTTTTGGTGAACACTTGATCATTTCAGCTAACAATCAATCTGAGTGTATTTTAAGAGCTTTTGAGAGCCTTATAATAAAAATGAGAATCAATTCATCCATGTACCATAATGCCCAAGTGAGCTCCATATGGAGGACTGATCTGGGGGTAACTTTTAAGAAGTTAAGATGTGAAATGCAAGAACCAACTCCTTATTTAAAGCTGTTTGTTGTACCCTTGAATTGTTAGAAATATCACTTCTTTTTCTCCTAACTTTCTAAATGAATTATCTTTACACTGTTACTTGTCAATCAGATTCAGCATTCCATCAAAATAAAACAAAAAGGCTCTAAAGCCTCCACTCTATCATTTTGCTGGGGAATAAATATATAAAAACATTAATTTAGTGTAGGAAAAGTCTTCACTTGCAATGTGATCCCAAGAAAAAAAGGAAAATGTAAAATACCTACAGAGTACTGTACTAAAAGAGAGAAACCATGGCAACTTGGGTGTCAGCTGAGAGCTGTATCCTCCTGCCTGGATCACTGCTGCACATTCATCCACGCTGTGGGTCTAACCTGGGATTTGAGGAACAGATTTGGTTTATGGATGTAGCAGAGGAGGGAAGATGTGAGGAAATGGCCTTGTGGATTCATAAAAAGCTTATCCTTCAAAACCCACTGCCCCAGGAATAGCAAAACCAGGAGCAAACCAGAGGCTGTGCTTCCCTTCTCCTGTGCAGGTCACTTCCCTGGGGCAGCACATCCTTGCCTTGCTGACCTGGAGGCCAGTCCAGGGTCTGGGGCTCAGCAGCTGCCACAGCCAGATGAAGTGCTCCAAGGACATGGCAGTGACTGCCTGAGCAACAGACACCTGCATGGCAGGCCCCTAAAATCAGGTGGGGTTTGGCTTCACTGAGCCAGAGGTGAAGTGTTTGAGGTGAAGATCTAAAATGCTTCATTTTGCTGTGGTCCCATGGAGCACAAAGAGCCTCCTCCCTCAGCCACCACCAGCAGCACACAGTGCTGGCTGGTCCAGTGCCACCCTGAGACACAGAAGCCCAAGTTTGGTCATGAAGTAGCCTGAGAGTGTCTTTTTCCAACCTTAGCTTTCCTGAAAAAGAAAAGGAAATCTGGGTGTTTGTTTCAAAGCCCTTTGTGTGGGGCAGAGGAGCAGCCTGGAGAGATTGACCTCATCCAGGCCTGTCAGTGCTGGAGACATCTCCTCTGGGGAGCCCATCATCCTGAGACTCCTCACCACTCCTCACCTGACCTACTGCAGCCTTTTAGCTCAGGAGGAACTGGATTTCTCCAGTTTCTCTCCTCTGACTGCAAAGCAAGTCTCAACAAGTAACTCAGATGTTTATACTTCAACCTGGATAAAATAATTTCACTTCTGGGGTCCATATCTGACTGCAGCTCTCTTACTGCCTTGCCAGGGCAAATCACTTTATTTCTGTCTCACTCACAGCCCCTTCAGCAGCAGAACAAGGATAAAACATTTTATTAGTGTTATAAAAGCATGGAAAATAATTGCATAGAAGTTTCTGATTAAGTCTAGGCAGAAAGAAGCACTGCATCAGAGCAGAATTCAGGTTTAGAAATACAAGTGTAGGAGGAATGTGCAGTAAGAACCATTTTCTCCACGCACCAGTCACAAAGGATTGAGTCTTTCCCTAAAATGTTTTATGTTATTTGTCAAGGAAGCCACTTGGTTGATGTGCTGGCCTGACAGGCTGGGGAGGTCGTTACTGCAATGCTGGTTAAGTGCTCTGACAAATGCCTCACTGGAGCCCAGTGTTAAAACATGGAGGGGCTGGGAGAGGCTCCTCCCTGGGCAGAGCAGCAGTGAGATCCTTACCCTTCAGAGCTAATCAGCCTTTGCTGGGAGCAGCAAAAGCATGAGGAGGGTTCAAAGAAAAGGGTCAGCATCTCAATGGGCTAACCAAAACCCCAGAGGGTGGAGATCTGCTGTTTTTCTTAAAAGCAGAGAAAAATGTCGTCATTCCCAGACATTGTGTTCCTCCTCTCCTCCTTTCCATGCTTGTGAGAACAGGGAAACTCACTCTCACTAATGAAATCAGGGAAATGATCCCAGCTGCAGTGCTGGGATGTGAGTGGACACGAGGCCCACTATCCCAATTTCCTTCATAATGGCCTCACACCTGGACACTCTGTCAGGGTCAGTCAGTTAAAAGCAGCTTCACAAACCCACATTTCACTTCAAAGCTCTTCTTGCAGGGTGTCATGGGTTAGAGTGCAAACTGGAATCAAGGTGTGTTGTTCTATCAGCATCTGGTGGAGCTGGCATGAGGGGAAGTGATGTGATCTTGTGTTGATAAGGAACCAGCAAGAACAATTTCCTCATCTCTGCCAGGACCCGTCCTCCCTCCAGGCAGGGATTTCTGCTGATGGGCCAGAGTCCACTGATAAACTCACCCCATGCCAGTGGGAAATGCTGCATCCAGGGGGAGGAGCCAAGCCCCTGTACCTGGATAAAAACCCGAGATTTGGGACACCAAGCAGCCTCTCTTCACTGCACTCCCAGAGGAAGACCAGGCCCATCCATCACCACTGGACTGCTACCAACACCCTGACCAACAGGATACCAGGTTGTATTCTGACTTTGGCAGTGGCTTTCTTTATGTTCTTCCTATTTCCTAATAAATTGTATTTCTGACTTGGAGTCTCTCACAGTCAAACCAGTACACAGGGAAAAATATCAACCTCAGCAACCTTGCTGTTCACACACTGACATGGCACGGCCGCCCTGCTGCACGTACAATCCCGAGGATGCTCTGCACACTTGGCATGTCTCCTCAATTCCCAAGTAAGCAGCAAGAAATCCATCTGGCTGTGAACAAACCAGATGCAGACAAATGTTCACAGGCTACTGCTGTGAGCTCTGACAGGGGCCAGCTCTGCTTCTCTTCCAGGAAATAACATGAAAAATCATTATTTATCTTAATTGTTGCTCAGGGTTTCCCATGCTTTGAGCTCAGTTATCAGCTGGACAAGAGGATTTTGAGAAGTCTCGTAGTTCAGGGATCCCTCTCTATTAATCTCTGGATTGTATCTGGTTTCATTAGTTACCATCAGAGCATAATGCAATTAGTGCACATTACACATCAGAGCTGTGTATTAGTCCTCCAGTATGTATGGGCTCATGCCCATGGCAGTGAGAAGCTGTTGATGCACTGGAACTTCTTTTTGCCTGTGGCAAGGAGCTAAGCCAGGTCAGCTCTGTGGGGATCCCCTGCTTGCACAGAGCATGAGGGGTCTCCTCACATTAGTGGCATGTAGGAGTTGGAAAATGATACCTGAGAATCTCCTAAATGGTCTTGAGAGCAGCACAGTGTGCTTGTGATGCTCAGGAAAGGCAGCACCAAACCCAAATGTTGAGTAAAAATGTTCCTGGTGACTTGCTGAGTGAACACGGTCTGATTTCTGCCTTTGTGCTGATTACATGCTTTGTTTCAGTGCAAAACCATCTAAAACGCAGCACATTTGAATTTCCTTCTGCATCTGGTATTCTGAACGTGCCCTTTCCCACCGCTTCACCCATCCTCACCTTCACAGGATGAAGAGAATTTCTGGACCCACAGTGCTCATGCCCAGGGGAGCAAAGATTTGGTGAAGTGAGAAGCAGGGCTCTGAGTCCTGGAAGAGTGGACTGCACCCCTCTGCCTTGGGGGAGGTATTCCCTAAGCCTGGGAAAGGTAAAACTCCACCCTTCCCCTAGAAATCCCAGCACCCTGCCCCTGTTCGAGGTTCTCTGCCTCTGGGTTAAGCTGGGTTTGTTCCTGTACTGGTGATGCCCCAATAAATGGATCTTTGAGCTTCAACAAGCAGGGACCCATCTCGTTCTGGCTCGTGCCTGTCACCAGACCTCCCTGGAGTTGATCCTGCAGCCACAGAACCCCACAGCACAGTCCCCAGGTTACTCAGCCATAGGCACTGCTACCCCCACAGCACCCAATGCACTCCTCAGCCACCAGGGAAGCATCCTGCCCATAGATGCTATTTTCAAGCCAATGATGGAAAGCAGTGATTTGGAAAGCAGAGATTTTCCTGAGCTGCTCTCCTTAGGGATCATTCTGGCAGGTGCTGTGGGATCAGTGAGGACTGCCAGGAGTTCTGGCTGCTGTCCCCTCACCCAGCTGATATCACCACACAAAGCCAGCAGCACCAGCTGGAGTGACTGGGATGGAGGAAGCTCCCAGCTCCACTGGAGCAAGCACTGCAAACAGGCTAGAACAGCAATTTGTGGTGACAAGCACTCAATGACTTCCAAGTAAGGATATTAAAAAACTCTTTGATTGATCTGAAGGCACCTGCTGCTGTGAGATGTTTTACCAAGGGATCACTCAACAGGAATATTGTAAGCACCATCTAAAAACAAGAAGATGCCCATTGGGAGGAGTTATTTGGTATTTTTCTACTGCAGCCTTTCTACCTCAAAATTTAAAGTGGTAAATCACTCTGACACTACCAACAGCCACAGCTGCCTTATCAGCCAGGTGCTTTCCAGATCCAGCAGACACAGGACTGGCTTCAGACTGGCCACCAAGTCACTTACACATCCTTGAATCTGAGTGTTTCCCTGATTATCAAATTTTAAGAAATGGGCAGAAAAATGAAGCAAAACTTATGAGGATAAATGATGAGAATAACAGTCAGATTTTGTTTCCACTTGTCATTAGAAACAAAAGTAATGTTGCTGATAGAGATCACTAGGCTTAGAGAATATAAATCTGTGATTAAATTCTGTTCCCTGTGAGCTAAGCCAGGAACTCAGCTTCTGTCAGGATAGAGATTACAGATGCATTTATAGTCCAAAACCACTACAGAACAACTCTGCTCTTTATTTTGTTTTAAAAAAAAACCCATTTAGTATGAGGAGCACAACTTGAAAAAGAAGCAACTGCAAAAGATGTATCCACACTACTCATCTTTCCACTTCCTATTTCCACTTCCTGTGCTTTTGATACCTTTGGAGAAAGGGACGAAGATTCCCCTTCTCCAGGACTGAGCTGCCCTGGTGCTAACTGAGCTAGACAGCACAGGGCCTTCTGAGGAACAGCTCATCTCATAACAAAGGTGACTGTTAGGTTTGCCAGCTCAGGGGTGTTTCTTTCCATGACCAGTGTAAAGACCTCAGGTGATCAGCACAGAACATGGAGACCTTCAGTGTACACAGAGCAAAGCTGGGTAACTGCAGCCCTGTGCAGCCTCGTAAAACAAACCACTTCAGGTAACTGTACCAACACATCGGTAAGCTCTGATTCCTCAGAGCATTTGCTTACCTTGGATCACAAAGAAACTTGGTTTTTTCACCTTCTTCTCTCCAAATAAGCCATTCTCGGAAAGAGGGATGAACAAACATTCGCGTCATGTCTCTACGTTTGATAAGAAACATAGAAAGGTTCTCCATCCTCTGCTGAAAGTCCTCCCACTCCAAAGTGCCCTCAATGTTACCTGCATTAATGGCCTGAAAAATATGTTCATCTGTTAATGGGTGCAGAGAAGCCACTGCTACGTTCAAGAGAGGCATGACCCGATCAAAGGAAGACTGTGTTGGGAACTTCATATTGCACTGCAACAGGTACACTTCAGACAGGGACACCGGCACCACTTTGTAGCTGGAGCTTTTGAGAACCAGGTATCCTTTCTCTATGAGATCAAAAGTAAGTTTCAGGTACAGGTAGGACCCTTGGCTCAAAGTCTTGAGGTGAGAACTGAGTTTGCCAAACGTTGTGTTGTCCATTTTGCCGTTGAGCGAGATGTTGTTCTGGATCTCCGAGCTGCTGTGTATCCGATGAAGGATGTATGCCTGCAGGTCCTGGTCAATGGCTTCATTCTCTTCCAGTCTATCCAAAAATATTCTGTGGAAGGGCAACAGCTTAATTATTTCCTACAAAGAAAGAAAGAAAAAAAAAAAGATGCTCATGCTGGCAGTGTTTACTATTCATTAAGTAAACTTAATTTCTATTACAATAGCACCTTTGAGACTCCTTTCAGACCTTCCATCAGGGTAAGAACACAAACAGCAGTCTGTGCCCTCAGGGCCTCACACTCTCATCTATGATCTGGCAGGCTGTGTGTGAAACATGACTGAAATAAGTTTCTAACAGTACATCCATGGAAAGGGCTGGAAAATTCACACAGAGCAGTGCCCTTGTTGTTCCTATCCCTCCCAAGCTTGGATTGACCTCCCATCTCTTCTGCTCTCCTGTCAGAGGGAATGGACATCCAGATGACAGATCTGAGGCCACTAGAAACTTGCTGAAGCTGAGACCAAGAACCCCCCTGGGAGCATCCTTTTGCACCCACAGAAACGTCAGGACAGACAACAGGGAGTATTTTCCAAAGCAACTAAGTCTGTCTGCTGCAGGGAGAGCACAGTGTGGACTCAAGCTGCAGTGCAGACTTTAGGGATGCAAAAGCCATAATTAAACGAGGAATTCAATCCATTGGGATGCAATTTACTTACAATTACAAAAAGATTTCTTCCAAATGATATTTGATTTACTCCATTACTGAGCAAAAACTGGACCACAGCACTGAAGCGCAGCCAGCCTGTGCTCTCAGGATGCTGGGGAGCAGCTGCCATTCCCAGTGACAGGGATTGTGTGGGGGCTGGAAGCAGACTCAGCTCCCTGCTGAGCTTCCACACCTGCTCAGGACAGCCTTGAGCTGAGCAAACCCTTGGCCTAAAGCACACTGAAATCACCACGCTCTGGGTCACGCTGAAAGGAATGAAGATCCAAATTCCTTTGCTCTTCCAGGTGGAGCTGAGGATGTTCTTCAGCTGCACAGGCTGACAGACACCAGGCCCTGCCTTCCTAGCAGCTCCATGAGTCAGGGCTTATTGGCATGTGAGCCCTCATGAAATGATCTGAACTGTTTGCTGATGAACGTTTATCGACATGAATAAACAACGATGGATTAGATCCTTCCAAAGCTGCAGAGTGAGCCTGGGGACATGGATGTAAATCCAAGAATAAAAAAGCCAAAAGAATAACCTGAAATAAAGGGTCTTGAGCAAATCCAGAACAGCCAGTAAGATCTTCTTTACTGAAGTCCATCATGACAATGACACAGTTTGGGCCTCAACATACCTGTAGACTTGTTCTGACTGTCACTACCAGCTTCAGCCAGGAAGGGAATTTTCCAATCATTTTGCTCAGGAATGATACTATGGTGTCTCCATAATCTGGCTTGTGAAATTCAGCCTCGTTTAAACCATCAATTAATATAATGAAATCTTCATCAGGGATCTTCCTCTCTGAGAGAAAGAGAAAAAGCATTTATTGGACAGGCTGTAGACATGCAGCCACAATGCACTGCAATGTCACCACAGAGTTTTAAACCAGGAATCACCAAAGAACAAAACACCCACAGCAGCAGCACTTTTTTAATGATGCATTCATTGCATATTGACCTTTTCAGGACCATTTTGTTCCACCCTCCAGCTGGGGATAGGGACATCTTCCACCAGACCAGGTTGTTCTAACCTGGTCTTGAAAAAACTACAAGAAGTAAACGATGAATTGTTTAAATAGGATTGTTTTGCTGCTGGAGAATATAGTAACCCAGGTGATGCTGACAATGCAGTCATTTTTTCCTATGTCAGGCACTGAGAACTGAGTATTACAACTCATGACAGAGAAACTTTTGCACTTGTATCTTAAGCTCAAGGAGTATTTTCTCAAAGGTATTTTTGCCTCCTAAGACTCGAGCCAGGTGTAAAATATGAAATCTGAGTCTACTGATGGCATATACCATTCACACACAACAATCACACTACAAGTCCTGATCAGTAGAACACTATCAATATTCCCAGCAGCAGGTGAGGTTTTTTCTCTTTGACTTTAAATTGCACAAGAAACTTTTCTATCAAACCCCATCACAGAATGTTCATGGACAAGGAGAGCCTGTGGTCCCTGTGGTATTCCAGGGAGAGCAAACATGAGCAAGCACCACCATGTGTTTGGGACTGCTGAGCATCTTTCCTTGCCTCACATCAGCATGTTGCTTTTATTTCCTACTGCACTTTAAACATACAATTGACAAAAATGTATTTTGCACTGAAATTACCCTAGCTGCTTTTTCAGTTAAGTTCTCAGTAAGATTTTTGGGTAGAAAATACATTTTATTCCTCTCTGAAATCTTGGAGTGAGTGCAGTGCCTGAGTTTTATACCCACATCTCATATTCCTCATAAAGCCTAAGGGAGAGAGGAAAAAGCAGGGAGTGGGGAAGAATTAGAACTTAGTTCTCCTATATTTAATTTAGATTCTTTGACATTAAATACATATATATATGTATTTGAGAAAAATGAATGTAACTTTCTCACTGACATTCACCATTAACACTTGTGCAACTTGTTTTGTCCCAGCAGCACGAAAGCTTCAACAGCACCTTGTAAAAGACCTGCTGATATACTTAAAGAGTCTTAAATATTATTTATTTTAGACCAATTTCCAGATCCTGTTCATCTTGGTAGAGAACACTTGGTGCAAATGAGCTTGCCAGCACTTCAGCCAGCAGGTTTGAAAAGTGGGAGTCCTGGTCAGTGGCTCTGTTGGAGCTGTGCTGAGTGCAGAGCCCAAGAGGAAAGGAAAAAAAGGCTTCATATAAAAACTTCCCACCTCTCAGAATTTAGGGCCAGATGTGGGTCAACCTCCTTCACAAGAAAAATATGAATTCCTCTGAAACACTCTGAATTCAAGAGCTGAAACATCTCCCATGGAGCTACTGTAATAACCAGGAATTATTTTCCTTCAGAGCAGCAGTTCCTAAACGTATCCTTTTTCTTTTTCTTTTTCTTTTTCTTTTTGCCAAGAGTGATGATAAGAAAGAGCAACCACGCTCCTTCCACAGTGACATTTCTCCATGCCAGGAAAACCAACTGCTGTCATGCTGTGCTGGCTCTCCATATGCTTTGTGCCTGGTGGAACTGGGCAGGCTGGACCCAGATGCTGCTGCTCAGAGCTTGGACACAGTTTTGAAGAGCTGAACTGAACATCAGGGCTTTGAATCTGGCAGAAGCTGCATCTATTTCATGTTTGATCTTACACTGTAGTGTGTAGGGTGGCAACAAAATTATCTGAACTATTTTTGTAGCCAAGATGCAGCACAGGCACAGTAATAAACATGATTCTGCAGGACAACAGTCTTGAACTCTGCAATGCTCTGACAGTTTTCATGGCAACGAGCAAAGATCTTAAATTTAGTGACTGTCAAAATGGATTAGTTACAACTTGAAGAGGGGAGAAAGAAAAGAAGAAAAAATCAATGCTGTATTAGAAAAAGCTCTCAGCCTGTAATCGGGATATGGCTTGTCACCAGCTCCCCCAGAAGCTTTACACAGGGTGTCTATGGACTTTTACAATACCAGTCCTTTGGTGAAAGCTTCAGATTTTCCAAAGCCCACTAAATAGTGGCAGGGAAAGGGAAAAAACGTCACCCCTACACAAATAAATCAGAACATGTTGCTGTAAGCTGTGCTGTGAATGGAACTGGTTGCCTGTTTTTACCCTTGAGAACTGCAAGGCCAGGTTTGGCACATGAAAGAAGCAAGAGAAGGGAAAGCCAAGTGGGACATTTGGAACAAATTCCTCCCTGTGAGGGTGGGCAGGCCCTGGCACAGGTGCCCAGAGCTGCCCCTGGATCCCTGGCAGTGCCCAAGGCCAGGCTGGACACAGCTCAAAGCAAACTGGGACAATGGAAGTTGTCCCCACCATGGCAGAGGTGGCACTGGACGAGCCTGGAGATCCCTTCCAACCCAAACCATTCCACAATCCTCAGAACCTTCCCACCCTCACCAGATCCCACCCCTTCCCCGCATCTCAACAAGCGACGCAGACACACCCGGCCCATTCAAACCGCCCGACCCAGCAGAACCCCAGCACAGGCAGCTGCAGGGGAGGCTGGGGCAGGCACAGGGAGCAGCAGTACCTTTGTGCAGGCTCTCCAGGGGCTCCAGGACTCCCCTACGGAATGAGGCCATGGGGTCCTGCACGCAGGAGCGGAGGCTGAGCAGGCTCTGCAGGTGGGGCTCGCGCAGCAGCTGCTCCCGGTAGGCGCCGAACTGGGGCGAGCGGCACAGCAGCGCGGCCACGTTGTGCACAAACTCGGGCACCAGGCAGGTGTAGGCATTGTCAGCCTGGCAGTAGTGGTAAGCTACGACCTAGAAAAGAGAAAAGAATGAAAAAAAAAAAACCCCCGTGGTTTTTATCACAGCCACGAAGGGACAGCTTGAGGGGGGGGTTTTGTTTTCCTTTGGCGAGTTCGATGCGTTCTGGTGATGCCTTGAGTTTTTGGGTTTTCTGCTCTGCATTGGTGTGTGGGGGTTTTTGTTTAGGGTTGCTGGGATCTTTTCACAATAATCCTGCTTCAACTGGGGACTCAATTCTTCATTCTCAATTTTTCCAAATTTCAGGCTCAAAGTATGAACAGCGTGGAAGGAAGAGGGAGGGCAAGTGGGACTCCTGTGTGCAAATGGACCCAAAGCTATAAAATGTGTGATTTTGGAACTGGGCTCTCCTTTGCCTCCAGCCTGGAGCCCTGAGTGTAGCACTGCTGCTGCCCAGGTGTGGCCTTTGAAGGCCTCAATAAATCTCCTTTATTCCTCTGAACTCCATCCAGCCTCTGTTCAGCTCCTCAAGGCATCACTGGCAGGTGAAGTCTTTAAGAGCAATGAGTGTTAACTATCCATGACAAGAACCAGACAAATCAGTTGGAAAAAACAGATAAAAACTGACCCTGAAAAATGACTGGACTTCCCAGTTGAGGAATAAATGGAATTAAGCTGTAGCTGTTTGCAGAGATGGACAGTGACAGAAGAACTCGCTGCCTGTAATGACTTGTGCTTGTTTTCTTGTGCTTATTCTTTATTTGCTTTAAGTTCTGTGGAAGTGGACAGGCAGCACTCCCTGAGCCCATCACAGCGAGGCAGAACCTCAGAGGTACAAATTCCCCTGGACTGGGGGCGATGTCAGGCTCGCTGTACTTTACTCACACACTGTGATCTCATGCTTCATTCAAAAAATCAATTCAATTATAAAAAAAAAAAAAAAGTAAAAGTTCCCTTTTTCTCAGCTTTCCCCAGCTCAGCAAACTCTGCTAGAACCCTGCTACATTCTGCCCACTTATTAAAATAAGCAGGAAACCAGTGATACCTTCTCAGGCCATGCTGCCAACTTTCTTGTTTTCTTTTGCAATATAAAAAAGGCCCTCAAAAATCTGTCTCTGCTTGCAAATCCCTTGGGAAGCTGCTCTGGCACCACTCCAGCCCAGCTCCTCCTGCTCCCTTGCTGCCTCCAGCCTCAGGCACTGCTTGCCCATTTGGAATGAGCCTCTGCCAGGGCACAAAGCTTTCTCCTCCAACTCCCATTCTGGACTGGGTTTTCTTTTCAAATATCACTGAGTATCTAAAAATATCCCAGCAAGGCAGGTGGGAGCAGTTCTGTACCAAAATCACCACTGCCCTGGAGCACTGCAGCACAGAATGTTGCAAAATAAATTGCATTTTTGAACTTGGGAAGGACAATAGAGCTGAGGACACTGTGCAAAGGAAAAGCTCCTCTGGAGTTCGAGGCAGCTGGGATGAAATGTGCCCATGGCTTTGGACATGATGAAGTTTTTCTGTCTCTCCACCTGCAGTAGCTGTCCCCTGGATTGCAGGAGGCTCCAGGGCACCAAGGAATGAACACATCACCCACTGCTGGTCCAGCACTGGCTTTTCATTTTCACTATATTTACATTTGATATTTATATTTTATATAACAATTTTACATTTATATTTATATACATTTTATAGAAATATATTTTATATTGTATATTACAATTTTATATTTCATTTTTATATTACCATTTATATTGACATTTCCCCCCAGTAGGGGATAATGCAATAATTTCCTTTCCCAGTCAAAAGGAGGTGTGACACATGCAGTGATGAGAAAGCTGGGCTGTTATTTCAAGCATCAAACCCCAATATTTAAGTTTTAATGGATACCTCTAAATTCCTTACAGAATTTTTCCTACCAGCCAGTTAAAATATAATGAACTCCCTTAGAGAACAGCACTATGTAAACTAATTATAAAGGTCATGATTTCTTTTCATCAATCCTATTTATTTGGGGATTATAACTTGTGCATTTCACAGAATGAAGTTTGGAAGTCACCTCAGGTTCCACTAACAGGAACTACTCTGATTTCCTATGCAATTGGTGTGTAGACACAAAAATAAAATCTCTTTTAATGAGAGGCCAATTCATTTCTCCCTGGAATCTGACAAGTCATGTCATGGAAAAAGGGTCATGTGTAATACCCTTGAAGGGATTTTGGGACACACATGCAATTAAAAGACATCTCATTTCAGCCCCTTCCCATGCATTACAGTTGGACTTGATGACCTTAGAGATCTTTTCAAGCCTTAACAATTCTATGATCCCTAAGCCTGATAACCAGTAGGATAAACTTAACACTTAATGGGTGGATCTGAAGCTAAAGCAGTAAGCAAGGAAGATTCTGGCAAGTCACCCAAAGCAAAGGCAGAATGACATTCTCAGAAAATGCAACCTGAGCCAGAATTTCACAGTGATGTTATTTATTCTCTGTGACATTTTTCTCTATCTTCAAATCACACAGAGGCTGCCAAAAGCCAGCGCTGCGAGTGGAGACCAGGCTGGGATCAGGCTCCTCACTTCCATGGAGCTGGGTGGGAAGCAGTTCTCTCACACTCTAAAACTTCTCAAGGTTTCCAAGGCTGCTCCAACCTCGGGAATGAGACCAGGCTCATGTGAGAAGGGAGTGCAAAAGCTCCAGGATGGCTGGGAGGGGAATCACTCCTAACAGGTTCAAACTGCTCCTTCTACCCTGTATTTGCTGAATGCCAGTAATGCTCTGGGAAAGGTCCCTTTCCTGTTATTTCACCTTGAACACTTCATTAATTGTTCAAGGTTCATTCCTCCAGGAAGAGGGATGGATTACCAGCTTCACTGCTAAGATATGGGAGACCACACCCAGACTTTGCTCAGCATCTGAAATGACCACTCTCTGTTCTAATCATGATTCTGAGGTGATTTTGATCTCTCCTCCTTCTTCTTGACTGGGTAAGCCAAAAAACAAACAAAAAAGAAACCCCTTGTATACCCTGGAAACGAACTCTTCACTAGAAAAGGTGTGCTCTCTCTCAATAAAAGCTTCATTTTCCACAGATCTAACTATTTTGCCTTAAAATAGTGCTTGAACAAGTTCCAACCATACCTTATTATAAACAAATCCTTGAGTTAAACATTTAATTTTATCTAAATAATAATAATAAAATTAATTAAATTCACCAGGAAACATCATACAGTTTCAAAAGCATGGACATGCCTGGATGTTGTGTTCAGTAAATCATTATTTGTGTCTGATACAATTTAAGACAGAATTTTTCTAACCATAGTTTCAATTTGAACTTTGCCATCCCATTGCACAAAATTCTATAAGCACTAAATTAGACTTCCAAAACTTTTAAACCTTCTTTCAGCTCTCAGGTTTGTAAAATGATTTCCTTGTTTTAAAGTTTGACTCAATTCAAATCACTGGAGTGCACAGCACAGAAGGGGTCTATAAACAACCCTAAAGCAAGAAATGGGTTACAGCAAAGGATGGGAAAAGCAACACCTACATCCAGCTGAGTGCTCAAAGCACCTGCTCATGTAATTTTGGTAAGGGCTGAGAATGGACTTGAGTGACTCCATACTGAGAACCCAAAGTGTTATGTTTTTTGTATTAAATATCAAGTGACTTAAGTTAAAATTTTGTATTGTTTCCTTTCTTGCTTGAAAAGGAGCTGCAAAATAGTTCACATTTGTATGATGAGAATTTTACTTCCAAGGAGCACCTCCTCTCCTAAAATGATGTGTGTAGAGTCCAGCTGGCTACACAACAAAACAGCACATTTATCGTGATCTTCTTGGTAGCTCATTTTTCTAAATATTAATTATGTGCTACAAGACTTGAGGAACACCAGATGTGGGGACTGAGAGCACAGGGAACAGACCATGGCCAACATGACCCCATTTCCTCCTGAAGTGGGATCAAGGAGACCCAAACCACTCATTTACTCTGAAATGACATCAACTTCATCTTTGTAACTGCCAAAGCACCATGGTGGAGACATTATTTGTGTTCTCTCCAGGCCTTTAAACACAGCAAGTCTTCAGGAGTCTCTTCTCCCAACCCTTCCAACACCATTCACTCTTACTCTCTTTTTTGCCACAATTCTGCCTTCATCCAGCTCATATAACCTCCACCTTCCTGCTGCCTGAGGGAAAAAGCTGCTGGATGAAGGATGTTAAAAGCAAAGCAATTCCAAGGATAATGGAAAATGCTGGTGGATGAGCGGGCAAGAGCCACATGAATGGAGCAAGAGGAAGAGGATGAGAGGGCAAAGGAGAGGGAAAAAATGAGACACAGAAGAGTTTGTGTATCAGTCATCAAGTACAGAGGGTGAGAAGGGACTGAACTGTGAGGGGGGAGAAGAAAAGAAGGAGAAGGGGAGCAAGTGGCATGGCAGGAGAGGGAGATGATGACAGTACCAGGGGAAAGGCTGCAAGGACAGCATGAACATCAAAGGAGTGGGAGGGTCTGGAGATGCCTCGAGGGAAAGAAGTTATTTTTAATTATTAGCACAGGCCAATTTAAAGCAGCTCTCCAGCACTAATTCTGAAACAGATTCTGCTCCGTTCAGGCAGCATTCCTTTGCTGTCACACCTCCTTTGTGGTTTGTCTTGGCTTCCTTCTGGAAGCGTGTCGTGCAAGGACAGCCAACCCCCCTTGGACCAACCTCCCAGACCCCTGAGCTCACAGCCAACACCCCGCTCCCTCCAGCACTCCTAAAGGGCTTCAGCATTGTATTTTAACCTTCAACAAGATTTTTTTTTTGACCCATACAAAACAGCTTCAAATAAATGCAGTGTAACCCTTTGACCTGCCACTATGCCACATGCCAGGCACAACCCTGGCTGTGATAATGGAAATGGCCATCAGCACTGCACGTGACTGTGACCCAGTATGTAGCACACGGTGACCCAGTTTATTGGGAATATTCATTACTTTTACATAGCTGAGTATGCTGGTAAATGCCCTCTGAAAATCGTGAGAGGCCCAGGGCATCAAGGCTCAGCAGCAATGAATCCCTCTACCTCTGTGTAAGGTAGGAGCACTCTCTTTTTATGTGCCTGCAGCAATGTTAGTGATGCTCTGGATATGGCTTGGAGGATGGGGAGAAGAGCCTCAGGAGCCACCAGCTGTGTTCAGCATCAGCAAAATGCACTAATGCAATGGATGTGCAGCTCCTCCACCAGCTGCTCTGCACGGGGTACAACCCATTAGTGCAGCTGAGCTGGGCTTCAGGTCCATTTGTTTAAGTGCTGCTACCACAAGCCACCACACAGCATCCAGAAACCCGAAGAATAAAGCTGTTCAATGGGTTAGTTAAATCTGGCTAGCCAATCCATTAAAATTCCTCTGTGAGTAAAGGAAAAACCTTCAGGGAAAAGGGAAGGTCTGCATGGCAGGACCGAGTCGAGCTCCTGCTTGCCAGTCAGAAGTTACTTAGTTCTAAAATTAATGATTTGTTCATCTCTGACATTAAGAGCTAAATGCAAACTTTGCCCCCAAGAATTTACTGTACAAAAACCAGGCAGAAAAGTACAACCCTGAGTAATCCAGAGGAGGAAAAGCAACTGTTTGTTCACCTTTCATTTCTGTCATCATAGATACACAACTTCTGAATATTGGGATAAGTGACATTTTCAGAGGGAAGGGAGTGGGTGAGAGGACAACGAGCTTCCCACCAGCATTCTGGAGCCTGCACCAACCATTACCTAAGGCTGTTTGTGTATTATTAATCTGCTTTTGTAACAATCTGCATTTCTGCAGCACAGTGACCACAGCCCAATCTGACAACATCCTGCTCTGCTCAGTGCAGGCAGAGGTGGAACATCTGCACACAGCTTTATCCAGCTCCTCACATGTGGTTCATCCAGCTCCCAAAATAACCCTGACAATTGTGGCTGTCCATCACTGTCAACACTTTCTTCTGTACTTCAATTCTGCCTTCAGTGCAAAGCAACTATCAAACACACATATCCAAGAAATACTTTTCCATCCAGATTGACCAAAGGGTTCTTCCCTTCCTTTGGCTCTTTTTCCTTCAGCCAGTTGGACAAAACCTATTTGAGGCCATCAGCAACTCTTTTTTTATTCCATAGCTACTGACACAGGAATATACTGCTCCTCTCCTCCTCCTCCAGCACTAAAGGACATTCCAGTCTTTTTTTCTCCTCCTTTTCTTTTTTGTGTTAGATTTTTGGAAAGCCTTAAGCTTATCTATATGAAGGTTTTTCCTAAACTGTCCCCACAAATGCCTATTGGAGAATGTGGCACCAGACATTCAGATTTAGAAGCTGAATTATTTTAACCAACTATTTTTACTATTGTCTACTAGCCATTTCCTCAGCTAAGAGTTCAGCATTTTCAAAGCCTCAAAATTCTCACAATGCCAGAATGGCAAGACAGACTTGTGTGATGGAGTTTCTGAAGGAGGTGACTGCATGCACAACAAAGAGCTCCACGCTGTTATTTCAGCAGATTTCCAGTTCTGTTGCCAGGTCAGCAATGCTTTTTCCCCCCAGTGTCACTCAGACACATCAAACCCCACAGCTGTGGCAGGACAGGGAGTGTTTGTTTTATCCAGGAGGACATCACCTGGTGATTTCTCTTTCTCTTTCCAAGCAAATCAATTCATCTGCTGCTGACAGCAAGGATTCCTCAGTGGCAATGCTGGGTTCTGCTACCCAGGAGGCCACCACGAGTGCACTGCACACATGATTCCCAGCTATCAGTTTGACAAACATCCTTAACCATTTTATTTGTCTTTATTTTTCTTCCTGAGGCTTGACAATCCATCAAACTCACTGTTTGTCATGTGCTACACAGCCCTCCTGGAAAAGGTTTTGATGCAATAAACCAAAATGCTGTCTATGACAAAGAATAAACAGGAACGAGGAGCTCAAAAAATTAATTACAAAATTGAACAAAACAAAAATCCTCCTATTTTTTCAGAAAAACTTCCCTACAGGGCAGGAAATAAAGCTTTGAGTGAGAATTTAAGCATGTGCTTTATTTCAATACATGTCTTCATCCAACACACCTGGAATTCAACCACTCTTCCCAAATAATAAACCACTAACACCTGGTTCCACGTCCCCTCCAGCATCAGTTATCCAAGGACTATTACCTGCAGGGATCACTTCTCCTTTACTAGCCAGGGAATGGGAGTGAGCCAGATGAGAGGCTGGTCTCCAAGGATGCCAAAAAGGGGAACAGCAATGCTGGGAACACACCCAAGGCCTCTGAGTGCTGAATCAAGCCGTGCTGCTGCTCTGAGTCATCCCAGGAACTGTTTGCTGAACATGATGGAGCTTTTTGTTAAGTCCTGTGTGCTGTGTCAGCAATTTGGGCATCAGAGGCAATTCCAAGTGCTCTAAGGTCGGCTCATCAGCCCTGGAATTGATCTGTTCATCAGGGCTGCACGTCTGGAAGCTGGGAATTGTTTCTGGAATCTGCCTCCATTTACAGTAGTGAAGATTTACTGGGAGATTAAGGATCTCCCTCCCAGTGGGTAATCCTGCTCAGGCACTATGGCCAGCAACATCTCCCAGCCTCAGCTGTTGTGCTCTGACAGCAACACTGAATTTATTCTACCAAAAAAGAAATGTGGCTAAAGGATGAGCAGGACCTTAAACCCCTTCCTAAAGAGTCTGCAGCCAAGGTATAATAACCTATTTTTACTTTAATTTTGGCTGTAAGGATTGTTTTTAGCTTTTTCACCAGTGATCAGAGATGTCAAAAAAGCTCAGTGAGTGATCTGTGTCGTGGATGTGACACAGTGCTTGAAAGAGTCATATTCTTACCTTTTCCAGGAGGAAACTGAAGCCAAAACAGCATCCATTTATCAATTACATACCCAGCAGGATGACTTAAGCACTCAGGGGGAGTGATGGATGAGGTATTTTAAGCAGAGATAGCACACTTTACTGCCCTTTCTGGTAGTCTGCAGAGCTTCAGACTTGCAAGGAATACAATGACTAATGCACCCTGAACAAAACCAGACCTGGGCATTGCATTCCTTTCAAGAACTTCATGTGGAAGAGGAGAGTCTCAAACCTTACTATTTATTTATGCAGCACATGCTCCCTGCTTGGCCATCTGGGTACAGCAGGAAAGCAGACAGGACATGACAATACCTGGCACAAAAAGCCAAGCAAAACAAACCCTGGTAATAACTTAAAACAGAGACTTTTCTTGCTGTTTTCCTCTCTGAAGTGGGAACAGGTGTCAGGAACTGCTCCCATCCTCCCAAAAGGTGGAGGAAGAGCAAGACCAAACTCCTTGAATTTCAAAGCAACAGAATGGCACCTTCCCACTACCACAGAATTAGGGTTAAATCTCAGAAATACAATAAAATTCAGGCAGGAAATCTTGTGTACATAAGTGACAGTGTTCCATATGTTCCATATAAACCACTCCTGCCATAGCAGCAAGTAATTTGTATATTGTTCTAAAGGCTATGGCCTACTTTGGAGAATTTTCAAACAAATTCCCAAGTGCACACACAACATTAACACTCAGCTTGTGCTTTCCCCAGGTAGAGTACCTGAACTTTTCAAACAAAACACCACTCAAACACTGGGCAGTTTTGTTCTCAGTGCTGAATAAAAAAACACAATTATTTCAGTAATTGTGTCATTTGTAATGAGAAAGTAAGGTGGCTGTGAAAGACAAACCCTCAAGAGGGGAGTGTGTTTGATGTAGTGGGAGCTTCATTTCAGAGAAATAACTTTCCTGGGTAACAGAACTCCATCCAGAAGCCTCTCCAGGCTCCCCGAGCAAGTGCCCAAATGCATGGATTTCCCACGTGACATCAAGCAGGAAAACTTCCAGGGGGTCCCATTAGAACTTCCAGGGGGTCCCATTAGAACTTCCAGGGGGTCCCATTAGAACTTCCAGGGAATCCCATTAGAACTTCCAGGGGGTCCCATTAGAACTTCCAGGGGGTCCCATTAGAACTTCCAGGGGGTCCCATTAGAACTTCCAGGG
>VWYI01044894.1:600-25631 GCA_013399455.1 Anthoscopus minutus
ACAGGTGGATGGAAAAGTTCCCTAAGGCACCAGAAGAACCTAGAGAATTAGATTTGTTGGGGTCATCCACAGCCAGTTTTTGCTTTAACTTTTACTTCCTGAACCCCTCAGTTAACTCTATTAAGGATGTAACCCCAACTGGAAAACTTTACAATCCTGCAGAATGGTGCAACTACACAGTTGAAACAGCATTTGATTCCTCCAGTTCCATCTTTCCTAGAGTGCTCCCCCCCCAGGTATGTTTTTTCTCTGCGAAGACAGGGCCTTCTGTCTTCGCAGAGATGGAGATCCCTAATGCTTCAGAGGAGGCCCCTGCACTTTCGGCCAGCTTAGTACTCTCACCCCAAACATCACCCTATTGCAAAATTGGAAACCGAAAAACAAATTGGCACACCAAAAATATACTCTAACTGGATCAGATGGAAATTATGATTCTAAATTTACTGATTGGCCAAAGAATAAATGGGTTGCCATGTCCCTGTTCGTCCCATGCGTGGCTGCTGCAAAAGGCCTAGGCGAAATTTCACATCTGGGCTGTTGGCTCAGTAAGCAGGCCAACAGAACATCTAAGGCACTCAGCACGCTCCTGAAAGATGAAGATACAACCAGACATGCCACCTTGCAGAATAGAGCAGCAATTCACTTTCTCCTGTTAGTCCATGGACACGGCTGCCAAGACTTTGAAGGCCTCTGCTGCTTTAACTTAGAGCAAAGCCAGTTCATCTCAAAGGGCATCCAGCTAGTAGAAGAAAGCATCAAGAAACTTCAAGCTGAGAGAAACCCCAAATGGTTTACAGATTTTTTCAGACACTTGGGGCTTAGAGGCTGAGTTGCCTCCTTTTTTGATAGTGTGTTGTGGATTCTTTTGTTTATTGCTGTTGTGTTAGTTACATTCTCATGGTTTTTATGCTACCTTAAGAAAACTGCTGGAAAAGCCTTTTTAATTAATGAGTTAGGGGGAGTTGTGGGGGACAGTGAGTCAGCGAGTGGTTCTCCTATTCTTCCCCAGAGAGAAGGGAGCTTTTAGGAAATACCTGTTTAGCATGCTTCTCGAGTTCATGTTAATTGTGTGTATTTGTTATTGGTTGTCACCTTTTGACCTGCATTGACCTGACAGAGATAAAGGGTGTGTTCCCAGTATCCTCCTTGGCTTTGTTAGAAATTTCTAGGAGGACAGGCTACAATTAAACCTCCATAAGAAGTTGTATACAAAGTTCTGTCTCTTTCTTCTGCTTTGCTTTGGGAGGGGTTCTCCTGCACACAGCCTTGCTCAAGGCTCAGAGCTGATTACCTCTAACACAGCTGAGGAAGTTTTGGGGTCCCAGCCCTGACCCCCATAGGCTATAATAATATTTGGCTATGCTTTTCTTTATGGTAATTTTCGGATTACTTTGGGGTAATTATTGGATTTCATGTAGGACTACTAAAATACAGAATGTATGGTATGCCAGTTAAAAGAATTATGGACCAGGTTGGGTAATCACAATAATAGTATTTCAATAATTTGAAGTATAAACAATATATTTTAAACACATGCAAAGTATGATAGTTTGTATTGGTCATTGAATGCAGGTTATTTTGGTCTGCATCAAGGATGTGATTTGGTCCAGGAGATCAGAGAATAAACTAGAAAAATGGCAAACTGATTTTGTTAGTTAGGGAGACATTCCAGAGAAATGTTGATAAGCACAATGCCTGTTGTGTAAAAAATCTGCCAGTGAAGATGCAAGGGGTGGAGTCATCATTTCCATGCATGGAACACACCAGCTTGTGGCATATTAGAAATACTTAACTTCTGTCTCAGGAAGAAAAGCTCACTATTTGTGAGCAGCAATTAATTTCTGGTTTTGTGTCACAAAACACCTCATATGTGTTACCATGGTATTTGCAGATACTAGAAAAATACCTGGACAGAGGGGATAATTTGCAGAAAACTAGTTGCTTATTTTAGCCCTTGGTTTTATTTGCTTTATGAGTTGAATATGTCAGTTCAAAAATACGAAATTCTCACTCTGGAATTTCATTTCTAGATATTTGAGATAATTCATAGTTGTGGTCCATATCCTGTTATGTACAGTTGCTTGGATACGCTGTGGGATCCCGTTTCTACTCCTCCTTGATATAGGCTGTGCAAGTATTTTTGGTCATGAGCTTTTGTAAATAGAATAATGAAATTCTCCTTCTGTATACATTCCTGAAGAAAAACTTAATTGTATGAATGGTGTCAGAAAGTATCAACAAAGCTGTTTAAAGACAAGGAGTGAATTGCAATGGGTATTGGCACTCTTTTGTGAGTGAAATGATTCATTGTGTTTCAGAGTGAATAGCTACCAGATTTTTTGACTGGCAGATTTTTCAGGGCATAGGATTTCCCTCCTTTAAAAGTACAGGTTTCCTCTTTCTGAAATAAAGCTTAAAAGTGTGCAATTCCTTCTGCCTTGAAGGATTTAAGTAAAAGAACATTAGAAAATCCCAATTTTTTTCTCTCTCTACCCCAAAAAACTTGCCTTCCACTAAGAAATAACCTCAAGTCCATAATGAGAATTTAGGAGCCGTGACTGCTTAAGCCTAGTACTAAAATCTATTCTTTTTTTTGTAGGTCGGAAATTACTTTTTCACAAACAGTTTGTTCATAAAAATCAAAACATGAAGTAGCTTCAGGAAGATATTTGCACATTTGGAGACAAGGTCTCTGAATCGGACAGACTTTTATGGTTCTGAGTATATTTCAGTACTGTATTAATTTCTCTGTTGTAAGTCTCTCTTGTGCTGGCTGAATGCTAAATACTTGCTTTAGTTGCAAAGGCAATAAAAGCTTCATGTTTGTACAGGTTTTTTTTCCTAGATGAGTCACTGCAGTTTCATTTTTTTTTATTTTTATAACCCAAAATAATTATTTTTTATGCATATATTAAGATGAAAACCTCCTTCAACATAAAATCTCGTAAGAGAATTTCCATTACCTCAATCCTTTTTCTGGCTTATGGCACATGCCTTTTTTGTAGCAGCATTCTTTCATACTCCCTATATATGTGTGCTGTATTTCATGCAGTATCACTGTAACCAGTCCATTTCTTTGGTACAAAAGTAACCATTATTACTGTGGCCAACCAAAATGTTCTGTATATGTAAGAAAATCCTGGATTTCCTTATTATGAGAATGGGGTCACCTACTGGTCATAACAAAATTTTCATTATTTTAAGCTGTCTGTCATTTACATTAACTAGGATATGCCTAAGAACCTTTCTTAATGACTTTGTGTTGTTTCAATTAAGTTCTCAGATCAAATCAAATAATGGTAGGATTTTTTGATCTGCAAAACTGCCTTCCCCATATGGATTGGTAAGAGATTATCCCACCAGGGGTTTAGAATCCAGGAAATTAAAAAAAATATATCTGAATGACTAAATGTTTTCAAAAAGAGGAAACATCTATGATAATGAAACTGAGTCTATTTTAAAATGCAAGGGATCCTCTTGAAAGCCAGTACTAAGCACACTCAAAGAAAACATTGTGCACTAAACACTGTGCATTATGATTACGAAACTAGGTCTCATTTAATCCAGCAGTATTTCAGTATGTTTAATATTTAAAGAGTGTTTTTAAACCATTATTCTGAAAACCCTAGGACAAAAATGATTTTATAAATAACAAAGCATGCAAGAATGGAAGTTAATTTGACCTTTATCCCTGTATTGTCATTAGGAAAAGAAATTCAATTGCAGCAATAGTCTGCATATATATGTAATCTATATCTTTTCAAAACAGAAGGATCCATGAGGGCATTTTCCATGATTTTGAGACTTTTACAAATCAATTGCATAATAAAATATGAAACTGTAATAAATGCAGTTATGCATCCCAAATATATGCCAAATGTTTTATCTTATTCAATAGAAGGAAAAGCAGATGGTTGAAGGAAATTTGTTTTCCCTGTAATCAGTAGAACCAATTTCAAAAAGTACTTACAGAAGCTGACAGTGAGTCATCACCTTTGTTTCATCATAATAGAGGAAACATTCCCTTATCATCCCGAGTGACCTGAATATATGTTTGTTGTATTTAAAATTTAGTTTATAAATGAAAAATAATTAGAGGAAATATATATATTTTTAAGAAGTATTATCTGATTTGAAACAGCACCTTTCTGTCAGAGCTTGTCTGGGATTTCATTTCCCATGGATTGTCTCTTAGGATTATGATTGTTACACTGAGTACCACACATCTGAGAAGGTGTTCAGTGGCTACTGATTTGTGTAAAGAAACACAGATTGAACTTGCACTTCTTTTACCCCTTCTCTGTTCTGCCCTGTGTCATTTCAACACTGTGTATCTCACAGTGCTAACAGCTTTCAAATAGCTGCTATGTGCTTTATACAGATGCTAAACCTACAAATAGTATTTATGATTTATAAGAATTTTAGTAGCCAGCTGAGGATGGCTTCATTTGGAAAGAGGTCTTAACTGTGCAGACTTGTGACTTGGGTAGCTCTCAGTCAAGTCAATATGAAGGGTTTGGCAAATCCTTTATTTTTGCATTGAAATGATGGTATGATCTTCTTTAATGAAGAGAGTAGCATAATTTCCAAACCCTCAAATGTATGTTGCTTTATTCATTATGAGGATATATGGTGAAAATATCAGGGTGGTATTGCATGTAGGGTGTTTCCTTTATCTTACAGATAGGCAGAATCTTACAGAAAAGTCAAGCCACTGCAGTTAAAAGTCGCCTTGGAAATCCTCTGCTTTGTCACATGAAGCCATGTGATAAATTTAACCTACTAATAGAAATCTGCTTAAAGTAATTAATATAATTATATAGCCAAGTTCCTGTGAATTAGATGACTTGTCATCTCTCAGTAACCTTTTTTTCTTTTTGTGCCCCTACTTTCTTCAAGAGAGGGGTCAGACTTTAAACTTCTCCTTATCGAATCCAAAGGCTGTTTTAACAGAATTGCTTCACAGAGTGTTATGTGATAACAATCACATTATTCAAAGTCCCATAGAATGCCAAATACTCAGAAAAACAGAAAGAAAACTTCTGCAAGTGTGTATAAACCCTTTGCATTTTCAGAGGACACTGAGTTATGAGGACAACCAAAACACCAGCAAATGGAGCATAGCTAGCTTTGGGCAGCAGGATTTATAGTCCAAAGTGAATTCACATGTGCCATAGACAAACTGCTACTGGCTTGTTTAAATGCTGTAAGTGCCTCTATGACACATTGGTGTCACCCTGTGATAACAGGGTACAGGTACTCTCTGTACCTTAATTCTCCACTAGAGATAAGGGAATACAACTTTACATCCTGATGGTGAATTAATTGGTGGTTGTTGATCATTCACATGATTCAGCTGAAAAATTCACAGAAAAAACTTATGAAGAATTAAAAATAGGGTAAAATGACAGGTTTTTGGGGTGGCATTAATGACCTGAGGCATCACATTGAATAATGGAGATAGAATGAAATAAAATACTCTTCTGTTCACTGAACTTCATCCATCTTATTTACCAAACAGGTTGGAGTCCAAGGGAAATCCTAATATATGAATCAATGATTGCAGAAGGAGTGATGTGAAATCTGCTCTTGCAATTGAGTAGAAAGTTATCTGAATTTCTGCTGTTCAGTTTTCCCCTCAGCTGAAACCCAGTAATCCTTCACAATGCTTCTAGTCCAAGACAGACCATGAAGCTGCTTATAATCCCTTTGGTGACAATTAAAACTAAGGACTTCTTCCACTTGTGAACAGTCTCCATGTTTCAGGGGATGTGTGAACCCCCAGACGGCTCAGACCCAGATGCAGAAGCAAGTCTGTCAGCGCCCTACACAGCAGTGGAGTCAGCTTTGTATGCTCTGAGCTCTGGTCCTCTCAGGAGTAAGAAAAGTTTGGTAGTGCTGTCAATACCAGGCATAACAATGTCCGATTTTATGATGCTCTTCCTTCAGCTCACCACTAAAAATTATTGCAATGAATTTAATTTATATATTTGCAAATTCTGTAACATGAAACATACTGCTGCCAACAGTCTGAATTGCTCATGCTGTCAACTCTTTGGAAGAGCTTTCAGCCTAGGGTTTGACATGTGCTTCCTCAGCGGAGAGCAAGGAGAGTTGTTTTGCCCAAGCATAACCTGATTATGCAGCAAATAATTTGTAGAGGTATTTCTTTCATTGACATTCTTGCTACTTTGAACAGGCTTAACTTTAATGAGTTCCCCCTTTGTAGCTGTACTTTGCAGTTGTCTTTTCTAGACCCTGATAACTATTTTGTCCACTTTGTAACTTTAAGGCTGTGGTGTCTTCCAGGCCTCTTAATGTTCAAGATGGTGCATATTTGCTTTTCATTAACAGCAGCACAAGGGGAAATAATAAAAATTAAGCCTGCATACAAGTTATTTAGTATAAGTCTCTTCTCTTCTGCCCAGCCCACCCCCTCCATTGAAGGCAGTCCCTCATGCCTTGCACTGAGATACTGAGAGAAAAGACAAATGTTTCAGTATGGAAGGCTAGGGAAGAAGTCAGAATTTTTACACTGAGATCTGTGGCAAGGAGTCTTTGTAGTGCCCAAAGAAGACCTGAAGGTAAGAGAGTGTTCCTTGGCTGTCTGTGTCTCTGTGGGCCTTATTACACAGCTCAGGCCCTGGGCTTTTCCCTTCAGCAGTGGCACATTGCTGTGGAGAACTGCACCTGGAGCTGTAGAGGGGCATTGGAGTCCTGAACTAGAGCTAGATAAATGCACAGGAGTTAGTTACACAGTGTGAGATAGAAAAGGCTTAAAGAGCATGGATATCTAGCAGAAACTTAAGAGAAATTAAGCCAATTGTCTGTACACTGTTAAAGAAAACAAAAAGTGGATTTAAACATTTTCAGGTTCTAAGTTCAGATGCATATTTTACAAATAATAGCATGGATTTTCTTTGCAAAAAAAAGAGGGGGAAAAGTTATATTAAAACCCTTGTATACTACCAAAGCCTTTTTTTTCTTCTTGACTGTTCAGTGTTTGGAGCTGAGTATTTATACAGTTAAAATCTTGCATTTTAAAATTACTATTTATTTTCAACCTTAATAAATACATAAGTGCAGGAAGCAAGAATAGAAGATTTATTTGCAGAAGGTGGATATTGTTTTAAACATTTTTAAAGTGAAAATGAGCTGAGTATGAAAAGAAGTCCTGTTTGTCCCTTTTTACTTTAAATTATCTGTTCTGTAATGCATTGATGAGGAATAACATAACTCATAGCTAATCAAAATAATCTGATCTGCAAAGTAAGGCAATTTACAAGTGTGTGATATGTATCTGTGTATCTCAGTAATCTGCCACAGTTTGGTAATCATGCATTTGTTGCAGAATACTCAAGAGCTGATGTAAGAGGCTAATAGCCATCTCTGACATTTGGAGCCTGGCTCCATGTGTTTATATAACACTTCTTAATGACTTAGGTTTTCCTGACAAGTGCTGCTTTGATTGCAGCTTCTATAAGATCTCTTTGCAAAAGCAGTAAAAGCTGCAAACTATGAACGAAATGTTTATACTGGAAGGTTGGAGAGCCACATGTTGACTGGTAAATTTTTAAAGTCTGCTTCCATCAATGGGAATGTGGCAGGGTCTTGGCAGCTCTCATACCTTTGTAAGCTGCAGTATATTGCTAACAAAGCCCAATCAGGGCTTTTCTGTCAAGACTGCTAATTGCTTGGATCCTGCTTCTGTCAGTGCTTGTAATGCTTGCTCAGAGGCAAGTGGATTCATTGACGTGAAGCATGTATAAATTCTTTTCAAATTTCATTGATATTCTGTCTGAACAACCAAGAAAGAGGAGAAATTGCATTTAATTTTCTCACTAGGTCACTAGAGATGATGACCATTTGAAGCAGCACAATGCTGCCAAATGATTGCCAGGGCAGACTATTTTGTTGGCAGCAGGTACTCCAATGTAATACTCAACACAAGCAGTGGTTACCACACTGGGAGGGAGAGTGAGTTCCACGGGAGTGAGTGGTTACTTTCTGGCATTGTGGAACCAAGTTGGCTGTGTCTGGGTGATCCCATGCTTTGTTTATCATATAATGGTGAAAAGCCATGTTTCTGAGTCTTGCTGCCACATGGCACTCTGTAATTTTGCCCATTTGTGAAGGTAGATGACACAGACAAAAGGCTGGCTATCCTGGTGTGTGAGGATGTGTGTGTGGGATCTCTCTGGACGGAGGGAGGGTGTCTGTCAGTGCTGCGCTGACCCATGCCAAGGCAAAGGGTCAGCTCTGCAATTGCAGAAGGACTGAGAAAACTGGGGTCTCTGCAGTGTGGAAAAGTCACTGCTCAGGCCATGCATAGTTTATAGGTAGATATTTCTACACTGCAGACAGGAGAGGGTACTTTTGTACATCAAACAATGGGGATACTTGGATTTTTATAAGTATCTGGCCACAAACTGCGCCAAAAATGGCAGATAGCACATAATTCATCAGAAAATGCAGGTTTGAGTAAGATTTAGAAGTCACTGACTGAATCTGCATTTCTCTCGAGATTTGTTAATATAACAACAATTCATGCTTTTAACTGTAAGTGGGTTTGATGCTCATTGAATATCCTGTATAAATCAGCTGCTGGTCTTTTTCTTCTGCCATATGGATATCTGTAAACTAGGTCATACCAACCCCTACTAGCTGTTTTACTAGCTGACAGTCTTGCAGAGGAGAACAAGGTAAGGATGAGGACAGAAAATGAATTTCTGTTTCATCCCTGCAGGAGTGTTGCCCCTGCCAGGTCTGGGTTTATCTGCGTGGCCGGTCAGTGGCAGGAGTTTGTGCTTCCTAATGCCGATGGAACTGAGCTTGTTCTGGGAACAAAAGGATTTGATTTCTGCTGATGTCAATCTGACTCCTTTTCAGAAGCATTAAATTCAATCAATCTAAAACAAAAAGTCTTATGGTGTGTTTTACCTTAATCTATACATTTATGATATGGTGGTTTTTCCCCCCCCCCTTGTCTTTTTTTTATAATTTGATTATTCATTTTTTTTCTTTGATTGAATTTGACTCGATCACCTTTATGTCACATCAAAAAATATGTCAGACCTGAGGACAGCTTGACTTCTCCAAGTTCTTCCTTTTAACTTCCAGCTCTAGATTTTAATGAGCATCCATCTGATTCTACTCAAGCAGCAGCAGGTTTTATGTCTGCTGTGATATGGATTTAATTGTGTGCCTCTGTTACTGAGATTCTGGAATCTCTGTAACCACTTTGATTTAGTTTAAATCAAAATGTTTAAAAATTGTGTGAGTTAATGTTTTCCCTCGGAGGTAAGGAAAATGTTTTGTAATTCAGGCTGAATTATAGAAGGGAAAAGGAACATGGGAGGTTGTGAACATTTATGGCCTCTCTGATCCATTGGTGGTAAGAATTTCAGCTGCAGTATTATGGAGAAATGGTAACGTGTAACGTGGTAACGTGTCCAAGGATTTGTCATCACTGGCATCTTTGAGGTGGAATTTTATTAGGTGTTTGTAACCTCTGTCCCTTGATTTATTTTAACTAGTATCGTCTCTTTTGACAACCAACATTATTGCAGCATTTTTGCTGCTGGAAGTGCCATGATTTACATAGCTGAAAACCACACATCTTTGCTAAAGAGGAATTGCTTTTACGGCTCTTTTATTGACAAGAAATCAACAAACATAATAAAAATTCTCTGAAACAAATCTCAGTAGTTGATTTTAGCTGTGTGGAAAAAGTCTTACTTTGATTTCCCTTTATATTAATTTCCTTTTACATATCTGTGGTGTGTGCTGTATTGAGTTTTTTTTTCCCACAAAATTATTAAAGGCTTAAAATTGAATCAATGATTGCACTATGAAGAAATAATTTATGAGATAAAAGTGGTCATAAGCATAGTACATATAAAGCAACAGTATATTAGGAAGTTTTCTGAGATCCCAGTTAAAATTATTTTCTGTTCTTCTTTGGAGAAAATAGAAGAAAGCTCCTGTGTAGCACAAATTAAAATACCTTTCAATATAGAAAAATATCCTCAAATTTCTATTATTGTTCTAGTAAAACTGTGTCACCTTACTTAAGAAGAGAGGATAATCAAAATACTATGAAAAATGTTTAAAAATCAAAATATTATGAAAAATGTTTAAATACCTCACCAAAAAAAAAATCTGTAAATGATGCAGGAGCATCTAGTTGAAACAGAAGTGTCATTAAGTAAGGAATGGTGGAAAAAGATTTTATTATTTTTATGGGGAGATGTAACTCCTTCAATTAAGTAATGAAATCACTTTTGTATTTGGAGTATCTTTGTCAGTTTCTATGTAGCCAGCATATTATCTTAATTATTTCTTTGATATACTTTTGCAGCTAAGTGGTTTTAATCCCTTTGAATCTTACAGTACTAATTTTGTTTTATACAGTGATATAAATATGGCACTCTTTCAGAAATATCTGGCTCCCCTCATTTAATATTTATATCTGAGAATCATAGAATCGTAATTTGTTTTTTCTTTTCCTGAGGATGATGTACAATTTCATTTGACATTTATCTTGATTCAAGGACAGTGTTAATTCATTTCTGCTTGGCCTTGTAATGTCTGTTATTCAGTGGAAGGGATTGTCTGCATCTCTGTACAAAACTCATTTGTTGACTTGCAATATAATGCTCTTTTAAATGGAAGGATTTTCAGTTTTCCTTTACATGACACTGTTGATGATTTCACTTCAGATTCTGGATTATGCACTGCTGGTTTATTAGCAGGCATAATCAAATGTTTCATAAGGCTTTGTTTACAAAACATTTATGAGGTATATTTTCTCCTTTCACTTTCTGATGATCTAAAATTCAAGTTTTCTATTTCAGCTAAGTTTAGGTTTTAGTATGTAGAAGTGAGGACATACTTTTTGTCAGGGAAAAGTATTTTTACGTGGTTTTTTTCTGTCTATGCTTGTGATAATTCTTAAACCTTTCAAGTCCTTTGCTGGAAGGCCATTGCATTGATGATTTCTCTTTCACATTTAGGTACAAAAGTGAAGTTAGTTTTGCATGATCACTAGCACAGGATGTTTGCTTGCTCTTTCTCCATTGTTCTGCACTTCCTTATTGTATCTGTTGGTTCCAGAATATTTTAAGTTTACATGTATGCAAAGGGAAAAATTATTTGGGTTATGTGTGAAGTAACAGCGTAATCTGAGGTTGCTGTGTGGCCAGGAAATGACTCCAGCTTGGTAACAAAGATGAATTGCATCACTTAAAGTTCAAAATAATGCTTAACTCTACCTGTTGTCAGATCATATTCAGTCCTAGTGTGGCCCTCTGTATGCATCATGCACAAAAGGCATGCAGAAAACAGAGGCTTCAGCGGGTTCCTGGGACTGCCTGAAATATTGTCATTGTTTGTGCTCAAGTGCAGTCTCTCCTTAACCTTTTTCACAAGGGCAACAATTACGTGTTAATCTCCAACTTTGCACAGTCCTCAACAATGGAGTGCGGGCTTGTGCTAAATGCCTCTTTATTCCTAAAGTCAAAGCTGCAGATTCATTCTACATTCCCTTTTAAAGGTAGAAATTAGTGTGAAACTACCTCTTAAAATCTTCCAGTTGCTAACACATATCAGTTCGTATCTTGTGCTCAAATGCAAAGAGATATTGCTCTGCTTTTAGCTTAAAATATTTCATGTTGCTTCTTCTCTAAAGCTTTTTCTTGGATTTCTGGTTTGTATTACTATTGATTTAATGGTTTCTCCACTTAATTTTATTTTCAATGTATGCAGCTTAGTTTTAGATTATTTCAATTGCAGAGATTTAAAAAGCCCTGGAATTGTGCTTCTTTCCTATAATTTATACATTTAGACATGCTGTAAAACAGAGATAAGTAAGGGTTTTATTTTAGTAATTTTTTTAAATATGGTCAGAAAGTATGGCAACTTCTTGTGATTTTCTTTCAATTCTTTCTAACGAACTGTGTAAATTTGTTGAATGATATGCTTGTTGCTGATGCTTATAATTGTGTATTGATCTATTTGTTTTTCAATGTGACTTTATAATAGAAGATGCTGAGGAATACTGTGATAATGCTAAATAACCTCATGTTGACAACTCCAAGGAAATTGTAATTAAATTGGTAGACATGACTAGTAAGTAACATAAGATACAATAGTCTCAATTTGTGTTTAAATGTGGATGCTAAGAGAATTTTTGGTACTAGAACTACCTGAAATGGTTGCAGTTATAATTTTTTTATGCTGAATCCTCTTCCAGGGTTATACCTTTGTTGCCATGTAAGTAATTGCAAATTATGGTTATTAAGCCTGGGAACAAAGGATCAGTTTAGACAATGAATTCAACTCCTATTTATTGTAGATCAACAATAAATAGGACATAGTGGGACATAAATGCAACAATTTTGAGAAGAGAGGTGTTATATTTCATATATCATCTGAGATGTTGTTGGCTATATGACACATACAATGTGTCATCCCTGTATTTTTTATTATTGTTGGAATATCTTTAATTGCAGGTATTTTTACAAAGTTTCAAACTGTTGCATACCTAAAGGGTGTGGATATTACAGTTTTAGGCATTCCTTCCAAAGATAAAAACAAGCAAACAGACAAAAACCACCAAAAAACCCAAACCACAAAACCCCCCTGTTTGTCCCAGGCTGGTGTACTGTACCAATAAAATATGATCTCCATTATAATAACCTACTTTATGAAGATTAAATGGTTTTGCAATTCAAACAAGGTAAAATTGGCTTAAAGCAAAATCAAACACTAGTTTGCTAGTTTAGGATTTGAATAGTGGAATGAGAAATCTTTTTTTATATTGCTATTGTGCACTGGTCAGCTAAGAAGTAATTGCTTTTTATAAGGCAAATTTGCTTTTACTTTTCCAAGGTAATGAAATGAACCTGAAACATTTCCTTTGAAATCAAAGTCACTATCACTCAAATGTCACCAGCAGAATTCCATCATATGGTTTCAGCAAATACATAATGAGAAAGTAGTGCTTGGAAATGATTGACAGGATTCTATTAAAAAGCTTTACTACACATTCACCCCTAATTATCTGTGTCGTAAATCAATAGTGATTTGGCTTTTTTTGATATTTACATGTTACTAACATGTACAGACAGACATCTGGATCCTATTGAGAGAATAGCTTGAAGATGTAAGTTGGAAACTGCAAATGCGTTGAAGAAAAAAGCTCTGATTTTTTTTTTTAATACCTAATGAAATTCTGTGCAAACAAAGTATGCTCATTGATATAAGAAAGTCTTAAAATATAATATGCAAAAATTTTCAAAGAAGAAAATCATCTAATATTGAATCACATCTTTAAACAGATATGGGTAAAGGTCTAACAAAGAAATTATTCCCGAGAGTAAAGATATTCCATTGCATAAAATCCGAGCTTCTTAAGGAAAATATTATGTCAAATATAGTTTAGCTCCTCTCCAGCCTAATCACCAGTTCAGAAGAGGAGACTTTATTTGTGGTTGAGGAAATGCTTTTTAGGGGCAGAAGGACAAGGGATATAAATTCAGTCTCACTGAGAGAGCAGCATACTTTTAGCAAAATAGATATCAGAAGGAATGCTGCAGTAGGGCCACAAAGTAGAACAACTTTCAAGCCCATCCCAATGATTTTGATATATTCCATCCTGTAAATAAGACTGGAGTGAGGGCTGTAAAGTTAAGAAGTGAATTAAACAAACATGGTTCATGCAAATTAACAGATTCTATGGCATTATTGTGGAAGACTGTATTTAGGGGGTGTTCTAAAAGTTGCCCAGCAGTCACGGAGAAAAATAAATAAATAGAGTAAGTACCATTAGGGCAACATTAAAACCATTGGCATTACTGTCATGACTCAATATTTAGCATATTGGGGAAGATTTAAATGGCAGAAAGGGTGAAAAATGATACTTCGTGCCAAATACAGTTTTAGCCATTTGAATTACCAATAGCTTGGGAAACTTCCAGTGACAATGGATCAATCTTGCAAGAACTGAAGTGCAAAGTGGTAACAGTGGGTGTCTGCTTGATGATGATGAGACTTAAGAACAGAATAACTGTTCTGTAAGATCTTATTTACATGTAACATGAAAAAATATACCTTATTGTGGAGATCATGGAAATCTGTACCTGAAGTTTTCATGCTAGTTCCTGCATTCAACTAAATTGAAAGTAATTTCAATATGTCTGAGTAGTCTAGAAGACAATTCCTGACCCAATTGTAGCCTGAATACTAATAATAAAAAAATATTAATTTGTACCGTGTCCAGACTGAAAATGAAGACTGTCACAGTTCAGTGCAAAGACTTTGACATTACCCTGCTCCCTTAAAGAAATGTGGTTAAATGAATTATTAAATTAATAGAATAAAAATTGAGAGGTTTACAGAATATTTGGTGAACTATATATCAAAGCCTAATGCCATGTATTATAAGGACCCCCTTTTACTTTTGAAGAGAACAAATAAACTGAGCCATATTTCAGGGAGAATTTAGATACTCTGTAATGTTATAGAACAAGTTTTAACCAAAGGAAAAGTATGAAACTAGAGAAATAACAAAGTAAGAGTAAATAATTACAGAAAGTAAGATGGTGGAAAAGACATTAAAATATCTAATACTTGAAGGTTTTGGTTAAATGGGTAGAATTTGATAATGGTATTGAGTTGAATTAATGTACTTGAAATAACTAATACGATCTGTTACATAGAAGTGGAATAGATGTGTACAATTACCACAACCCAGGTGAAGCAGTTACACAACTGTATCAAACTTATGATTGATGATGTAGTTAATGATACATGGAATGTAAATACACTTAGACTATACATAAAGCATTGCATGGCAAATAACTGAATGAGCACAACTAATGTTACAAAAATTGGAAAAACATTCAGGAAATGCACCTAATTTTCCAATATTTCTTTCTAAAGATTGCTTTAAGAATGTGGAAATTGACATTTTGTTGATTCTTTTTCAGAAAAATGAAAAATATTTCCTTCGAAAGATCAAAAGAAAATTAACACTTGTTCCATTTGTTATGACTTAGGATCTTCATCTTTACTTCAGTCCATGCAAAATAACTGAATGATTAAAAAAAGGCTTGAATAATGGAATTGCAGTTGGGAAGTACAGTGAACAACTCCTGATCAGACTTGATGGAAGATAAATCTCACTGAGTTGGCTTGGTATGATTTTTAATGTGATTTAGACGGGCTGATACAGGTAATGGTGTTTTATATGACAGATTCCTGTAAGCACTTGTTTAAGATTTCAGCTGAGGCAGCGTAAGGGTGCTTAGTCAAGGGTTGGATCTTGAATAAAGGGAATTCCAAAATTAGTATTTCTAGCAGTATTTGTAGTATTAATTTTTTTTTCAGACTAATATTTGGAACGCCTTTTTCATTGAACAGGGAGAAAATATAAAATTATTAAAAGTGATAGTGCACTGAAGAGGTATTTGGAAGAATGATGAATAATGATTACAAAATTATACTGATGTATGGATGTAACTGATCCATAGTCAGTGGAACGTACACTGCTAAGGTGATGATTTATCGAAGGATAATATATTTTTGATGTTGAAAAAAACCAAACAAACCACAGTAGAGACATTATTTTCATTGCATCTGTCACCTTCTAATCAAAATAAAATAGTGTATTTAGTTCTGGAATCACAAGCTCAAAAAGTTGCAAGTAAATTGAGACAGGTTCATAAAGCCATGGCAGTGATGCAAGACGTGCCAATATTTCCTGGTGAAAGATGAAACATTCCATGCTCAGTGCCAGCAATCCATGGTGCCTCTTAAATCCTGTATTGAAACAACTCATCAAGAATATTCTACTAATAAAGTATTAAAAAAAGTACAATAATGCTGTTCCACTGCTCAGTTAATAAAGTACTTATCTGTGTCTCTCTACCTGGCAAGGAAGACATGTGAGGTCTGATTCTGCCATGCTGTGCTCCTTTTGTTAGAAAATAGTTCTTTGTGTTTCTGGATTTTGGTTTGCCCAAGCTGTCAGCTGCCCAGCCTGAATAGGTGACTGGTAAATGTATTATCCTGCCTTTCTTCAGACAGACCATTACAGGGTGGAGCCAGGAGCAGCCACTGAAGCTGTTCTGGGATGATGAAGACCCATTTGTACAGTGGCACTTCATCGCAACGTGTGCAGTTCCAGAAATAAAACAAAGGTTTCCATGGATGTTACCACAGCTTCAGTGAGGTGGGAGCTCTGGTGGAGATGAACCTTCAGCTGATTCTGAAGTCTATTGGCAGTACACGTGGTGTTTCTGAAGATAAAGGAATTTTCTGGAATCTTTCTATAAAAGTGCTGATGCTTCCCCTGCACTGCTGAGTGTGGCCATATCTTGTGGGACAGGTTTACTTCTGGAGCTTCTCTGAGGCTTGTGAATGGTAAAATGAGATACTGATCTTATAGAAATTTGCAATGCTTCCTAATTGGACTATTCAGTTTGCAATTATATACCTCTCAAATTATTTATCGAGTATATTCCAATCCCTCTTACTTATGTTTTGCAGGAAAAGGAAGACACAAATCTGGATCCTTTGAATAAATTTACATTTTTTCCAATAGCTTAGTGAAATAATGCAGATTAAACCATCTGTCCTCACTGGCTGTAAGGATGGAAACTGTCAGAAATTCTCCTCCAAGGCTGTTTAAAAAGTGCCTTGTACAACATCAAACCTCCTAGGTTTGTCACTGGAGAACAATTTTCTGTAGCATAGGTAAAGTAGTTTTTTCTTCTTTCTAACCTGTAGCTGTAGTTGGAGATTAAAATTTGCCATAATAACATGCAGTCTTCTAGGAGGGTAGCACTTGTCACTTTGGAATTATAAAAGAGAAGCAAGCAAACCTTTCTTTTTGCTGTAAGCTAATTTTTAATGTAGTCTCATAGGAGAATATGGCAACAGAAGTGGTAAAACCTGTCCTATGTTAAAAAGATCTTGATTTCCACAACAGCAATTTCAACTGGGTTTATGGTAACTTGCATGTCTGTTGCTGTGATCCATGACAAAGGAGTAGTTCAGGACACGTGGAGAAGTTCCTCCTTGAGGCAAAGAAGCCTCTGAGGCAGAGAAGCCTTAATTTGGGTTTTGCAGCTCTTTTTATAAGGTGTTCCGATACAGGTTAACAGGATTGGCCAAAGGAACCACGTCTCTGGTCCCATTGGTAGAACAAGAGAAAAACACATTCAGGACATTTGTCCTGCCTTATTTTGAGAACTCAAATCTATTTACAAAAAACAGTCTTTGAAAGAGACTTTTCATGACAGATTTTCCCTTGGGAACAGCTCAGCCGCTGACAGGCTGAGAATTTTTCTCAGGCCCAGAAAACCATGTCCGCACGTGTCCTCAGGCCTTGATAAAATTCCATGTGTATGGAAAAACCTGAAGAAAACTTACAGGAGTATATGCATCCATCTTCAGCAGTTTGTTAGCATTTTTTCATTTTGGTCCAGCTGCCTTGGGTTGACATAATAAAATGCTGGAGTGCTGAGTCACATTTGCAGGATTCATGGTGATATTTCTGAAATCAAACTTCAAGTTTCCATTTGAAAAAGTTGCATTTACAAAACCATTCATAAAGATTTCACTCAAGCATTTATAGTATGTTAATACTATTTACACTGAGTAAATGAAAGAAAATATCTCCAAAACAGGGGACACTACAGCTTATGTTAGGAGATGCCACACCTGATTTTTGAAATTGAAGGGTTGCATGACAAATTGACACAATGTATAAATTTGATTGAATCATAAGTACCTAATATTTTTAATTGTTTATAATTAAAGAAATGCTTCTGTTTGAAGGAAAAAAAATCAGATCATAATTAAACTGCAGCTAAAAATCCCATCACCTGGAGGTGTTTATAATGCATGATGGCAAAAGCTCAAGCATTCTTTTGTTGAAGTCTAATGTGGGTTTCACGAAGAGAAGTATTTGCTTCTTTCACTAATATCTATTTTCTGTAACTGTTCTTAGTATGGCAAGAAGTTTCATGCTTTCTAAAGGTGAAAAGGTTTTCCTTTTCATCCCTTTAAATCTGTGAATCAGCAAATCTTTAATAGATGAAAAAAACTCCCAACCAATTGACTGACTAGACAAGCTCTCTTGTTGGAATTCTCTGGTGGTTGGGAACCGTCAACGATATTTTTGGCCACCACATGGGGTTTTCTTGTAAATTTTTCCTTGCTACTTGGTTGACAGGCAGAGCAGCTGTGCCACAGGGCTTGAACCACAGTGCTGTGGCACTTTGTAGTGGTGCTTGTTCAGGGCAGTGTGTAATCCTATGGGTCAGTAATGGGCTGTTGATGCACTCACTCTTCATGTAACTCTGGTGGAACCCATAGGCACTGAAGAGATGGAGAAAATAGACACAGAAAATGAAGCACATTGCTCACTTCCTAGGTTTGTTTACTAAAGCCAGTAGCTGAAAGTGTTCAGAAAAGGCCTTTAAACCAACATTTGTTAAACACCTTTCTGAAGGGAAAGAAGTGTCAGGATGGATTCCTTACATTGCTACACTTCATCAGGTCATTCACTTATGGTTTAATCAGTCAGCTTGGATAGGTTAGAAGCTATTCATGCCATGCTCTGGGTGAGGCTCCATCTGTATATAAATAGGTTGGATTTATATGATGTCTTATTTTGTTTTGATCTTACAGAAAACTGCAATGCAGGTAATAATATAAAAATGTCTAAAGATACAGTGAAGGTGACTGGAACCATTTTTCCTGCAAAAATTAGAACATTAATCACAAAATGGGTCAGGATTTTAGTACAATAAAACTCCTCCTGAGAAGAAACAGAGGAGTGAGTTTTGCAGCTCAATATGTTCTCTCTGCATAAGAAGTAATGCAGCACAAGGCAGCACAGATTGGCACCTACACCTTTCTTTTCATTCTACAGCCTTTCAGCTACAAATGAAAGAAACAAGCAGCAGGGTAGTGCAGTTGTAGGCATTAGGAAGTCTGAACGTACTTTGTGTAGTTTGATTCCTCCATAACATTTTGTGAGTTGTATGTGATGTTAATTCACCCTTACAGTTTTCTAGCTTGTGGGATGCTATGATATTAGCATGCTATTGGAGGAACAACCAGAATGTTATTTTACAGGTAATACTTGTATAGTCCTTTTAGTGTTAATGAAAGATATTGTTGACTTTTAGAGCTGTAGAAGTTTATTATGTATCTCATAAGTATTTCTATCAAATTAATTTTGATATAAATTTTATGCTGAATACTACTTTTTTTCTTTATAAGAAGAAATGGCTAGTGGCACTTCTCATCTATGGTATGCCATCTTATCCTGAAGCTGGGATAGCCCTTGGTTTCAGATTATGGTAGTAGTATGAGTCTTAGCTTTTCACGTCTAGTCTCCAAAAGTGCAGAACAAGAAACAAAGGTTTTCTGCAAGCATTGCAAAGAAATAAAGAGCAGCTACTGTGAAAGAAGTTATCTACTGTAGGTAGAACACTGTGTGAAATAATGGTACAAGACACCAGCAGAAATTAGGGAGCTGATTCTGCCCCTCTACTCCACTCCCCTGAGACCCCAGTGGAATTCTTGGCTCAGACAGGACATTGACCTCTTGGAACAAATCCAGAGGAGGGCACTATCTTAGCTGGAGCACTTCTATGGGGAAAGGCTGAGAGCTAGGCTTGTTCAGTCTGGAGAAGAGACGGCTCTGGGGTCACCTTCTGGCATCCTTCCAGTATCTGAAGGGAGCCTGCAAGAAAGATGGAGAGAGACTTTTTACAAAGGAATGTAGTGATAGGATATGAGGGAGTGGCTTCAAATGGAAAGAGAGTAGGTTTAAATTAGATATTAAGGAGAAATTCTTTACTATGAGGATGGTGAGGCTCTGGACCAAGTTGTCCAGAGAACTGGTGAATGCCCCATTCTTGGAAATGTTTGAGGCAGGGTTGGATGGGGCTTTGAGCAACCTGACTGATTGGAAGATTTTCCTGCCCATGGCAGGGGGGTTGGAACTGGATGATCTTTAAGGTTTCTTTGAACCTAAATCATTCTATTATTCTGTGAAGTTATCTCATTTATTAGCATGCTTCCCAAATACATAATACTCGAATACATATCTATATATATATATATATCTAGGAAGATTTAAAGCATCAGTTATATGTTGCCATAAGCAAAGGAGAATCTTTCCCTTTCTGCCTTGCCTAATGCTGCAATCAGAAGGATCTCGTTTCCTGGAGCAATCCATCATGTTGATTTACAAGTGCTGCTACCGTCTGTATCATGCTAATAGGAAGCTCATGGCATCTGTCTTTGTGCTGAAAGCTAACCAGCAGCAAAAACCACATGATTACTAGATGATGTACAATCAGTGGATAAGGGGAAGTTTGGGCAAGATTCCGGGCAACTTCTGGATCTTAGTTAATGAACTAGAATTGCTTGATTATCTTGTTATATTATATGAAAAAAAAATCTTTTATCTTCTGATTAAGACTCTGCAATTCCTTTATGTTCAGACTGATTACATTGTATTGCATGTTCTTGATCATATCACAAATGAGCAGAAAAAATTTAATTCTTTCTGACCTTAATGTGTGTGTCTGCTTTCCTCATGAGCTAAAACTGCCATAGTTACCTCTATCCCTTCACTAATGGCTGTGAAGAGGGATGACTATGTGTGTACAACTTCTCATTTGAAGCCTATTTTATTCTACTTCCGACTGCTTTAGTGAATGAAGAACTTGGTTTCTGAACTGAGGAATTTGATTTTGACACCCCAAAAGCAAATTGTTTTCATATTATTTTCCTTTTTCTCCCCTTGTGGATGCCTTTCCCCTCCTAAATTCAAGAACCTGGTATCTTTTATGTGAGTGCCATGCAGAATTTTACTTCTGTTTATCTTTTGTTATTTCTCCACCTTTTTCTCTTCAGAAATTGACCATGTCCACATTTACAGAATGAAATCAGAAATGTTTGCTACCTTTTTTGAGAATTGGAAGCTGCAAGAGCTTTGTACTCCAGCAATGTCTGGATGAGTGCAAGGCCTTTAAGAATTGTTCAGTATTCTAATGACTGCTCAGCCAAGAAAACTGCTGTTCTAAGGACTGCTTGTGTGTACAGGCATACTTTTCTGGGTGAGTGCCAGTGCCAGCACCTGATTTCCATAGTTTAAATTATGCGGTTTTGTAGTCTCTGATTGCTTTGATGCAATTCAGTCATTTTAAACATCAGTTTCTCCCAGTAGGATTTCACAAGGGTGGGTCTTAAGGAGATATGTTGGGTTAATAGAATTTACAGCCTCTTTCTGTTCCTAGGGACGGGCAGTAGTTACAACCCAAGGTTTGCCTTTCCCAAATGGTTCAGATTTGAAATATCCTCCCTACACAGTGTTTGTAATCAGCAAGAAATGATGCAAGTAAGACAACATCTGGCAGAAAGAATAGAAAAAACCTGGGATAAATGTGACTGATTGTATGCCATGGCTGTGCTGTGTTCTGTTAAAAGTTAAGCAAATGCATGTAGCTGATGACTTGTTTAATCTAGATTCCCTTTTTCTATGAATTAATTTGTATGGTCCCATGATGAGGGAAATGTCTTGTTTTGCAGAGACCAGTCTGCTCCAAATATCTGCTACTTCTATAGCAACAGGAAGGAAACTTCAGGAGATGAGTTCTTTCCAAACTACAAATTAGATTTACTCATTGAAGTTACAGGTGTTACGTTCTGTAACAAAATCTGCTCCTTGGATTTCCGTCCAACAGCCAGGGAATACTTGATTCTTTGCAATATAAACAAGTAATCCTAAAGTTTCTTGGGAAAGTAGATGTTTCTTGGGAAAGAAAGAATGTCATCTGTCCTATTATTCAACTTCCTTGAGAATTTTGGGACCAGTTTATTTTATGGTATGTTGTAGTGAGGTTTTTTGTTAATGGTATTTCCCAGGTTAATGGTTTAGTCCTAGCCTGTACTCTCCTACTACCCCACTGCCAATCTATCCAATGCCTGCCCCTTACTCCAGGAAGTTCCTTGTCACTCTTCCCTTGTGCCAACCCCCTGCCTGGAAATCCCCTTTGGAAATCCCCTAAAACTCCATGTCCTATTAGTCCATGTGAGCAATTCCCATCCCCTGCTTTCCCCACTGGATTTCACCCCACTTTCACCCCTCCCCAGGGTACCCCCAATAGGTCAGAGACCGGGTACCCCCATTCTGAAGCTGCCCAAGCCCTGCATCGCCGCCTTTTGCTGTTGCCGTGGTTTCCATCAGGAGAGAGAAAGGCGCTGGTAACAAAAGGCTCCCTCTCGTCCTTGGCTCCTCAGAGCGCAGGCTGAGCCACAAAGGCCACAGAGCAGCTGCAGCTGTAGCTGCACCTTGGCTCAGCCTGGCTCACAGGGGGATCCCACTCAGGGGCACCGCCGGGGCTCAGAGCTCTCAGGGCCGTGGTAGGAATCAGCTAAAACATATATGTGTGTTTTTCATGTAGTATTTTGAAAATATGGCCAGAAGTACTACAACTAAAATTATACTCAGGAGTTCAGTTCATTATATTTTGGGAAATACTCTCAGTAAACATTTAAAGGTGTTTTCACACTGTAACTATGTAACTCACTTCCCTAATGAAGCTGAGAAATACCAAGCTGCAGCTAAAGATTGAAGTTAAAGCATTGGGACATATTTTGTTAAAGCTTTGGGACATTATTTGTGTAAAAAATACATATTTTTTACATTTTATTTTATATTTTAGGTCCCTGTATAATGTTCATATTGAAATACTTTATTTTATTGTAATTAATTATTCTCATTCTTTTTATATTGACCAATTACACCTTATTAGACAATATCTGCAATCTTCAATGTGCCAAAAAAATATAAAAATATGTATGAATATATCAGCCTGCTTACATTTATCACTCTTAGATTCTGATTTAAGCGCCTGCCATTACTGCAGGTTTCTAGGGATCAGAAAAACGAAAAAAGTCTACCCTGATGATTGCAGATCTACCTTATCTGAATACCTGTGCTCTGCTGTTTAACATTTCAAACAAACTATTCCACCTCTCCTACATCCTTTCTACAAGCCATGTTCTGATGCTAAATGGTAATTTTTGAAGAAGAGCAAGACTTTACCAAAGAAAATATTGTGTGTTTGGTGTTTAAGGAACTTGAAAACTCTGCTCGTTTAAAGCTTCTTTGACAGTAAATGAGAACATCTTTTGCCTTTTGAAAGTCTGCAGAGGTTTCGTGGGTTTTGGGCTTTTTTTTCCGATTTAAATGAAAGGCATACTTGGCAAGGTATGTACTTGCTGTACTTAAGTAGAAAATTGTAGAAAATATTTTATGTAGTTTTCAATGATGTCTTATACATACTGGGTATTTAGAACCATATTTTTTAAATTGTAGGGGAACAGACTCCTGAATTATATCAAGTATAATGCTGATGGCTTAAGTATCATTACTTGTGTCATCACTCAGTGCAGAATTTGCACTGTTGATTAGAGAGAATGTGGGAAGTATTTTGCTGGCACTGCATATATTTTCCACAATAGGTATTCATAAAATAACTTAACATATTTGTAATTTAACAAATCTTGTGTTCTGAAGGAAGAGCTCTTATTTCAAGAGTACAGAGTTTAAACTTTGGGGATTTTTTAATTTGGCATACAAAAGGGCATGTGAAGGCAGGAGAATCCATAAATAAGGCTGAGGTTCTAGGCAGCCTGCCATTCTGACAGCATATTTTATAAACAACCATAAATAACACTCACTGCAGCATATCAGAGACAATTATCCCATGCCATCAGCACCACTGCTCTGATTTACTGACATCTTTGAAGAAAAGAAATACTTACCTGTCATGGCAAACTGCGGAGCTCTAATATGGTTGATTTTTTTTTTCTCAGAGTTCATTATGCTTGGCTCTTGTTTTCAGTGAATCTCTCTTGTTTTGTGTTTCAAAATACAGTCAAGAATGAAGTTAGATAAGGGTTTTGGAATAAAAATATCTGAATGGCTTCCACAGAGTGTAGGCACAAATCCTTTTGTACTGCTAAATAAGAATAACACTTATGGAAAGTGGTTTTTTTCTGTGTCTTTGAGCAAAATTCTTCTGTTTCAAGAACAGAGGATGCAGCAACAAAATAACACAGGGTTGGAAGTGCAATGGGAAGTGGTGGTGCATGAGGATGTCTGTGAGGTTCTTCCAATGCCAAATAGCTTAATTATCAAAGGGGTGACCCTAGGAAAGTTTTCTAATAAAGTTTGGATTATATGAGGCACAGACTCCTATTGGAAATGAGTAGAAATGTGATCAAACAACAGACTTGGGAACCTTAATACGATAATTAGAAGTATCTAGCCCATTACCTTGGATGTCTAGTGCATTGAGGCCCACTGACCCTGGGTAATTTTTTTAGAGAAAAAAAGGGTTGGAAATTCTGAGGGAATTTCCTGGGTGAAGAGGTCAAACAGAAGTTCAGAAATTATATATGGTGTGGTGCTCCAGCAGGTGAGATCCACGCCCTCATTTGTTCCAGTGTCAGAAATGTTCAGGCTGGATTTGAAGGGGTGTGGCTGCTTTGCTGTCTGTGTGAAGCTTGTGTAGGCAGTACCTGCACTATGGAGCGAGGTGCTGTGGATGCTGCGACAACATTTCCTTGACAACCTTGGCCTGAGCCTGTGACTGCCTGCACGGGGCTTTTGTTTGGTGTGTGCTAAAGGTCACCCAGCCTGGTGGTGTGTGCTGGTTAAATGGTTATACTGTTTGTTTAGGAGTGGGAGATTTGTGGTTTCCTTCTTTTGCATGTGTGTGTGTGGTTGTTGTTGTTGTTGCATGGTTTTTGTGGTTTTTTGGCTTATTTGTTTGTGTCCCGGTTTTTGGGACAGGTATCTGTCAAGGAAGGCAGAAAAAAATGTAAGCCCCCACCCTCTCCCTCCGAATTATTATATCTCGAAAACACGGAGTTCTCAGGCAGAGATATGGGAATAGGAATAACAGTTCTTTACTAATATATATATATATATT
>VWYI01044894.1:25681-50127 GCA_013399455.1 Anthoscopus minutus
GGGCCAGTGGAGGAGATGGATCAGCAGCTCCGCGGTGGCAGCTGGGACTGCAGCACGTCCGGCAGGACAGGGGAGCGGAGGCCACAAACGGAGAGGAAGAAGCAGAAGCAGAAGGAACAGCCGCTCCGTCTGGACGATGGCAAAAACCTCCTCTCTCAGCAGAAACAGCTCCGAGAGTGTCTGTGTTGCCCTCCCAGAAGGACCCAAAACCAAAAACTGCTCCCCTCCCCACTGCCCCCGGGGCTCAGCCGATTCCTTTGTCTTTTAAAGTACCGATGATGTACCAACCATCAAGACTTTTCTCTCCGCTAAATGGGAAAAATTCCACCATCTAAGAAATGGAAAAAAAAAAAGAACATGTAACCCCCAACAGTTTGTCTCTTTTTTGGGCTGGATTTTCTGGTTAAAATTGCATTGTCATATCTATATGGATCATAACTATAGCCTTGAAAATTTAAGTATACCCTTGGAAATTTAAGAGTTCAGGTGCTTAACACACTTATTTATAAGGCATCCTACAGCACTTCTTAACAGGAGAAATCTTGACCTGATTGTTTGGCCAAAATACAAGTTAAACAAATTATTTTTACTGCTTCCAGTTCTGTTGACTGGTGTAGTCTTTGGCTAGTGTTTTGAAAAGCTCTTTAACATCATACATAACTTAAAAGCTGTATTTCTCAGGCAAATCAATTGTATTCCATAGTTCATGAAGAAGGTTTTTGGGAAACAGAAGAGTATTATTTAATGTCACTGTATATCCAAACTGATGCTATTTATCTGGAACAGAAGAAAAAGAAATGCCATTATTTAGCTAACCCAGAACACACAAAATTTAGAAAGCAGAATTTCATGATGGATGGACACTTGACAAAACAAGATGATCTTCTGTCTTGCAGGAAGTATGTGTCAGTAAGGAGTATAATTCTTCAAATTAGTGCAAATAGATGGTTATTAGATGGTAGCCATCTGGAGTAGAAGCAATATTGCATAGAAAATTTCATAAGATTAATTTGGTGTGTAATAAATAAAAAATCACTAGGAATGTCTGGTTTGTACAAAAGTGCCTGTATTTTCTGTAGTTAGAGCATTCTTGTATATATATTCACTTTATAAATCAATAATCATTAAACATTTCCTTGCAAATGCAGTTTACTTTATCACTTGTTGTTTTCTTCTTAATTCTTTATATTAAACACATTTCAGATTTTTCCAGACCCAGAGAAATATTTAGGGTATAGTCTGATTAGAACAAAGCGCTACTAAAAATACTGTTTGAGGCATGATGCTACTGGAAGTTGGTTTATCTAGTAAAATGGATGGATTGATATAACCTTGATGAAGGGGAACCCTAGATTATTACTGAAGTGCACTTTGAGCTTTTTCTTTTGGATTTGTTTCTGGTTACAAAAGAAATGCATGGGTTCTTCTGATAGGTGAAAAGCTTGGCTGTTGCTTGGCTTCACAGACTGTTTACAAAACAGACCAATATAAATTGACAATATGCAAGATCTCTATTGAAAACTCACAGGATTTATGATTAAAGGTCTTGTGCCATGGGGTTTTTTTCATTCTGCATACTGCTATGGGCACTAGAATGCTAACTTCCAATTGTGCAAGATATTCTCACAGGGTTTTCCCAGTATACTCAGTGTTTAATCTTTCATAAGACTCTTCCAGCAGATGGTTTCTGTATTGTGCATATTCATTGCAATTTCTATGGACAAAAACATTTAATGACTTATCTCTGAAACAAATACAGTGTTCCATACTGGTTTCCATTGAAGCTTCTAATTGAAGGAGGCATTTCACAATTTACTTCCCAAATGGCTGTATGTCAAAGTCCAGGAGCTGACTTTTTATTGAAACAGAATCACAACCAGATGTGACTCAAATGAAACCTAGTTATCAGAAGTAACTGAAGAGAATCCAAAACCCACTGAGTTCACTGTTTCACTGGACTATATCCGGGTAAACTAGTTCATGTTGGAGAAGTACAGATTCACAAGGTCAAAAATGACAAAAAAAGATTATGTAGACAGTTGATCATCTTTGTAGCATTATAAAGTCTAAATCTGGAACCATACTGCTAAGAAAACAATAAATAAATACTATAATTAATAGTAGGAAATGTTAAGAGAAAGATTTGGCATTTGAATAGATACAGAAAAGAGACTATTTTTTAATCTCCTAATATCTTTTTTTCTCCCCTTCCATGATTATGGCATAGGACTCAGGGAAAAATTATTCTAAAAACAATCGCTTTTTATACTGATGTGAATGATATTATAGTGAAAATTATGTGTTAAGGTATGGTGTTGCCTAGTAAAAATTCAGAACTGCCTGTGGGAAGTGCAAATTATTGAAGATATTTATTTTAAATTTTTTTTGACAGATGAAGTTCAAAGAAGACAAGTAATATTAAAGACAGAAAAAAGGAAATCTAGTATCTGTCTTTGTATAACAGTGTATTCTGGCTCAGGCATTTCCTCAGAACCAGGGTTACCTGGCTGAAGTTTAATTGAGTGATAAAAAAACTAGGTTAAAATTTCAAATCAATGCCCATGTACAGCAATGCCTGGAAATTAGTAATTGCCTTCCTTCCATAATTGAAAATATACAGAGAGCTCTTTGACCTTTGTTTAGTGTCTTATCTGCTTGTAAGTCCCAAACCTCTGCTGTGGCAGGGAAACCGGTACAAAACACCAGGCAAGCACTGGGCGGTGCCTGGGGCAGCGCAGATGGATCCAGACACGGGTGCTCAAATCCATGAGCAGGGAAGCTGTGCCTGAGTGGACAATTTTGGCAGGTTCCTGTGGCTGGGCTGTCTTGTGGCTGGCCGCAGCTCAGGTAATCCTTTGTTTATTTTCATCATGTCATATAGTCACAGTTAGATCTTTGGTCATAGCTCATTTTGTAATGATTTAGACTTGTCATTGACTTTGAATCACAGGAACATCCACAGAACAATCTCCACTCTGAACCATGAACCCTATACTGGCTCTTGCCAGGACACAAATTTGCTTTTATTTCTTTCAGAGACCTGCTATTTAATTCTGTGATCAGTAGTTCTGCACCTCTTCAACTGGGAATCTGGATCACTTGAGTGACTCCAAAGGAAAAGTCTAGTTCAGCAGGTTTTGAATTTGAGGGAAAAAACCCCTCACTATTCTGAAGGTTATTCAGGCAAAATTGTTGGTTGCTAGTTATTTATTGACATTATTAATAGGCAATTATGATGATGTTCATATTGAAAAAATTTCAAAAGCTCAGAGAGCCAATAAATCACCTGTAGTTAAAGACAGCTAAAACATAGACAACATAGGATCCATGGGTACCTGTGAAGTCTGGTGGTAAGATATGTGTAAATGACAGTTGTGTGATTACTTTTTTAATCCCTCCCTCACATTTCAGCCTTAGAGTTTTAATTTTATCAGAATTGTGTTTTTAGGACTTTACTGATGTCTGCAATGTACCACCATCTCAGGATGAGTTTTGTGTGGTTTTGGGTGCAATTTAGGTTAGATAAATAAAACCATACTTAGAAATATTTAAATGCTGTATTTTGTAATGTTAATATTCATATACTGATGATTAAGCAGAAGATAGAGCTCTGGTTATTGCAAGCATGTGCATTACTGACAATATTATTAGAACCATTAAACTCGGTTGGTAAAGTGGAAAAAATTAAATTAAAGTGTTTATTCAATTTTCCTTGTGTGCTCAAACTCCAAATTTAGCATGTTTTAAAGCCTTTATAAATTTTGTTGCTCTTAATATTACTGAAGTCAAAGATGTATAAATGTCAAATTATACTCATTTACCCTTGCTAATAAAACATAAATATATCACACTCTGATAGGGATGCAATAACTGTATATTCTAGTAGCAGTTTTTCCATACTAACTCTGGGGTTTTCTGGGATTATAAGGATTCAAGACAGTCTTGCTCCAGATTTCTTTGTTCAGCATATTTTATTTGCGATGGAAATGTATTGTTATTAAAACTGAAAACAGACTTCTTAAAAATACTGTTATTTCATCACAAGAGATACGAAAAAGTTTGGGGGGGAAAAAGGAACCACAACCCTGTATTTTTGAAAGTCAAAATTTTTAGCACACTGGTAGAATTACAATTATTATAATCTTTAATGTCAGTCTTTTTAAAGTTTATTTCAGCTTTTCAGCGACTTTTGGTCAATAATACTAGGAACAGCTTGATATTTTGCTAATTTTTCAAGCATCACATATATACAAGACAAGTGTATCAGGATTTTTTTCAATTTTATTTTAGTGGATTGAGTAGGACCGTGAAATAGAGGGTAGAAAAGGAACTGTGTAGTCTTACTCAGAGCACCATGGGCTGTCTTCTTTATTTTTACTAAGGTATGTCAGAGAATCATATTTTTCAGAAAAATATTGGAACAGAGTGAGACTGGAAGCTGTGGCAGGAGAAAACAGAAGTTAATGGCTAAAATATACATGAAGTAGACAAAATTAAAAAAAGATATTTTAAAACGAAATCTTACTTATGGAAATATATACATATGCATATAATATTTAATTTTTTTTAATATGATACAAACAGTTCTTTTTGATTACTAAGGGTCTGATTTGATAATTTTGCAACTGTTACAATGTTTCAGAGATGTCTATGAGAAAGAGCTACTCACCAAATCAAATGTTCCAAACTGTCACTAGATAATCTTCCAGCAATCAGAAGCTTAATATATCTGTGATGTATATGAAGGTATTGGTTTTCAAACTTCATTTATGGAATTGGTATTTTCTACTCAACCTCTAATTATGTATATGGAAACTAGTTATCTTTGTATATTTACTCAGTGCTTAGAAATTGTTACAATCTTTTTATGACATGCCCTATAATATGCCCATGTGTTGCAAGGTATGATTTTGTATTGCTCCCTGAAATGCAATACTGTAGTCTGAACAATTGCAAGAATTTTGAGCTTAACTTTACAGCACTTAGTTGTAAGTTCTACAATCATAGTGTCACTGATTGGGAAAATTGCATTGGCTATAAAAATCAATCACTTACCAGGTGAGGTGATGGCCGTGCATGATGAAAAGGAAATGTGAGCCTGAGCCTGGCTTGAAACTATTCAGGTTGTCATGAGACAAGACTAGACAGGAAAAAATAAGCGCACTAATAAGATATTTTTCTTATTTTTGGTGCAGAATCCTGAGGGGTTTGCGATGCCTTTGCCGTGCTCCTGAGTGAGCCTATGGCTCAGTGGCTAAGCAGAGAGGATTTAAAGCCCAGCATTTTTGCTATTTCCAGTAGCAGGCCACTGCTTGTCTTGTCTGGGCAGGGCAGGGCTCTGAGAACTCTCTGTGCTTGTCTTGGCCCCTTCTGGTTGGGATTTCTTTGCCTGTGTCCAACAGCCTTGTGCCTGTTGTCTCCCCCGCTGGAGCTGTGGCTCTGCCTTCTTCTGTGCCAGAACTGGAAAGGGCTGACAGCCCTGGGCTGTTGGTGTGTCTCAGACCAAAGTGAGTGGAAATGGGAACACCCCTCCCTCTCCTGCCCTGACCCAAGCAGCACAGCCCAGCCCTGACCAGCACAACTGATATTGCTGTTTGTTTAGACACAAAATGTGATATGGGGGACAGTGGCAGTCAGGGACAGGGAATTTTTTTCTGCCTGTCCTGAGCTCTCCTGACCCTCAGGAAAGTATTCCTTTCAACCTCCATCTATGGAGAAATCTTCCAAAGCTTTTCAATGGGCTGGAAGCAGCCCGAGTGTGAATTTGATAGCAGTGTAGTTGGCAGTTGTTTCTTGGTGGAAGATGTGTATTTTGGATTTTATACAGTATGGATGTAAGTGAGGATTGAAGATGGAGGATTGTAGGTGTTGTCTCAGTTTCCCTTCTTCACTTAATCCATTTTCTGCAGTGTTGGGAGCACTCTTATTGGATAGAATTAGCTGCAGTGCTGATGTTACATGAATAGACAAGTAACTGGTTACTGGTAGTAAAGTAATAACAACAGACATCTAGGATATGTGAAGTGAAATGATTGGATTACTTGTTTTGTATAAAAGAGGACATTTTGTCTTCTTGAAGGAGGATTTGCCTTGTGTTTGCCTTGTGTTTGCCTTGTGTTTGCAGAGCCTGTATCACCCTTGGCTTGGAACAGGTGATAAGAAACAATAAACAACCTCTCAAGACCGAACAACAGGTTCCTGTACATCATTGGTAAGTGTGGCTAGCACTTTTGGGGTTGCTCAGCCAAAGCAGCCCAACGTGTTGGGGGAAAACTGGTAGGGGAGAGTGTGTTTTGCCATGAGACTTGCTCAGTTGCCATTTTGTTATCGGCAGCTATGTCAAGGTCAAACCCGTGGATCGCCAGCTAGCTGTAAATTTAGTAAAGCTTAAAAATACTTTGGCTCACGGGCTTGTGAACATACAACAATTATACTAACCAGGGCCCTGGCATGCTTGGGAGTGTGTTTTAAAGGGATTAATTAACATGAGGATAGTGTTCTCCCCAGTGGAGGAAAAGCTGATTTATGGCTTCAGGACCTGGAGCCAGCTGAGGAATATATTATCTGTTTGCAGATCAGCAAAGCGTGTTATGCTGGCAGGTCAGGAGTGGCCAGCTGTATTCCCACCCAGTACTGAACACCTTAATTAGAAGAATCTTCTAGAAAGTTTTGGCATCCTGAAATTTGCTGTAGCATGGTATGAATTTGCAGCATCCTAAATGAAGTAAGTTCCAGGGTTCTGGTTTCCTGGATACAAAATAAATTTCTCAAAGCAGTGAATCACAATTAATGAACAACCATGCGTCAATTATTGACGTTCCCTTCAGATTATGCTGCACAGCAGCAAGATACTTTCTTCTTCTAATAAGGCCTAACATGACATGAGGTTCTATCTGAAGGACCTTCTTGCTTTATTAATCTCATTATGACCACTTGAATTGCTACATCCTCTGTAATGATTAAAACATTTGACTCCCAAGTGTGACATTATAATGAGGATGGAGTTCACAGAATAAGGCATTGTATCATTCTCAAATGCTGGCAGCAAATGGAAATAAAAAGTCAAACTCCCCAGTGTCATTTCCTTACTGTTTCCATGGAAAAAAACAAACTAAAAAAATTTAGATAATTATTTATGCAGGTTTTCAAACACAACTAAAGTAATCTCTCATGGAAGATATATGTTTTAAATCTTAAAAAATATAGATGTCTTGAGCACCAATTTTAAAAGGAGTATGGTTTACTTATGTGAAGTGCCAAGCTAAAATTGACCACATGTAATATAGTATACCCTCCCCTTCCCACCATGTGTATACTTTTGGGAAGGACTGGGACTGACTAGCCAAATTCCATTTTGACAAATTATATATGTTTTCTTGCTCTTTGCCCTTCTTCACTAGAAAATTTATAAACTACTTTGCATTTTCTTGAATGCACCACTGCTCTGTAGGCGTACACAATTATAAACATTTTCAGAAACATGCTTTCATTAAAAAAATCTTCATCTCTTATCCCAAAACAAAAAAAAAAACTTCTGTATAAAATTTGAAGTAAATCTTGTTTCTAAGTAATAAAGCTAAACGGAAGAAAGGAAATAAAATTTCATTCTGCCACTTTTCTTCTGCAGGCATCAAGGGAGATAAATTTGGACACGGCATGATGATTTGGAATAAAAAGGCATAACACGTGTTAGTGAAGCAGTGCTTAGGTATGAGACAAATTAGTATCAGAAACTGAGAATAATAAGACCTCAGGTCTTTCTTGTTTGTTTTTTTTTTCAGATGTGTGGAGGAGGTTGTGTTTTTTCTGATAGAATGAGTTAATCCAGCATTTTTGTGGTTCAAGAGAAATTTCTGTGGGTGCAACTGTTACCTTAAAAGCCTTCAGCTTTGGCTGTAATTGTGATTTTCTGCCAGCAGTTTGTCTGCCCCAGCAGCAAACCCCCAGTGATTTAAATTTCATGTTCAGTTACCTTCATGTTCAGTTTCCTTTTTTATACTCTTTTTTTGGTCTAATTACCTACCTAATAGATACACCCAATTCCCCAAGTGTTGTTTCCTAATCTTGGTGAAAGCAGGAAGGGAACATAACAGAATACTATATTATTAGGCAAACTGTTAAGATTTGAATGCAGCTTGAAAAAATATGGAGGAATTTCTGCTTTTATAACCTCCTGGGAAATATTTCCCAGGTAGTCAGGGAACCTGTTTTACCTGTTTGGGGTAAAATTGATCTACAAGGGGCTAGAAACCAGCTGACCTTTTAGATAAACTTCTTTCCAAATTATGCTTTTATTGCTATTTTGACTTTGAACAAGTCAAATTTTGCTCAGACTCTTGCCTTTGCCTTGCTATTTGGCAAAAACTCTGCTGTTCAAAACCATTAATGGGGAGAAACAAATAGAATAGATGTAATCTAATTATCAATGAGGTAGAGTAAGAGCCATCCATCATCTTGGGTATAGTCTTGTGAGAAATAGTGTGTGAGAATGTAAAAAAATCCCATTTGGGCATCATTCCTGAGCATTCCATATTGTTTTAGAGAAAAAAGGGAAAGACACTCTCCTCTCACCCCTGCCCCTAATTACTGAGGTAAAAACAGAAACAAAAGGATGGACTATAAACTATGGATAAATTCTTGCAAGGATGCTAGAAAAAAATTCTGTGTGATACTCAGACATTTTTCCCGAGGGTCATTTCTACTATTATTTGTTTTATAAGGTCACTTTCCTGTGATGCTATTTGAGAGTGTCTTATGCACAGAACCAAAAATAATTTCCTATATTTATTGCATGGAAGGGATTGTGAGCTTTTGGAAGCTATATGATTTGCTAATTATATCATTGTCATTCAGTTGTCAAGTTAACTGAATTTTGCACTTGGTCTGAGATTGGGTAGAATTTGTTCTCGTTAGTCTTAATGGGAGAGAGACAACAATTGCACCAGAAGGGATCATATTCTCCTTAATGTTCTTTGAAAACCTAACTGCTTCGGGTCATTACAGCACATGTGTGCATGATAAATATTTTATCACTGTAAATGGGGCTAAGGCTGGGTGGTTTGGTTTGGGACGTTGATTCAAATGTCAGCAGTGAACCTGACTTCCATTTTTCTGCACAGTTTTCATGTTCCATTTTAAATTCACCCTTACATTTGAAGGAAGTTTTGTTTTATCCCATGGAACAGAAATTAATACATGACATATAAAGCAGCTGCAGTCTTGTCAAGAAGACAGGAGAGCTGACATTTGGGTTCTAGGCAAGAGTTTTCAGAAGGAAAAATGCAGATGGAATAAGGGGTGCTAAGCTTCATTCTTCTGTTCTCATTTCTTAGTAGCTTGTTCAACCTGAAGTTGAAACTGCACTGATGCAAAGCTGGGGTGGTGACTCTTCTCCTAGCTCATGGAGTTTGAATAAAGGAGAGACTTTAGGCTCAAATTCCTTTTTTGCTATAGAGGATTATTTTTTTTTCTCAAGAGTCCAAAAGATGATGACTATTTGATATAATGTCCTAGAAACAGCTGATATACCTAGTCATCCACCAAAATTAGGTAAATCTCAGCAATCCAAGGTGTGCTGATCTGGTTGCATGGAAGTGGATATATTTTAAGTCTGTATGGGTAATATTGTATTGTGATTCTTATATATAAAACTGAAGTGATCAGCCATTGTAGGTAAAACAATTTTAATTTATTATCTCAAGAAAACAAATAGGTGAAATGGAGAAAGATTATTCCTTTAATCAGTTGTGAATGGTGAGTGAGATCTTATATTTTTACTCTGTCCATACAATAAGAACTCACTTCAAGAGGTTTCATATGTTTCATTGCCAGTAGTTGGTTCTGATTTGTGCCAAAAGTTGTTGCAAGCCTTCATCTGTTATAGACCATTTTCTATAATACTTCAATTAGCTATGTTTTTTTCCAAATAATGTAGACTGTTTCTTTATCAGTAGAGACTTGTTTTTAGTTTGTTACTGTCTTTGCTATTTAAAGATTGTTTAATCCTTAATGAATACTGGAATTATTAGAAAGACAAACACGCTTGGAAGTGGACAGAGTACCCTGGGAATATTGAAAGAGTATAATGTATATACATAGTGTAGTTTTTTGTGCCTGTAATGAAATGTATTAGAAGTGTTGGTACAGTGCCATTGCAAGGCAGTTCCAGATACCAGAGGCACACAGTGTGATTTGCTACTTAGCTAATCCTGGAAGATAGGTACTTGTGGGCTTGTGGCAATATCCCACTGACCATGCTGTAATTCCTCCAAGGCTGGAAAGCACAACTACTGCACCTTAATTAGCTAGAACTACAAAACTCCCACTTGAAAATCTTCCTCCAAAAGCTGCTTGGGTTTTGGGAATTTTTTTGACTGGGGGAGGGCATAATTTATTTAATGCCTATTTCTCAGTATCACTGTGTTTAAGACAATTTAGCAATTAAAAAGACAGGAATAGCAAAGCTCATGCTGAGAAGGGGGTGATGTCCATGTGTTTTGTTTGTATATATATGAAACTCATATTCAGATGGAGTATTTGTCAAACTGTAATTCCTTAAAAATGGGTCTCAAAAGGCTTCTTCAAATAAAGATTTAAAACCCCATACAAACAAACAAACAACCACAACCAAACTCGTCACCAGATCCTTTCTGGCAATGCTGTAAACATCTATGACAGTGTAGATTATATGACTTTAATTGTCCAAGGATACCATATTTACTGTTATGGGTATATTCCTGCTGGCTTAGGGCAGAGTTTCTGCAGGTGCTGTGAGTGGTGGGAGCAGCACATGGGTGGAATGGATTATTTTTTGTTGCTTGACTGAGGATTGAGTTTGATGTAACACTGCTGTTTATACAATCATGAAAATAGATGTACTTTTAGCAAGAAAACAGAATGTGATGGTTCAGCATGTTGTCATTTTTTGAGAAACACTTTCCTCCATCAAGTGCTCTGCTATCACAGGCCACTTCCTCTCTGTGAGGCTGACTGGAGATCAGCTGTTTCCCTGTTGCAGTTCTTAGCAGATCTCCTTGGATTCTGTGTTATGGAACATTCTCTGTCTCTTCTCATTCCTTACTCTCCTGTTCTGATGTGTTTTTATCTGAGATATCATGGGACTGAGATTCCATGGCACCCAAAAGAGTTACGAGCATGTCATGACAAAAGTTCATCTCTCATGCTCCTCAGCATTTGCACAGCAGGTTCTCACTAAATTTAGGTATTCACATTCTAGCTCTGTTAATATATCTGCCAGGTAGGTTGAGTTCTGTTTACCTGAAACTACCTCTGAGTTCTGTGGGACTGAGGAGGACAGGATTGAACTGTTAATATAATTTGTAGTCCCTTTGGGACAATGAACAGGCTTTTTTAGTGAACTCCACCTGTTTTCACTTCTGTATCCTTTTGATTACTCAGAGAGGGGAGTAAGACAGGGTAAAATCCATCATATTTTTACTTCCTAATAAGCTTTTTCTGTAGTTTTGTTCTTCGTTTCTTATCTTCTCATAAAAATAGCCACTAAGAGCTCTATTAAAAAGTTCTTTGATCAGGGTCAAAAAATTATCAAAGCCAGGAAACTAAAAGTTGAATTGGCAACCAGATGCTTGGAAGAAATGAGCACCATTTGGCTGTGAACTACCTTTAACCAAGATTTAATTACAATATTCATTACTTCAGAGACTAGGAAAACACAATATGACAATCCTAAGGGACCAATAGTAATAAAATAATGAATGAAAAATTCTAAAATATAAGCCAAGCGAGAGACTATATCTGTATCAGTAAAAAAGAAAATGTAATTAAAACAGTCATTTAATTTCAAACCCAATTGTTTTGTATATCTTTAGAGAAAAAGGATAAGAAGAGAAACCACTGAGAAAACCACTGAAATATGTCTGCTGGTGCTCCTGCTGGATGCTGAAAATGGTTATGCTGTTAGTCATGAGAGCTTTCTGGGAATTTGGGTCAGTTATACATATACTTTGCTATAACCATTGTACTTTTTTATTCCTTATCAGCCCAGCTCCTTTGCCTTTGTTAAATCCCAGCCCATCTGGTAATGAGAGAAGAGCCCAAAAGTCAAGGGGCTTCTATTGCAAAATATATCTGATGCCTAATCAAAATGTCCCTCCTTGCAAATTGCAGATGGTTATTACTTGATTTTGTTTTAAACCAGGTAATTTACTTGACAGCCACTCAAATTGTGCTGCAGAAGAATATTTTGAGTTTTAATTCAATTATAATATCTGCAGAATTGGTTTAATCTTTGATTTGTGATAGCACATGCATTTTAATAAACTGTGCATCTGCTCTGGACACCTCATATAAATTGTAAAATGAACTCAAGAGTTCAAGTGTCAAGTAGTTTATTTTTCAAATGTCAGCAATTTCTGAAACTGCATTTATCCTGGCATTAATATTTTCACTTGCACTAAGCTGTGAGATAGTGACATTAATCTATTACTGTGTATTAAAGCCACATCTTTTGTAGATAATATCAAATTGCCACTGAGTGGTTGCAGGTGCTGGTTCCTGCTGTTATTTGTATCAAATGCCTGGAATTGTCATCAGCTGTAAACAGCTTGGGCCTTTCAGAGTTACTGCCATTGATCTCAGTGAGGTTTATGGTAACCCATGGAGGAGAACAAAGGATACTTTTTAAGACAATACTTGGAGTATAATTTTTTTACCCCATCTACTTTTTCTATTGTACAAATTTCTTTTTTTGTTACATCAAAATCACATATTTTGGCGGTTGAAATACATATTTAAAACCACATTTTCTCCACACTTACAAGATTTTTTGTTGTAATTTCTGAAATGAAAACATTTCAGCTGACATTGTTGTAGCAGTTTATCTATTGAGTTGTAATTTACTATTCATACTGTATAAGGTATTTTCTGTATGTTGTGTATGTTGTATGCATATGTGTCTAAGAATAATGTAGTCTTGTAATGGCTATTATCTCTTTCATTCATTGTTAAGTATTTCATTTACTGCCATATATCCTTAAGGACCCTTGCTGCTTAATTTAATATTGGATTTTAAAATCTATTTGATTCATTAAGTCCACAAAGGCACACCTCTGGTGTAACATAAGTTCTACAGAAATTATTTGGGATGCAAAGAAATGTACTCAAGTAATTGTTTTCAAATTCTTCTCCTAAAAATGCAGTAGATTTAATCCAAACCAGAGAAGAAGCACAAAAACTATATATTGTTCCCAACATGTTTTCACCAACAATTGCCTATATATTTTTTAAAGTCAAGCCCATGCTTTTATGCTCCTTCATAAATCTGCTTTAGTCAAAGAAGGAAGGGATGTGGGCAGAATATAAAGAGGTGGAAGACCTAAGTAATTTTTAATGAACAGCCATAAGATTGTTTTGCTTTGAAGAAAATACCTGCAATGAAAATTCCTGTGGTCATATGCTTGGGTGGTTTGGGGTGAATAGGAATTTGCTTATGAAAGACTATAAAATGTTTACATTTTCCCCACATTTAAATATCAATCTAGATTCCAAATAAAAAAAAGCAAAACTTTGACCCAAATGTGGGTTAACAATAACTGAGGAGGAGTTGTCTGTAAAAAGTAGATCTTGGATTAGACTTGGCAGCTGGACTAAGGCTTTTCTGGACCTCTATGTAGAGAGCCCAACTTATTTGAATGTTTTTGCAAATGTGTTGCCTCAAACATGTACATGGCCTTGTTTACATCTGTTAAAATGTAGGAGTTCAGTTGTTTTTATTCACATTCAAAACATATCAGCATATAATTGAGGGACATTTGCAGCTGCTGTCATTTTGACAGCTGCAGGATGTGATGTTTTTAGCAAGGTACATTACTACCTGGGAAGAAACCAATATTTATTTCCATTCATGTATGAGAAATATTGCTCCAGTGTACTGGCCATCACTACACTGGAAAAAAATATGAGTGATGACATAAAGAAAGTGCTTTGTAAAAAATGCAGAATGTCTGTGAGCAGCACTCTTTTAAGAGCTAACAACTATGAAAGGAAATATTTAAAATATATTTACAGGATTGATGGAATTTAACATTAAATCATAAAATTGACAAAGAAGTCACCAAAATTTAAGTAGATTTTGAAATTTTGTGAGATAGTCATGTCTGCTTGATGGGAAGTCTGGGCTTTATGAGCCAGTATAGCCCTCTCTGGGACAGATACTACCTACTTATTTCCCAGTTTAAATTACATACTAGTTTGCAGAACCCAAAGCCTTTTTTCTGTCTGAGCATTTCTTACTCCCTGTGTTTGCATAATTCATCTCGTTTCCTTATATGCCCCTAGATCAAATATTCTTTCTAACAATCATCCTTTAAGCCAGAATCTACAATAGCAATAATATAACCTTTTCTCTGTCTAATGAGCAGAGAATACTTCAAATTTACAACTCTAACACAGCAAAACTAAAAGTAATAAAATAAATCATGACATTATGATTATAGCAACAACTGGTACATAGGCTAAATTTAATTATTGTAGAAATATTTTCAATATATTTAATTGGGACTCTGTACACTGTGTTTTCCTCTACCTCTTCTGAGAATGTTCCCTGTCAACAAGAGTATAATTCTGTGTAATACCAACAGTTTCTTTTGCCACAGGTGATTCATGTCACGTGGTTTATTACCAAGCCAATTAGATGTAAATGATTTTAATATTTTTTCAGTGTGATAGTGTTTTCATTCCATAGTGGAGTGAATTTGTGTGGAGCATCCTTATTGCAGCTTAGCACAGCTAATAAGGTAACCGACTGGAATTTCTTTATAATGAGTTGAATCTCTTATCTGAACATTAGCTAGGTTATGTTAAAATTTTTGACATGATTATATACAGTTTTAGTAGGAAGTTGTGTATTTTCTTTTTTAAAATGAAGATATATTGGTGGTCACACTTTAAAATTAATAATATTGGCTAGAAGTCTTGAAGAATTTGACCTGAGATCAGATAAGATATTTTCTTTGAAGAAGTTTAGAAATTTATATTAAAATATTTTGAATGCTTGTCCCAGACTTTGTAGCATCTGCATTTTGCTACTTACAACCACAATGATATTTGCTTAATTCAATCCAGATATCCTTCTGTGAAATATGGCCTGAGTGTGCTGCCTTCCATGCCACATTAACACTGCAAAGCCATATCCACTGGGAAAGGAGGATGGTTGTGATGCCAGTGCTTTCTAGGAAGGGGATAGCTGATTCTCTGAGAGCAGAAGAAAACCTATCTTATTCAGGCTGGGAGAAGTGCTAATGCTAATATGATTGCATACTAGAAATAGGTTTGTATTAGGAGAGAGGAAGAAGAAAAGAGAGCTTTGTGTGAAAGGTGAAAGTCTAGTTTGCATCATAAGGATGAAGTAATTTATTTTAGAATATTCATATCTAGGTTGGAAACTACAAGAAGCATGTGTTTGTTACCATGCTAACACAAGGATATGTTCCATACTCATCTGGGAGGTAGAGGAAGGATTACATTGCAAAACTGTTACTGGTAGTAAGTGCTCATGGCCTCTAACACAGATGTATAAAATACGAACTTTGTATTTATGAGGTGGGGTGGATTGGGTTCTGGGGGTGATGGACTTTTCTTTTTGATACCACTATTGTCCTCAAAAAATAAGATTGTTCCTTCCATTTGTGTAAAATGGGTTTCCAGTCTGCTGATCTGTGCTTCGGGAACATTTCATAGTTTGCTGTTTTTACCTATTAAATTTGATACTGCATTTTGGTAATGTAAAATGTAAATTACTGATGTGTCCCTGATGTTTTGTCCTACTTAAGTCTCAAATACCCTCATATTTTGAAATTCCAAAGGTTTTTAAAAACCCCTCCCTGTTCTTACATTGCTGTCGCTGTCTGGAGGTGGTTTTGTATTATTGTGATCTGTGGAAACGGTATAAGATGTGTCTTTACCCTCACAATATTTGTGGTGGTTACATCCCTGAGAACATCAGAAATCTCTTGATTGTTGTATAAAAGCCAAGTAAAGAGTACTTCTCCAATATTGCCAGTTCTTCTTCTGACAATGATCTGTTTCATAGGGCAAATTATAATGCTTTGAGAGTTGTACAGATTAGCTGGATGGTATTCACTCTAACACTACTGGAGAATACAAATTACATCATTTGAAGTGACTGTTTCCATTTTCTGCTTTCAAGGTCAATGGGTATTTTGGGCCCACTTGATACCACTTACTGAAAATTCTTTTTGAGTCGCTCACTTGGCATAGAGAGAGAAGATTTGAAAAGCTGAACAAAAATGAGCACTTTGCAGAGATTCTGTGTTAAATTCAGAAAGTGGTTTCCCGTTAAATAAAATAGTATATTTAAGCACAAATTGGGAGTTTACAACTCTTAATTCATTCCATGATCATACTTGAGATCACCACCTTACACTGACTTCTGTATGTGTGGACATGCACCTTCATCAACACCTAGAGAAAACAACGAGAATGCCACTCTTCTGGTTATGTGGAGTTTTGTTTAAGCTTACAAAGATATGCTCAATAACCTTTATAATAAATAGAGATGAAACAAAGTGTTCATTATGACATTGCTTTCCTTCCAATGTGTGTTGAATATATTGAATTTTCAGGCAGGAACCCTTCAACTCTCCTGCCATGGGTGGGGATGCCACCTACTAGTTCAGGTTGTTCAGGCCCCATCCAACCTTGCCTGTGGTTTTAAGTTCATTTGGCATCCAGCTGTGGTCTCATTGCAAAGCCAAATTGCTAGACACAGATTCATCCTTTAGGTGCCTCCTCCTCCTTGGAGATGAATTGAGTTTCAATTGTCTAGGAGCTTGTTTAAACATTCAAGCTGGTATGAGATTTGGTAGGATGAACATATAAAGTGTATTACTTCTGTATTAACATTCATGTCGTCAGATTATGTTAAATTTAAGTTACTTTGAAAGTTTATTACCTTAATCAGTAAAAAGACACTCTTTTCTGGACTATAAGTAGTTTCATGTGTAAATAGGCTGTAGCAGGAAATGCATAAGGAAGTATGTAAATAAGCTCACTACTTTTTGAATTGGTATTGGTGCATGGTAATATTAGCTTAATGAATAGCTTCATTAACTTGTGCATGAAAAATACACCATTGATATCATAAGTCAGGATTTGGCTGGTTCTGGTTGGGTTTTGGTGTATAGATGTATTGATCTGATCTATTGTAATTCCCACCTCATCCCACTGAAGACACAGAAAAATCTGGTAAGTTGAGCAAGTATAAGAGCATAAAAAATGAGGACTACCGATGGTTTTAGCAAACTTTTAATCTGAAAGTCATCAAGAATACAAATGGTCATGTTGCTGATCCACTGCTTTGAGTTTCTTACACCTGAACAGTTCAGTGACTCTGTGGTACTGTGCTGCCCTGCCTTGCTTAAGCAATAACCACCAGTGGCAGCAAGGATGTGTGCATCCAGCTTCAGCTGGACTTTGGGGAGCCAGTGGCAGCACAGCAGCCCAGGGCTGCCTTGCACCTCGCAGGCAGGAGATAAGACTCCAAGTCAATCATCTTATTCCATGGAGGGTGGGCAGCTCACAGCCTGTTGAGCTCTCCTGCCCAGCCGTGGGCTGCACATCAGGATCTCCCCTAGAGTAGGGATGACATGCCTCTCAAGCTCTCTACTCCTTAAATTTGAGAGAATCTTTATCAGTTACTCAGTAAACAAAGTGGGCTAAAAGCACCAAAACTCTGGAATCTTGGCTAACAGGTAGAAAGGATTGATTGTGCATGTATGAAAAGTGAGACAAAAACCATTGACCAGCTCTGGGACTGTCTGCATCCATCTGTCCATGGACTGCTCTCTGAGAAGGTGTTTAGAACACAAGGAGGTCCTTTCTAAACCTCATGGCTCAAAGGCAGGCTCTTCCTGACAGTTTTGTCTGACTCTGTCCTTTACGCAGTAAATACTTGTGTACCTTGCCATCAAATCTTGTTAAACCAGGGTTGCCTTTACCATTGAAGGTTGTTAACTCTTCTCTCAATCAAATTTACCAATCTTTCTGTCTTGTGAGCAAAGTGCACAAGTGCTCTTTATGCAATTCTTCTCTGCAGAAATAGGAAAATAGAAATATGGACTGGGAATTGTAAGGAGCTGTTTTTGATAGCCTGGGGATGACCATGGTAGAGAGAAAGGAAAGGAGGTGCCCAGATTCTTGAGAATATCTTTAATGATTTCATGTACTCCTAAAATGTGGATAGATATTTATTTGGAGAAAAACCAAAACTGGCAGAGTTTTGATTAAAAAAATAATTATGGAGCTTAGGAACTGCCTGATATATGCCTTTATATAAAGGTCGTTCAGGCACAGTACAGAAACAGGAGTTCAATGAGGGCACAGATTCATGACAGGAAGCCATGACCCTTTCATGCCTAGCAGAGTAGAAGATAATGGATTTCTTGTGGTGAGGCACAGTGCCCAGTGGAATAGGTAGTGGTGTGCTGCCCACCATGCCATTTGTAATGCTTGCTGCGGTCTCAGTGAAGGCAGCTGCTTTAGGTTTCCTGTAAATGTGAGTGCTGCTTCTAAGTGCAAGGGTTTGTTCTCCTGGTCCAGTGGAATAGGAGAGTGTAGGAACCAATTAGTGTGCAGGCAGTGGATTGGTTGATATAAAAAACAGATGCATATTGCAAATAAATAAAAAGTAGTCTTAATATCCATCTCTTGTCAAAAGTCTGTGCTCTGCTTTTCCTCCGTTTGACTCAGTGTGCTGGTTTGTTTTTTCAGTACTTAATCTCTTTTTTGTCAGATTTTTATCGTATTTATGGGTGGAGATTTTTTTGGTCCTCGGTCTGCAAACAGGTGAAAATTTTCATTTATTTGGACATAAAACATTAGAAGATGTTTAGTTAAACTTTGCTGCATTTGTCAGTAAACTTAAATATTATCTTGATCTGAGAAGTATTGTGCAACTGTAGAATAGTAGAATAGATGAGTGTGTAAAGTAAAATTGCTATATTCTGGATTTTAGAATATTCAAAAGTGGTCCAGGCAGAATTTAAATTAAAAATAAAAATAAATCACAGAATATTCTGAGTTGAAAGGGATTCACAAGGACCATCAAATCCAACTCTTAAGTGAATGACTCAAACTCACAACCTTGGTTTTATCAGCACCATGCTACAACCAACCAAGATCATCTCAGAGGTAAAAATAATTAAAAATCTGGTAAATGTGTGCAGAATAATTCCTGTCACCATCTGAAACCTATGTGGTATATGCTTACTAAAGATCAAAAAGGGTTCCTTGCATAAGAATTCCTTTAATAAGGATGGTAACTGTGCTTTAGTGATGTTTAGTCTTTGATTAAATTTGTAGATTTTTCAAAACAAGGATTCTAATATTTCACCAAAGTTGAATTTCATTTTCCCAGATCAGCTAAGTAACTCATTTTCAGCCTTTTCCAAGGTGAGTTTTGTGCAAGTTTTAACCTGTATGCATTTTTGATTCATGTGGAAATTGACTTTCATTTCCTGCATGCTTAAATAATTTCATGTCTTGTTAGATTAATGCCATACATCATATTTACCTTAATAAGTTAAGAAAATGTCTTCAGAGATGTCTCCCTTAGAGATAAAACTGGAATTGGGTCTTAAAGATTAATCAGTGAGTATCTTGTATTGCATAAGGTAGAAATACAGGCTGGAAATAATCATGTTTAAAACAGCATAGTTATCCATTTATATATGTATTTTCATATGTTAATATTTAATTTTTTTTTTCAAACTTGGATTATTGCCACTGGGACCAGCACATGATGTCTATTTTTGGTTACTTCAGAAAATATTTGATTTATACCAAATTAAAAGTACTCTTAATCTGTCACCTTTTGTGATTTCCTGATCTGGAATGCAGTTGTGTTAAGTAGCATGAATGCCAGTGACACAGACCAGGTGACTGATTTCCCCCAAATACTTTATAGAATATTTTTTAATTGCTTTGGGGTTTCTTTTTTTTATTTTCTCTAGTTGCAAATATGGGTATGCAAACAAATGGTACCCTCTCAGCCTATTTCATGGTTCTCACGGGGAGCAGTAAAGGAAAACACCTATTTTTTTCAGTAAAAGACACTCTATGGAATGGACGCATGGAACTGAATGGAAGTTAAAGTTTTGAACATTGAATATATGTTATTTCAGCAAAATCAACAGGCTTGAAAGCATGAGCTCATATTAAATACATGATATGAATGCACAGAAGACAGAGGTGTTGGTGAATTCCATCCTTTCATTAATTAATTATGGTTAAGAACCATAACCTCACCCTGTGAGCCAAAGTTTAAGTACAGCCTAACTCTCAGCTGAAATGAAGAGCTGGTAATTTATGGTTTCAATTTACACCAATAAAGACTTATAGATTCAATGTATTTTACTGAACCTTTGCCTTAGTTCCAGTTCAGATCTGCAGTAGAGAAACTCCTACTGAGAGGTGTTCTGCCTGATTATCGGTACAGGATGTGATACCCCTGTGCTTTTCTTAAAGATTCACCTGTAAGACTCTCACTGCCAGGCCAGAAGGAAGAAAAATGAGTAAACATTTTCACACCTCTTGTAATTCTCTGCTGTCAGAAATCATATTCAGCATTTTGCAATTAGGCACTGTGCTGAACATGCTCAGCTGCAAGTACTGTTGAAATGTTTGCATGTGTTTAGATGTGAGGTGTCCCTTTCTGTATCTTCACGTCCAGGTTCCCACTGCATGAATGGAAACTATTCAGGGAAATGAAGGTCACAAGGAAATGTATCCTTACAAGGAAACTGCTTTGTTTTTTTTTGAGATTAGTGATTAAATTCTGGTAATTTAGATTCTAAATGAGGAAAATAGCTTTATTTGGGATGCGAATTAGGTGTTTAATCCCACCTTTATAATCATCTGCTTGTTTTTATCCATATGTGAGAAGCTTGCACGATTACTGTACTGCTGTTTTACTGAAATAGTTTGTGTTAATAACCTTGCCTAAAATATATCTGTTTGATGCTGTGCTCATATCTGCAGACTTAGTGGTATTCATTTTACTGTGGTGACTTTCTGACATGTTTTCTTGTCCACTGCATGCTTATGACGCTATCAGTGAGACAAATTTAACTTCCCTTGCAAAACTAGTGCATGTGGAGGATGCTCTCCATCAGACTTGGATTTTATCTACCAGTTGAAAAGAATAAGAATATCGTACTTAAAAGCACTGTTTGCCTTCTCAAAGGGCTGCAGGAAGCCTCTGTTGAAATTCTAAAGCTTTTCAAACAGCTTTTCAAAGGTTTTGTGTGTCTGAGAGAGGACTTTGTCCTCCTGTTTCCTTTATGTAAAAAGCAGGCTGTGTAAAACAGGGGAAAATACATTAAAAGTTTTACTGCGATATATTTCTTTGCCTAGGAGGATGGAGGACTTTATACTTTTTGTTTTGCCCCTTTATCTTTCACAATATGTTCCCTGGTCCTTGGGCTGTGTCAGAGGGAGTGGTGACGTTCTTGAGATGCATCCTGCCGATGCTGGGTCAGATGGTTAATAGCCTCAGATTGGGGAAACCATGCTGCCTGTTTCTCATACCTGTTTTGCATTTATATGAGCCATTGTTCTGTGTGGTTGAAAGAAGAGCCCCAGCTGAAAAATACCTCACTTGCAAAGCATTCAAGCAGTTTTAAACAAGCATTTGGCTGGTTTTCAGACTGTTTCCTGCTGTAATTTCTGCCCTTCAGGGATGGTAGAAGGTTCTCCTGTATAATTATAGCTGTCATTTTGCAGCAATCCAAGGATAACTATGGGGGGAAAGAAATCTTTTCTACAGAATACATATAAAAGGAAATGTATATTGAAACAGATATGTATAGATGCTATTTTTTTCTCTGAACTTTCTGAAGAAATACCAATATAATTTGGAAAATATTACATGAAATTAGAATAATATGATGTATACTCATACAGTGTTCTCTAAGGGATCCCTGCCAAATTATACCATGAAATTACAGGTTTGTTCATTCAAGAATAAAACTTTAGAATTGCTAATCTACCAGTCTCGATTAGAAATTGGGTGATATATTTTGTTTATTTTATGATTACATATGACAAATATTTTGCAAGTGCAGCATGACTTCCAATTATTCACAACTCTGAACAGATGAAGGAGTCGTAGACTGTTAAAAGCCATGGAATGAAGAGCTTCTGACAGGGAAAGAGATATTTTTCTGAATAGAAAATTTATCAGTGATAAAAAAAGATTCTGTGCACTGCATCTAGAAGCTGAGAGCAGTTTATAGTGGCAAATACTTTTCCCAGTCCAGGAAATGACTTAGGTCTAAACTGGGAGTTTTCTGTTTGTTGTTAACCATGTTTGTTACCTAGCAATTGTGACATCAAAAAGGAATTCCCACTTTCCTCACCCTCCATCCCAGAATATAAGAAAGCAAACTTTGCTTTAGCTCATATTGCTTTTCTATGATCATCAATTCAAAGTGTTTTTCTAATGAGCTAAGACTTCTTAACTATCTGTGGACTGCAGTTGATTAATTTCGTTATGAGGCCTTACCCCACTTATTTGTAGTTGTAAAAAAATTATGTAGAAGATGACTTTCAGTAGTTCATTCTGATCTGGTTTGAGTATTTGTCAGAATACATGTCCTCATAGGCAGTGGGGAAGGAGAAGGCCTTTCCTTAAAAGTTGGTTCATAACATATTTCTGTTTTAAATATACCTTGGAGAGATGATCTTTGGCAGAATTAACTAGGGCTACTAGTCTCCTAATCAAGCAGCATCAGAACCTTATAATAGATTGCAGAAATTATTTCAAAACCAGAAGAAGTTTAGCAGTGAGAGAAATTATTGGGCAGCAGTTAGGCTCACAGATAATTTGATAGGAACATCTCAGTCTTTATGCCAAAACTGTGATTGAATTTGCTTGTTTTTTTCAATTAATCTTCATATCACTAGTGATATATATGCTTAATTACATGCAATGAGCACCAGTTTACCTGTTTTAAGCATACAGTGTATATATGAGATTCCCTGGAGTTGTCTCCAAAGATAATGATTGGACATAATTTTGAAATGTTGTGGGGAGTGAAGCTGAAAATCATGAGGAGGGATCATGGGTGTAAGAATGGTATAAGTGGGTATAAGAATGACAACTTCAAAAGCACCATTCCAGATTTCCATGAAAATTTTTTAAAAAGTAAAAAAGTCAGTATTAGACTAAGTATGGAGACAGAATCATGTCAGTTCCCCTTTAAGTTCTTTAATACTTTTCTGCAAGTGCATGTTTATGCTGTCCCAGGAATTTGAGTGAGCCCTTTTCAGCAGCAGCATGCAGGTGGAATTTCTTATCCTTGAACTGAGCCATGATGAGTTTCATCATGTCTTTGCCTTCACAGCAGCAGCCTCTGAGGAGAGAAGCAAGCCTGTTTGCTTGGAATGACAGGAGGCCCACTACCTTTTGAAATATCTCTGAGGGAAGAGAAGGAAGTGGTGAACTGTGAATGTAGTGCTGTTATAATCACTAATCTCCTTAGGATAAACAGATAAGAAAAAAGATAATGTACAGATAGAGAACAATGCTTTGAGAACATGGTTCCAGGGTCACCTCCAAAATGCTTCACATCAAGATGTAGCTTTATGGTCAGTTTGTACCTATGTTCATTTGGTCCACAGACTTTAAATTCTGTATCATGCTGGCTACTGTCTCTCCCTAAGGGTCCAGTGGAAGAACAGATAACTCACTTTAAATAACAGTACCAGGCTGTTGATGCAATTTCCTACAACAGTGTAGTCTGAGCCTAGAATATTCACTGAAAAGCTGTTTTGCATTATCAGAATAGCAATATGCTTGCATAATACTAATTTTAAAAAGAAGTTGTCTTAGTTCCATGCAGACTTTTATAAAATAGTATGGCTCTGAGTTATTTGGACAAAACTTCAAATAAGCATAACATATTCCTAAAATACATGCTTAACATATTTTAAACTATTTGGTCATTTACAGTGTGATCTTTTCCATTTGTCATCTTCTTTCCCTTCCCTTCCTTTCCAGGAAGCTGTTGAATTCAGAGCAAAGGTGTTAATTGGTGGCAATCCAAAGGCAGAGTTTAAATTCTAATAACCTTATTTGGTCTTGAAAGGAGTCACTCTGTTCTCAGGCTCTAGGAGGTCAGGATTTCCTTTCTTCTCAAATATGGTTTGGAGAACAAATACTGTGAAGAATGGTAGGATCCTGATAATAATCCAAATATTCTTTAATATTTTATCAAATTCATACTTTTCATCTCTGTTTTGGCCTATCAGGAAGTAATTTATTTTAGACTTCATTGGAGAAGTTTGGGGAAGCAAAGAATTAGATATGATACTTCACAGAGAGAATGTTTGTGTAGAACACTTTGAAGGAGCGTAATGTGCTGGCTGGGTACTCCCATTGGGAGAGG
>VWYI01044897.1:0-24034 GCA_013399455.1 Anthoscopus minutus
CTATGGTAAAATACAGCTACATTTACAGAGGACTGGAACTGACTCTATCCTGTGGACTTTCCCTATTCTGTAACTGGTGTACAGTCTCAAATAATCATGATGCCTCCTTAAAGAGCTGAATTTATTACCTGGTACCGGGGAACACCTACAGTACTTTGTATAACTTTTTGGTACCCCTGCCCTCCTGGGAGCAGACAGTACTCAAAGAACAAGCCAAGCAACCTGCTCTGGGCTGCCTCCTCAGGTATCACGAGGAGGTTTGTTGCCCTGTCTGTGGCTGTAGCAGAAGCAGGCTGTTTCCAGGTTTTTTGGGATCCTTTGAAACTTAATAATTACAGAACAAGATGTACCTAGGATGTCTGCCAGAATCCCACTTCTGAGAATATGGTTAGGAGGAAACACAGGACAAATCAGAATGTCATGCCACTCTCTTCCTGCCTTCCCAAGCCTACTGGTAGAAACAGGGTAGCTGGGACAAACAAAGCAAAATCTCTGTGGAATGATCTGGCCCCTAACTGTGGGTCAGATGCCTCAATATAACACATTTACTCATTCCACTGTTCTTGTAGTCTGTCTCCTGTGAAGTGGCATGTATTAGGAGGTTTTTTTTTTTGGTACTGCTTCTGTGTGATGTGCTGTGTAGACAAGACCTAGAGACCTCTGTCCCTTTCTGGTGCAGCACAAAGTGGTGCAGATGGTAAGAAAGCATGCAATGCTAGCTTGCTCCTTATTTGAAATTACTTGAACTCTGGGCAATAGATACATATGCGTCTTCCATCATGGAGTATTTCAGTCCTTGTTCCTGGTTTGTACTTTATTTATGCTTATTTATGTCTATATCTTGTGTTTAATAATTTAACCCTTTCTATTTTTTTTTAATAAACTTAATTTTACTTTGTCTTTGCAGTGTTCTTGCATATGTGGATCAAATTAAGCACCTATTAGCACAACACTGTAATTTTTATTCCTCTCTTTTTAATACTGTTTTTCTTCTGTGACTGGGTTAGTTGGTGCTTAACACCAGCAAGGCTGCCCAACTCATTTTCCTTGAAATGTGGACTTAGTTCCTGCCCTTTATGAATGTAATAGGCTGAAAATTGGGAATAAAAGCACTTTGGAGAGTCTCATACAATATCTAGGTGTGTTCACTCCTTCAGCATAGCAAGCTATTGCAATATTTGACTGCCAGTTTCAGTGATTAATTAATTAATTTGCTGAGTATAGACTATGTTAATCACCTGTTATGATTGACTCATACACATATTTCACTGTGAATTTTCTCTTTTGTACTTAGTGTGTTCATTTGCATGCCATGTTTCCTGCAAGGATAGTGCACCTCAGGTCTGCCCTATACCCCCTGAACAAGCCAAAAGGCCTCTTGGAGTAGATGTGCAAAGAGGAATAGGAACAGCCTATAAAGGTTATGTCAAGGTAACATTCTTTTCTTCTTGGACAAGAAAAGAATACTTAACTTCACTTACAGCTTGGAACCTCTAAGTATATTTAAGCACATCTCCTAAATAGTGCTAAAGCCTTAAGGCTCTGTGTGCCTCTTTGTAACTTATTTAACTTGGTTGCTTTAGATGTGGGAGAAACACTTGGTTTTACTACAAGAGCTGAAGGTTAGTAAATTAGTAGCTGCAATGTTCGTAAGCAGCAAGGGGGGACAAAAAAGAACGGTTTAAGAAAGAATTTCTGTCATTTTTGATGGAAGCATAATAAAAAAGGTTAACTGCCCTACCATTTTAGCGTTGGTGGAATATCTAAGCCTAGTATCTTTATACAAGTCTTAATATATTTTTTAAGCTGTAACAAGGAATGGTTGAACTTAAAAGAGGAAAAATGATTTCTTGATTACATTATATTTTTTCATCCTATTTGAAGGACCAGTAGAATTTGCTTTAAAGCCATTGATGTAAGTTATAAGCCTTTCTAAGTGTCCTGCTTTCTGTGTCTTCTACATCTGCTTACATTAATAAGCAATCAATTATTTACCTGCAGGTCCCAAAGCCTACAGGAGTTAAGAAAGGGTGGCAGAGGGCTTATGCAGTTGTCTGTGACTGTAAATTGTTCTTATATGATGTGCCTGAAGGAAAATCCACCCAGCCTGGAGTTGTGGCAAGTCAAGTCTTGGATCTCAGGTTTGTATTGTTATGGCAGAATAGAAAAAAGTAGAGAGGATTTCTTAACAGGAGTGTTTATTCCTAGCACACAAGAAATGATAAGATTTTGAGAGCTCTGGCCTAAGGAGATTCATGTATTCTGTACATTAACTGCAGCTGAATTTAGGCTGATCAAGATGGCTCAACAAGAAATTACTTAAGTGACTTTACAGTCACTCACACTGCAGTCACCAATATTTACAGTATTAGCGTGCTTCTTCCTAGAATTCTATATGCACCTGTAAAAAGCAAGTGTATAGTGGTAGATTGCTTTTCCTGTGCACTCTGACCTCAATACTGAGTCACAGATCATCCCATAGCCATTTTGTTCAGGAATGTTAGAAAAATTGAAGTAGTCTGCAGAAAAACACCAACTAATTTATGCTGCAAATGGCTCTGACCCTACCTTTTAACAGCAGTTATTATTTCATGGGGAGCCATCTGAACCAGTGAACACTGTCTACCAAGTATCTGAGACATACATTGATCAGAGGTACCAGGGAAGTTTTTTTATTTCAATTAATGGAAATATCAAGAAAGTGGAATACCTTTTTAATGTTACAGTACCTTTGTTACCTGGGTTGAATATCAAGGTTGCATCCACAAGCAGCTTGATTTATATTTTTTCCAGATAGTAATACCATGGGGTTGCACCAGTACTGCTGTGCTGTCCTAACACTCACTGGGAACTGTCAGTGTCAGCTCCCTGACATGCTGGCAGTGGGAGCAGGAGTGTGGAAGTATTGCAAATAGCAGCATTCACATCTGTACTTTGCTTGAAGCAGCTCAGCCAGATACCATATACCAACTGTCCCATGCTTCCTTTGCTTACTGTAGCTGCCCCTTGGAGGCTGTCATGTGAGGATTCTTAGATGTTTTTAATAGATGTTAACCACCACAGCTCTGAATTCTGGCACAGGCAAGTTTCAGACATTAGTATCATCTTTGCACTAAAATTGGCAGTAATAGTGATCAACTTGGTCAAATTCAGTTTAAAAAGGCTAGTGTAGACAAGCCCTCTGGGGTGGAGCACTCTGAAATGCAAAAGTTGTTCTGCTGTCTGTTTATTTTACTGTAATAGAGAATAAAATCCAGCTGTTTTGAAAACTCTTATTTGAAACCCACAAACTGTAATTATTTTGCCAAGAGCTTTTTATGTGATTTTTCTTTTTCTCCAAAGGCCCCTCTCTTGCTACACATTGAGGTATGAATTGTTCATTTCTAGTGTGTCTGCTGGGCTGGAAGAGCAGTATTCTTGCTTCTAATTGTAGAATAGATGTGGTTGGGACACCAGAACTACACAAAGCCACCCCACTTAACTTCAGGTGGACTGAGATACACGTGCCAGATGCTGTAGAGACATAACTGAGGCTTGTGAGTTGTTTGGGTCAAGGATGGTTAGAGCATAACAGAGCAGTTGTGACCTCTGTGCGGTGTTAGGAGATTGCAGCCTGTTGAAACAGTTGTGATACCAATTAGATTTTGCTGAATAATCCTAATATGTGCTGGTATGTGATGTTTTTGTTCTCTTTTCTCACTAGAGATGAAGATTTTTGTGTGAGCTCTGTCCTAGCATCAGATGTAATACATGCAACTCGGAAGGACATCCCTTGTATATTCAGGGTATGGCTACCAACTGCCTCTTACAGAAAATGCCAGTTAAATTACCAGTGTTTTGTTTTGATAATGACATAGGCTGTCCATATCTAATGGTTGATTATGTAGAAGTGTAAGAATTTACAAGGGCTGTGCTGACATATGTAGAAGAACAATATGGTGCTCCACTTAAAACTAAACTGTAAAGAACAGAGTTCTTCTTCAGCTGCTTCCTTGTATATAAAGTTTGGTGGTTTTTTTTATTTTCCTGATTAAAATTCAGTATATTTTCTCTCTTTTTACATTGGCATTACCAGATTCTGTTTTTTCTTGCTTAGCTTTGGACTCTTGCTTTAGGAACCAATGCTGTAACAGAATATTCTGAAACTGATCTAGTTTCCTTAATTTCATATTCAAGTATAGTAGAAAAAAAAATAAAGAAAATAATGAGCTGAGCTATAATATCCCCTTTAGTGTATGTTCTATAAGAATGCTGTATTTAGTTTTTAACAATAGGAACTTAATTCTTATGTTTTGTGTGAATCATATTAAGTCTAGAATATTAAAATTTGGAAAGGAATACATTAGTAGCCAGTATCTATAGTCCTTTACATTTGAATACAGAAACTCAGCATCTCTGATCTTCATCCATTTGGAATCAAGTCAGGAAAACATGGAAAGCAAAGAGCTGTCAGTCAATTGCAGTCCCCATCATTTGGTCCTTCAGGATTTTACTTGGGAATTATCTTTGCTGCTTGTCTGCCTCTATGTCTCTGCATTTCTGCTTTTTTGGAGAAGTATTTTCTCCAGTGAATTTTCATACTTCAGTTTACTACTACCTTCACCTTAAATTTCCTCTTGTTTGTATTTTGGTTTTTTAGTTCACATCTGCTTGCTCTCTTCTTAAATTAGCAAACATTAGAATACCGTAGGAAAGGACTTCTGAGGAGAGAAAATATGGTAGGCAGAATGATGGTTCATTCATTTAAGAACAAGGCATCCATACCGTTCACCCTTGCCTGACTTGCTACTCTAATTTCTGCCTGCAGATTTTAACTGAAAGGCTATCTAAATAATAAAAATAATTTTTGTCAAGTATCTCAGTGTAAAAATACTTGTGTGGATAGACATGACCAAATATGTCTATGGTTTGATCATCTTAGAAGCTGGTGTATCTACATATTCTGATGAATATATCCATTTAGGTAGGGGACCAGAGAAGCTGCTGGATTACACCTCTTTTCTCAGTTCTATATCCTCCTTCAAAAGCAGGAATTTCTAAAACTGGAAACCACTAAACCTGATTGGGAGAGTCTCCTCTCAGTTTCATTTAGTTCTAGATCTGCATCTCACTGACACATTCACACAGAGTAGCTTTTACAGAACAGTTCAAACTGTTAGTTCACATCATCTGTGTATAAACGTGGTCCTTCTTTTGTATGTGTCATTGCACATAACATACGATGATATTGGTGGCCTATGAAAGACAGATTTTCATTTATTCTGGATCTTCTGCCAGCAAAAAACAATACCAGAATGCTGCCAAACACTAAAACGTGCCCACCTGTGACCACCTATGAACTCAAGAAAGACTTTGTCTCAGATTCAAACATTTCTCCTTGGTAACCAGTTTTAAAAGCTGGATGTTAGGCCATGCTGACATTCAGACACCTCAGTCTTAAGCGCTGCCATTGATAGACATTTTTAATAATAGTGTAAGAGTTCACTGTAGTGGAGTGCTTCCACAGCTTAGCAGTTCAAGTTAAGAAGCCTGGAGTTTCATAGCAAATAATGTATTTTTTTATGATGAATAATATTATGACCAGCTGCTCACTTTTTTTTCTTGTATATATGTAAGTTGCCAGCTTCAAAAGACTGAGGAGAAATACGTGGTGGTACTTCAAAAGGAAAACCATTTCTGGAATCTGGTTTTGTTTTGTTTTCTAAACGTATTATCTACTATGCCTCCATCTGTCTTTAAAATATTAGTGCTTAGTTACAGTTTAGACAGGAACAAACCTTTATGCAGAGTAGTAAGAGCTATGAGCAATTGCAGCTACTCGGTTCTTTCCCTACCTCCCTTCACCTCCACCTTCATCTTACTTAGGAACTTCTGTCTCTACATCTTATTGTCCCAGTTTTACTTTCAGATATATTTTATCTTTAAGACGAGTATTACTGTTAAATTCACTCTTCCAGGAAATGTGTGTGTGTGTGTTGCATTACTACAACATTCATCCTTACGAAGATTTTCTTATAACAACATGTAGGCTGAAGGTCTGATATTCCATGTTACAGCCTTCAGATTAGCACTTTTACGCCTTTTGTTGCTTTTTTCTGTTTAACTCTTGTTATTTAGAGTCTATGTTGAGGGCTGATCCTGGCTGTTGGTCTGTTTGTCTATGCCTGAAAGTATAGTTCTCATGATACCATAAACCCTTCTGTCTCTTCATGCAGTACAAAACCCCAAAATAATAAGAAATACTGCATGCATTCTTCAGGCAGCAGAAATTCCTGGATAGTTTTTCTGTTTAGAACACATCCTGCTTTGAGATCTGTAGGAGGATTTAACTGAAAATGAAGTAAAGCCGTAGTGATTTCCTTGTAACACAGAGACGTGAGAGAATGCAGTACTTCAGTCTCAAATACTGCTTTTCTCCAGAGCTTTGAATGCAGATATGTTCTTCCCCTAGACAAATATTTGGAAAATTAGATAAAATCAAAATCTAGAACTGATGATGGCAATGCCTTTGAGTTTAAATNAGCAGGAAGCAGCCTTTTAGTGCCATATATTGATTATTCTAGCATTCCTTGCCCCATATTTAAGCAAGAATATTTAAGCAAGACTGAATACTTTTAAATGAAATGTGTGGCTCATGCAATGGTTGTTTTTTGCTTGTTTTTTTGAATCACTGTCTGTAATAGCTGTGGTGTCTACGCCCTTTGGGTACATCATTCCATTGTCACGAAGAAGTGTAGTTTATTTTCACAGTTCTGTGTGATAAAAAGGGCTTTTATTACTCTAACTAATTTCACTGTCTCTGTCTGTTTAAAGGTGACAGCTTCTCTCTTAGGTTTGCCGTCAAAGTCTTGTTCTCTACTGATCCTGACAGAAAATGAAAATGAAAAGAGAAAGTGGGTTGGAATCCTAGAAGGGTTGCAATCTATCCTGCACAAAAACAGGCTGAGGAATCAGGTTGTGCATATTCCACAAGAAGCCTATGACAGTACACTGCCTCTTATTAAAGCAAGTTTAGCTGCTGCTATTGTAGGTATGTTTGTTTTAACTTTTATCAGTGTGTGAAGATTGTTGGAACTTTTAGATGGGCTTCTATAATGAGAGCACTCACACCTTAAAATAAGTGCCTCAGCTGAATTCCTTCACAGGAATTTAATAATGGGTGAAAAATGCTAATCTTGCATTGATATTCAGGTTTCTTCTTCCACTTGGAGTAAATAATACCATTGAGTTGTTCAGCAGGTTGTTTTAGCAATATGGTATATAGCATGCTTTTGACAGAATGTGTGAACTCAAGCAAAATTGATTTGCTGGTGAAAATCTGTTTGTGCAGAAATTTTTTCATCTCTTCAAAACAAACAGCCTGTTTTAAAGATAGGACCAAGTGTAGCTGAATTAATGGCCTTTTTTTCCCCCTCTTGGTTTAGATCGAGATAGAATAGCAATTGGTTCAGAAGAAGGACTGTATGTGATAGAGGTGACCCGTGATGGTAAGTTAGGCCATAATGCATGCTGTAGTTGCATACAAAATAATGAGCTCCATAACTTTTACTGCTGCTCTAATACAGGTTCCACAACAGCCTTGCATGTATAGTAAGTATTAAGCACTCAGTTAATTGATGAGAAGGAAAAGTGAATGTGAGATATAAGCACTAATTTGGTCATTATCATTCCATTCAGTTGACTGGCTGAAATTAAAGGGATGAGTTACTGGGCATATTCTGACACATTCTCACCTTAGGTGTGTTCCCACAGCAGGTATCAAAATGCTTCAGCATACAGAGCATGTGCAGCATACACAAAGTTTGTAGACTTCCCTTTAGAGTCTCCATGTCTCATCTGTTTCTTCCAGAAAGTTGACATTCTCTTGCAGACTGATGCTGTCCAAGGCAAATGTGTCTCGGGGTGCTAGTCTTGTCAGTGATTTTCTAAATTCCTTTTTCTGGGTAATTTAGTTTGTGGCTATTTGAAAGTTGGATTTTACTCATTCTAAAGCTTGCATTTTTGTGTAAAATAAAGCAGTGAATACAGTTTTTTAAAGACTTACTTGATTTTGGAAATTAAATTATATCAGGGATGTGGTTTTGGGTCAAAAGAAAAATGTTATTGCTTCTTCTTGTTTAGAATAAGACATTGCCCAATTCCAGGAGAAACTGCTTTATAGATGGAGACAGCAGATATTTGAAATTCTTTTAGCAGTAATGAGTGCCATTCCGTTGAGTAAACTTGCAGTGGTCACCATTCATTAAGTAGTTAGATATAAACATAACTTGAGATGCAAATAATTCCAGGGATTCCAGTACAGCTTCTTCCATAAAAGAAAGTTGTAAATTTAATTTGAAAGGTCATTTCCTAAAGGAACAATTATCTGCATCACCATGTTATATGTAAATGTGAAAATGAATTATCAATTTTGGTTTCAAGTCAAGAGATGTTTAAGAGGAATTTTCTATGGCTAGTTCTGTGTGTTAATAGCATTTTTGTAAATCATGATCTGTTTTTCATTTTATGGCAGTTGCAATTTTTAGTGTTAATTAACTGCCAGCTGTTTATAGCAAAGGTCTTTGGTTAGAATATTGCTTAATCTTGACAAATAAGCTGGAGTTGGGGCTAGGAAGAAAACCATTTCTCTGTGACAAAGGTGGTTATTTCATAGAACATTTCTTCAGACATTTCATCTGTTTATGCAGGTGGAGGTACACCACAACAGCATTTCCTGATTTAAATAGCTAAAATCTTACTGCCACTTTTAGAGAATGTGGTAACTTTGGCTACATTACTCAAGTGTTACTGAAAAAAGTCAAAGAGTTTCCAGTTAAGAGTTCTCTTGTTGGGTTTTTTTTAAACTACAATTCACAAGTATTTTAATGTATTCAGCTAGCAGAAAAATTACAGTTACGATTTAATTTAATTGGTTTGTGCTTACTGAGTTTCCTAGTTTAGAATTGCTCTTCTGTTTGTACCCCATTAAATACTCAATGCATTCGTGAAAGTTCTTGTATAGCCAAGATCCCCAAAGAGCACACATTGTACCTAACCTAGCTGCCTCTAACCCTGTTTAAAAAAAATGCATCAAACAGCAAAACTCCCCATGGGCAGCCTGACTAGTCCTTGCTCTGAGGAGGGTTTTCCTGGTGTCTGCCTTGAGCTCTTCTCTTCCTGCAGCCTAAGCCCATTCTGTCTTATCCCTTCCCCATCACATACAGCATTTCTTACCTTTCCATATATTTGTTTTATACCCTCTTACTGCTTTTGTATCTGGCTGAGATTTGCCAGCAGTACAGCATTTTGTCTCCTCACTTGCCAGGATTATATACTTTATATTTTTTGTCTTTGTGTTCTGCTAATTTGGTCTTCCTCCAAAATTTACTGATCATGCTGATGTTTTCGTAGAGGTAGGATCCACTTCTGAAGCTGCAACATCTTGCACTGTACAGATGGCACAGATACAATTACATAAAAACCATATATTATAATTATTTTATATATATATATATATATATATATATAAAATTTATAAAATTATATAAAAACCATATGTTTCTCCATTTATCCTACATGTTAAGCAGCACACAAAATGTGAAAGTGATTTTTTTGGTCAATAGATAGGTTACAGGAGTGCTTTGTTTCATTATTTGCTCTAGGAGTACTTTGTTCATTATTTGCTCTGAGAATTAATAACGGAGAACCAAACGTGTAATAAGTGCTCTTCCTCACCTGCTACATGTCTGTGTTTAGATGAATCTTCAGGCATCACTGTGTAGCACTGCAGTGTTTCCATGCCTGGTGATTTTCCTGTTTAACTTACAGCAGCTCTTGTTTCCTTTGCAGTGATAGTCCGAGCTGCTGACTGCAAGAAGGTGTACCAGATAGAGCTTGCTCCTAAAGAAAAAATTATCATCCTCATCTGTGGTCGGAACCATCACGTCCACCTTTACCCCTGGGCCTCTCTGGATGGGTCAGAAGGGAACTTTGACATTAAGCTTGCAGAAACTAAAGGCTGCCAATTGATTACAACTGGAACACTAAAGAAGAGTTCTTCTACTTGTTTGTTTGTGGCTGTCAAACGACAAGTTTTTTGCTATGAAATTCACAGAACTAAACCTTTCCACAAAAAATTCAGTGAAATTCAGGCTCCAGGAATTGTACAGTGGATGACAGTGTTCAAGGACAAGCTCTGTGTTGGCTACCAGTCTGGGTTCTCTCTGTTGACCATCCAGGGAGATGGACAATCTATAAACCTGGTAAATCCTAATGACCCCTCGCTTATCTTCCTCTCACAGCAGTCTTTTGATGCCCTTTGTGCTGTGGAGCTCAGTAATGAGGAATACCTGCTTTGCTTCAGCCATATGGGAGTTTACGTCGATTCGCAAGGTCGAAGGTCACGCATGCAGGAACTAATGTGGCCTGCAACTCCTGTTGCCTGTAGTATGTATATGTTTTTCTGTTGCCATATCCCTGTTGCTGCTTTACTTGTCAAAAATACTCAGCACTGTATTCAATTGTGCTTCGGTTTGTCTTTGAATATCAAGTTTAAGTTTTGATGACTTAACATACACTTGGTTCTTCCTGGTGGTAGTTTTGGACTTGGAGATCCTCGGTGATGCAAGAAATACTTGTCCTTATTACAGGACACAGAAGAATAAATAGTAGAATGTAAAATAATTTCTACAGTGAGTAGTCCTGGATGCAGGACAGTGCAAGACTACCTGTCTGTGAAATTCTATAAAGTTTTTTTTTCGCCTAGAGTATAAATGTCCAGTTGCCTGTAGGGTTTCTTCTGTGTACTGTACTCAAAGTGCAGTAGAAAGTTGAAGAAAAGCAACTGCAAGTCTAAAGGCTCGTAAAGATAATAGGAGATACGATTTTTCTCCTTTTGGTTTTAATTTTAGGGGGACAATATCCAAAAATAGTATAGGTGGAGGGTAATATTTGAGCCACTCTGCTTGTTTCAGGAGCATTGGTTATCAGCTTGGTAGAACAGAGGCACAAGCAGAGTATTTTTCAGTATTCAGTAGTCAAAGGCAGTTGATGATAAATTGGGTGTTTCTATTTGAAGTCAAAATAGCAATTAAATTTTTTTGAATGATTGAAGGCAAGAAATAGCTTTTTGTTTACAGCAAGGAGTAAAGTGTTGGTTTGATCAGGCCAGGCCCTAATAGGAATTTGTTTAATTTTATTTGACTTGAACTGAAATTGTTTGCTTACTTCGCTCTGACCTAGTTCTGTAAGGAAGTCTGAAGCAGAGTCCCAAGGAAACAATGTAGTGGCAAATTTACTCTAAAACACTATTACCTAAAACTAACGTTTCCTTTTCCTTAATCAGCGTCACAGATTTTTACATTTCAGCAAACTAGATTTGCTACTTAATGGTTTTGTCTGTTATTATTAGAAGTGTTCTTACTGTAAACTATTTAATAACATTCTTGTATGTGCAATCCTGAGTGGTGCTGGCCTAGGGCTCTTTTTGTAGAAAAAGCAACATATTCTGCTGCCAAAGGAAACAGAATTACTTCCCTTTTCATTAGAATTGTCCTTCCTCCTCAGTCCTAGTGTCTGTCACTAATGATAGTTTTTTTAACTATCCCATCAGGAGGTTGTAAAGTTACAGAATGGTTTGGGTTGGAAGGAATCTTAAATATCACCTACTTCCAACTCCCCTTCCATGGGCAGGGACACCTTCTACTAAACCAATTTTCTCAAAGCTCCATCCAACCTGACCTTGAACACTAGCATGGATGGAACAGATTCTTCCACAGCTTCTGTGAGCAACTTGTTCCACTGCCCCATAACCCTCACAATAAAGAATTTCTTCTTAATATCTAGTCTGAACCCACTCTGAGTTGAAAGCCATTTTTCCTTGTCCTATCCCTCCATGCCCTTCTAAAATGTCTCACTCCAGCTCCCTTGTAGCCTCTTTAGGTACTGGAAGGTGCTGTAAGGTCTCCCCAGAGTCTTCTGCTCTCCAGGCTGAGAACAGCTCCAACTCTCTCAGCCAGTCTTTGTAGGAGAGAAAGTGGAAGTGATTCTGCTGTGGTCAAGCACCACGTTGTAGAGAGGTTTTGGGATAAAACAGAGAATTTGTGCCGGGGCATTCAATGCCCTCACCCCAGGGAAGGGCAGGGGGAGCACTAGCACAGCTCTGTTAGCCATCTGGCCCATCAAGTTTGCCCCTACTCCACCTGGTGCTGGTGTCCTGTGCTGAGCCAGTGTGGGTGTCCTGGGGCTGCTTGGCTCCCCTGCAGCCTGGTGCAAAGCCTTGGAGCCAGCTGGTCTGGAGGCTGGAGCATGGGCAAGCCCAGTGCAGACACTGACACGGCTCTCTGGGAACCACTTGAGATCTGGTCAAGCTCATCAGCTGACTGGCAAGTGCCAGCCTTGGCTACAGATGGTGTTTCTGCCTGATGCTCAGTTCTCACTCTTGATTTGAACATCCAAGCCAACTAAGACAGCATGTAATTAATGCTTGACCATAAATCACTTTTGTGTTAAATTTTTATGATAGCTGTCCAAGGTATTCTTTTAATGAATTTAAAAAATAGCACCACAACTGTTACTTCAGTTCTTCTAAGAAGATTCTGTCATGTGTTTAGTGTCCTACTGGGTTATTTTCCTTTTGTTTATTAAAGCATCTTCTCTCTTTTAAATCCCTTAAGTTTCTAGTAACTGCTTTTTACATCAGGAGATAGTCTTTATGTGAGCAGAGGCATGTTGATACAAAGCTCTAGAGTTTTCTGCTTTTTGTTTGACCTAAAATAAACTTGTCTGCTGATGCCTTTGATGCTTTTAAAAAAAAGGTTGAAAAGAGAAAAAGAGTTACAGGCTTTAAGCATTTCTTAAGTTGACATTTTTCTGTCAGCTTGATGAAAGTAACCCATACATGAATATCTAAAGCTAGAAAATTGTAAGCAAAAGAGGAAGGAAATTGAGAGCAGATCTGCATCATGAGTTCATGACCCAACTCACAGATGGTGGCTTTCTCATCTCCTCTGCACACAGCAGATGTATAGTTAGTTTGCTGCTTCTGAAATGAGGTAATCCAAAGCAAAGATAGCTGCTCTGTTCCTACCACCTAGCAAATTTGTATACATCTGAAAACTTCAGATGCCAGTTTGCAATTTCACGAAATGGCAATGTGAAATTTTAAAAAATACTGAAAGGGTCAAATTTAAATATTTCCATGATGCTGGTAGTTGTCATTAGCAAATCTATTCTCACAAAAAAATTTGTTTGAAAGTGGGACTTTGAAAATGTGTTTTAAAATGTATCTTGCACATAGTAGAAAACTTATAACTATTGAAATCTGCTCAAATATTTGTCAGTTCTGGACTACCGAAATGACATTAGGGTTTTCTATTTGTTTTCAATCAATGCAGGTTGCAATTCTTCATATGTAACAGTGTATAGCGAGTATGGTGTTGATGTGTTTGATGTTAACACTATGGAATGGGTCCAGACTATTGGCCTGCGAAGGGTAAGTAATCTTCTTTGAATATTGAACATAATGGGGTTGCTTTTAAATGAGGTGTTTCTTCACACTGTATTCTAGACCTGAAGTAATTCTGTCTCCTTCCTCAAAACAGATCAGACCATTAAACATGGATGGCACACTGAACCTCCTTAACTGTGAGCCACCAAGGTTAATATATTTCAAGAACAAATTTGCAGGTGAGTCCTGAGCAACAGGAGAAATGGGGAACTCATTCTAACTGGTTAATTGTCACCATGTTACCTTTGCACTAGATGAAATTTGTGTTGAATGTGTCTGGGTCAGTGTGTACCTGTGTATGTGAAATTGCTTTGTGCTATTGCAGCAGGAGCTGGCCTCAGTGTACCAGAAACGTCTGACAACAGCAAGAAGCAAATGCTTCGAACCAGGAGCAAAAGAAGATTTGTATTTAAGGTTCCCGAGGAAGAGCGGTTACAACAAAGGCGGTAAGAATTTATTTGTAAATTCGTAAAAAATAACTGAATATACATGATGACATGCAGAGACTGAGAATGCTGATACTAAAAATCACTTGTTTTTTTAGGGAAATGCTTAGAGATCCTGAGCTAAGGTCAAAGATGATTTCTAACCCAACGAATTTCAACCACGTGGCTCACATGGGACCAGGAGATGGAATGCAGGTCCTCATGGACCTCCCACTGGTAAAATACATTTATAAGGGAGGGATATATATGTGCATTTGTTCTTGCTCACAAAAGCTGTGAAGATGAGCTGGATGGGCTCAAGTATTATCTCTGTACCAAACTCTTCTTGAAATCCTTTTGAGAAAGTTGAACCTTCCTGCTGTGCAATACTTCTAAATCCTGTGCAAGGAAATACTGTTAGCTGACTTATGAATGAGACACTGAAAGACAGGTATCACTGCCAGGAACTTGTTGTTAGTTTTGTATATATCTCCTTCCTTTATCTGTTTGTCTTCTTAAAATAACAGAATGAATTTCCTTTCCCCTCATCCTCTCAACATTCTGCTCTTGGTATCACCTCCAACAGGCTTTGAGCACGTCTATCACATGAGCCCTATCTCTGCTGAAATCTCTCTCAAGAGTGACCATTCCTCACTGCAAGGCTCCCTTCTGCTTTCTTCCTCTTCCTGTCCCTCCTCTGCTTCCCTAGCCAAGGGTAGGAGTAGCTACAAACTGTTAGGAACTGGAATATGGTATGCTTGTGGCACTTCACCAATTCTAGAGCAATAACAAGGGGAAAAAAACTAATGCTGTGGAGGTAACTAAAATGCATGTGACTTGCAGTGCTTTATAGCATTAATTTTTTTTTTGTATTTAACTAATACAGCATTTTGTGAGCTAATTTAGTCTTAAATCCATAAGAGGAAGATGTGAAGGTACACTTTTATGTTCAGTATGTACCCTCCATCCTACAGCTGCTAGTGAGGCTTTCTCTTGTCTTTCTCAGATAGCCCAGATGTGGGTCAGGCATTTGTCATTTCAGCAGGAGGAGGAAGGAAAGCAGAGCTCTTCTGCCCCTTCATAGACGATTTGCTGGCTGACAGGTTCCAGTGGTTTCTGTGGGGCTTAGTTCTTTCTCTGTCTTTCTCAGGGTTTGTGTCTGTTACTGAAAATATGTGGATGTGGTCAAGTAAGTTCAGTTTTTCTACCACCACTGGGTTGTAATCGCTTGAAAAGCACAGTAAAGTTTTCATGAGTAACAACTTCTCATTGGATAGCTTTTGTTGCTGGCTAACAAGGTGTTTCATTTCAACTGTAGAGTGTCCTACCTCCTGCCCAGGATGAAAAAACCTGTCCATCTTCAGCTAACCTGTCACGGCAGCAGCAGCAGCAGCAGCAGAGAAACAAAACTGACATCTCTTGGCCCTCATCAAGTAAGGCTTGGGAGCAAGCTGGTCACCACTGAGCTGTAATCTGTGATGTCAACAGGAGCTGTAAACTGTCTTTTGTCCTTCACTCTGCAGGTGGCAGTGAGGTGGGAGCAGCCATGCCTTCCCGAAGTATGTCTGACCCTGACCAGGAGTTTGACAAAGAGGTAAAGCAGCTTCTGTAAATGGAGACCAGCAATATCCTGTTGACATAGATTGTTCTCTTTTTACCAATAAATTACATTCCCAAGGAAATACTTCATAGATACGTTTATGGAGATGTTTTCTTTCCACAAGTGTTTTTCCCAGCCTGTAATACATGTTTGCAAGTTAGATATGCCAGCACAAAAGTAAAGCTGTGAAAAGATCTTCTTATGGTGATATTTTAAGAAGTATTATGTCTTCGATTAAGCTTTATAGGCAACAGAAATTTGACTAATTGATGAAATGTCCTCAAAGCTCCTAAAAATGTTCTGTGGGATATTAGCATAGAATAGCAAAGTATTATGACTAGTTAATTTTCTCTGTTGCCTTAAGGAAGACTTTATGTCATGTAACTTGAGAAGGAATCAAATTTATAATACATAAAAGTGCTTTTAGCAAGAATAAGGCTATGTGCCAGTAGTCACCAAACTTAAAATGTCCTGGGTCTATCTAAGTAGAGAAGATACATGATTTTTGTATCTGTTATTTATCATGTGTTTTCTTCAAGCTTTGCTGAAGCACTCTGTCTATGTAAGGAAAGTGTTAGGAATTATTCCTGGGAGGCAAAGTCCCTGATAAGGATCTTTTATAGTGCTTTTTGGTACCCAGCTGCAGGACATGTTTGGTGAAGTCAAACTTTTTCTGGATTCCTTAGCGCATGCCAAGTCCAGAGTTCTGATTACACCTGTGGTCTGACTTCCTTTGTCACCTTCAGTTATCTATTAAAAAGCACATGAAAGTGAGGATCTCTAAACACAGGTAGTTTTGAAACAGTCTTGGTTTTCAAAGGTGGTTATGATGGACTATGGTAGTTATTCTGCTCACCCTTCCCAAACTGCATTATATTCCATGCTCTAATGGTAATTGTTGTTTGTAGGCATGAGTAATGATAGATTTGAAAGGGATTTTTTACAATCTTTTCTCTTTTTGGTAGCTCTTATGATTTCTTATGACTTCTTAAATTTAAAAAAATAGTTTGAAACTGGAAAGAGGCTCTAATAACACCTTTTGGCTTTATAATTTCCCCCATGGCTTTTGACTTTATGAAATGGATCATGTTAGGATAATCTTGTTATAGATTATCTTATTATTGTTTGAGCCATGCAAAATCTTCTGAACAGCATTCTTGAAGGATGTTACCTTTCAATCTATTTGCTAAGTATATATTTCCCTTTCTTGAAAATAACTTGCTGCAACGGTAACAGGATTTTTTGTGCAGTATTTCATAGCTGTGAATGTGTGCAGTGCTCAGAATTGTAACACACCAAAATAGTGGGAAACTTGCCAGCCATCCTGTTGAAGTGAGACCAGTCTGTGAAGGCAAATATCCAACAACTAATCTAACACTGGGGAAATAACTGTGGATAGTCTTTATTAGATATTGATGTAGGACGTACCCACTAAGTATATTCTGTTTCCAGATCTCCAGCCAGGTTCTTGGCAGCCTTCACTCATTTGTGAGGCACTTCACAGGCTTGTTGCTGTTTTGTAAACAGTTCATAATGCTTACTTCCTTCCTCCTCACCAAACTGAAGATGATTTGCCCATGGTTTTTGTATATTTACATGGGTAAATAAACCTACTCCTAGGCTATAAAAATTGTCTAAAAATTGCAGGCTGGTAATTTCTGAACAACAGTGAACAGGTAGATGTGTTCCATCAGGAAAGCTCTGCCATGGCTAAAGGAGAGGAGCCAGAGATGTAGCAATTTCCCTGTACTTTACTATAATTCCTGTTGCATCAGAAGGTCACCTTTGGGACTGCACTAGAGCCTGTTGATGGTGATGGAAGTACTTGCTTGAGTTTAACTATGGAATTAATCTAATGCACACCGCTTCGTAGGTGTTGCTCCACCCTCATTTTTGAGTGCCTTTGAAAGCTTTTGAGAATAAAGGATTCATTTCAAGTAAACATAATTTTTTTTAATGTTTCTCATTAACAGCCTGATTCAGACTCCACCAAACACTCTACTCCATCTAACAGCTCAAATCCAAGTGGTCCCCCAAGTCCCAACTCTCCTCATAGGAATCAGCTTACCCTAGATGGACTGGACCAGTCGACCTGTGATGCGTAACGCCACCAGTCTCGCCATCCCTGTCATCCACTACATGGTGTTCAACAGCAGGGCAAAGCTGTCTCAGATGCTAGTGCCAAGACTGACACAGACTCTAGTGTTGTACAAGAATAATTATATATCCAGATTGTAGATACAGACTATGGAAATGAAGAAAATTCTTTACTAATAGCGATTGAGCTTTTTATGCAGAATTGTTCACTGCTCAGTTACGGTTGATTCCTTTCTGCACAGCTGTGACACAGTTTTATTGCATAGGAGCATTTAAGGCCACCAGTAAATAGTCTTATTCTTATGGTGAAAGAGAAATAGAGAGAGTTACTGATAATGTTGCTACAATATCAGGAATATTATTTTTCTATAGAATGATGTAATGTCTGATTAGCAGGAAATCCTTTTAGGCAGAATTTGGACTTCTAAATAGGAAATATGAGCAGGTCTAGTTACATCCTCAGATGAATACACTTTTCCCTTTTTCCTGAAACTGTTTTTTTCCTAAATCTTAAGGAGAATGGTAGGAAGCTGTAGGTCGTTTCCAACATCAGTAGAATCACCAGGAAGTCAAAGAAAAGCTGGTTATAGTTCTGTGGCCTTTTAATTCATTTAGCCATTACATATACAGCTGCATAACTGTCTTTCTATCTTTATACCAACTTTTTAGTCTTGTACATAGGACTACTGACAGTTATCTCTTTACCCATTCCCTGCTTTTAGTCCTCATCAGTCATTAGTCAGGGCTTTTAAAATACTGCTGTGAAAAAAAATTTTACTCCTAGTTCCTGCCTTTCTCTTGAGAAGCTGTTTTTCCTGGGTTTTTGGTGTAAGGACACACTACGCTGTTTAGCTAGCAAGCCTTCTTGTGGACGCATTGCCCTCGGAGTCTGCTTGACCCAAGGAACTGTATCGCACTAAAACATCAGTCTGTTCATTGGTTACCAAAGTGGAACGTGAAGGATGTGTAACTGGGGGTGCTGCTTTTCTCATTAATTGTATCCTCACCTGCATGAAGACCCCATGATTATTAATCAAGTATTGATCATGTAGAAAAATGCACAACACACTCCTGTATATTTTGCGATGGCCCACGTGCGGTGATGTTTTGCGTGTATATTTAATCTCATGCTTCCATGTATTATACGTTTAGTACTCAAGGATTTGTGACCATGTTTCATTAAAAGCTTGTAATTAATTCAGTAGCTGGCATATCCAGTTTGTCATTGTCACACTAGTGTGCCTTCTGTGCCAATTTTATGACAGGTGGATGTCACTTATTTAAAATTCAGTTTAAATGGGCTAATTATATACCAATGGCTAATGTTCTTTTCTGAAACACTGTATAGGACGTGCACTTATCTTTAGTTTAAACTGAGTGTTCTAGTCAACATTTAATCCTGTTACGTTAAGTGTTCGACAGTACTTGCTCTTTTTCTCAGATTCTTGATAAAGGGGCTCAGTTAGAGCTGGACACTACTGCTTTGGGGGTTTTCTGGTTTTTACTTTTTTAATGTAAGTCTAAGTCTTTGTAATTATTGAATTGTGAGAACATTTTTGAACAATTTACATGTCAATAAAGCAGAAGAGGGAGGTTTTAAAGTTTATAGTCGTCTGTCTTGACATCTGAAAACAATTCACCACTGACGCTTGCTTCAGTCTCATGGTAAATTCACTTTGTTCACATGGACATTTGACAGAAACTGAAGATATTTTGGAGCTCTAAACCCAAGCACTACAAGAAAGGTGCACTGAAGGTGAATGAGTGTTCAGAAGCAAAGGAAGTCTTTTTGGTGGAATACAGCACTGAAATTTTGTGCCCTCGGTTTGTTTTAGAGTTGTCATTTCATTGATTTGCTGACCCTATTAATTCTTTTTAAATTATTTATATGACTCGTTACTTACAGCTGAAGCATAGTAAGGAGGCTGCAGGGTCTATTCATGCATCTTAAGTATCATAAAACAATAAACATATTTAACTTGTCAAAGCAGTACTCCCAAAGAAAGGCTTAGGAACATTTCAAGGATTGGTGTGTGAATGGTGCAGCCCCTCACACTTTTAAAGCTCTCCTCATCATGGTCTGCTATCTGAGCACCACAGAGCCCACTGTAGCTTGACAGTGCAAACATCTCTAGGGTGTCCTAGGTAAGCGTCCCTCATCCCTTATGGAGTGCAAGTGTTCCTGAATTGCTTCCTGATTTGTCTCACCCTTCACAGGAAAGGCCAAGGTGAGTATTTTGGACCCTGCTGTTCCTTGCCTGACCAAACCTGCCTGGGCAGGCTGGATTGGCTTGGAAAAGTGCACCCACACTGTGCCCTGGGGATGGGGTGATAGCTGACAGGAGGTTTGAGGGCTGTGTGCTGGAAGCCTTCTCACAAGTATTCATGCTAATCAGCCTTTGACTTTTAAAAAACATTTCTCCTGCTCTTGAGCTGATTTTTCTCTGCACAGTGAGGACTTGGGATGACAACAAAGTCTTTAATTATGGGGGTATTAAATCATAGCACTCAGCAGTGCAAGGGCTTGGTTATAATTTAAGCAGGAGAACGTTTCTAGAAAAATTAATTAATTGCTCATATGAATACATTATTCTCTTTTTTTTTTTTTTCTGCCTAAGTCTGGCCAAGCAGAATTCCTTCCCAAGTCCTCCACCACAGCCCTCTGCAGATCATCTTTTCCCTTATGGATTTTAATTCTAGCTACTTACTTCTCAAGCCCTCAGGAAAATTTTCATAAATGCAGAAATCCAGGTGAAACAATTCTCTGGCAATACACTTTCTTATCCCTGGAGGCTCTCAGTCTAGGACTGAAAGTGAGGAACTGAGCTATGCAAGAAATGAGGGTAACTTGGAGTCTGCTTATTTCTCTATGCATTCCATTTTCACAGAGGTATGACATCAGGTCCAGGAGCTGGAGTGGTGGGTGTTCCACTCACTGGAACAATTGGTCACTTCTAGCACAGATATTTGCCCCAAAAAGCTGAGTATTTTGGAATACATCATGGTATCATTTCCCACCCAAGAACTAAACTTACCTGCCACCATCTATGTCTACAGAACAGATGTACAGACAATAAACAGATTGCTAAATAGGTGCAATCTGCTGGAGAGGGGGGTGCATAGAAGCTGGCTTTGTCTTTGAACATTAAGTGCTTAACACAGCTAAGTCACAGGGAGGGGACTTCAGTGTGGAAATGCTGGAGGTGCAGGCACCCTTGTTCTGCACAGCGCCAGACTGGCATCCCTGGGAGAAAGCAGATGTGTAAAAACCTTGAGAGCTAAACCTAAAGCACTGAAAAGCAGGACAGTGTTTGAGGGAAGAGATGACTGTGGGAACTGAACTGCATCTTGAGGTGCAGTTAAGTGAAGTATTAGTGAAAGGAAGGTGTTGCATCATGACCAAAAACCTTGTCTGGCTTAATTTAGCTTACTTTGAAAGAAAAAGGACACGTGGCATTCTTGCATGCCAAGCTACTGGAGCATCTCATGTTCAAGTTTGCACCATCTGCTCTGGATGAAGCAGCTCTGGCAGGCAGAAGGGAGGAGGACAATCCAGAAATCAGTGTTTAGCTGCACAACCCTTGCCTTCCACTGCTGTGGCAGCAGCTGTGGCCAGCCTTCTGCCTGCTTGCACCCCTGTACATATGGCTCCCCTCTAAGTTTCCCCTTACATCCCTCCCTGGCAGCCTTGGGACTCCCGGCAGTTCATGGACTCAAGAGCTGCAGCCCTTGCCTGGTGCAGGGCAGCCCCTCCCTACGGGATGAGAACTGCTCTCATGTCCTGGGCTCACCCCTGGCAGGGCAGCACATGGGGCTGGAGGGGCTCTGCTTGAGGGGAAGGGGTTCCATGGGCACAGGACCACGTCAGGAAGACAGGATAGAAGGCACGGTGCCAGCACGATCTCAGTGCTTGCAAAATATCCTAAGCATGTTTTTGGGGGCAGGGGGTGATGACGAGACCAGGCATCGACTGCAGGCCTGGTGTGGGATGCCCAGGGAAGCCAAACGTTGGCAAGAGCATGTCCCAGCGGTGCCTGATGCTCAGGCCAGCGTTGCTGGCAGGGTTAGCTGAGGACAGGAGCAGAAGACAGCAGGACGTGCTCAGCCAGCGGGAGCTGCAGTGCTGTGCTCCAGCCAGAGGAGGAACATGGACTAAGGAATCATCCCCTTTCCTGTCCTTGCAGCAAATATTTTCCCTGTTCCCCAATAAGCTGCAGCACATTTTTGTCATCTGACTGCACAGGTTCATGCAGGTTTATTGATGCTCTCTCATAGATAAAACCCTCCGATTTTTTTCAGCCTCGCCTTCGTTGCTGTTTCTTACGCAGTCCCTGCTCTGCGGTCCCGTGAGGAGGAGCAGTGCAAGCCCTGCATGCTGATGGACACGGCCAGAGCTGCCACCCTGCAGTGCCACCTCCGGTGAGCCCAGCCCCTGGCAAATGCCCTCCCGCCACTGCTACCTCCTGCTAAAAGAGATATAAAAAAAATAAATTCATTGAGCCAAGTCTGTCTTTAGGCTCAGGGATATTTTGAGGACTCTGCCACAATCTGGGTTTGCACAACTTCTGTGAGCAGCTGTATCGTGCAGAGAAGGCACTGTGCTACGAGTTGGTGTCCATTAATAGTGTGCAATTTGCTTTTTCTTCTGAGACCCTGGGAAGCAATGACTCCTGAGATCTTGCCATTAACACTAATGCATTTTGAATTAGTCTGTCACAGTGGGGGACCCCTGACACTCAGGATCAGAAGCAAAACAAAGCCATCAGGTGCCGTGCACAGCCTCAGTGACATAAACCACCTATCTATTGTGCTGCTTACCAAAGATGTCTGTGAATTAAATTCCTTGTTTAGGCAGGATCCCGGGAGACACTTAGGTACCAAATCCCTTTGCTCTGCCCTGCCTGCACCGTGGGCTGTCGATGCGTGTCTGTGTGCGGCAATCATGGATACAATCACGGATACAGCTGTTTTTCCAGCAGCTCTTGGTTCCCGGCATCGCAAACTCACTCTGGTGCTTCATTTTTCTTTCTGCAGAGCTCCCCCCTCCCTGCGGCACGTTCTGTATGAGCGAGCGGACGTGGCTCCTGAAGGAAAAGTACAGACTGTGCTCAGCTCGTGCACTGACAAAAATTGATCTCTGTTTTAATTAAAGCCTCTATTGTAAGTGACCTCGAGCTGCTAATGCATTTTAAAAATGAAGCTTCGCCAACAGCAAATCCATACATGCCAATACATAGGGGTGACCAGGTGGAGATTCCTGCCACAGGGTGGTCTGCCTCCCTCCATGTCAGTGATGTGTCCCAGGATGGTGTCCCACTCTACAAGCACATGCCTGCCCATGGCTCACCCTCAAATCCCTGTGTGGACAGGCAGGACACAGAGCTGAGGTCGTCAGCCACTTGCAGGAGAAGGACAGTATCCTGACACTGTCTTGTGCAATGGTCCCTGCTGCCAATGGGCTGTCTCTTCTCTCCCTCAGCCTGTGGCCACGGGATGCTCCTGTCTTTCCCCTTCTGCACATGTTGTGGGGATGCAGCCATCGAGACCCCTTCTAATCCTCACATCACAATTCACTCACAGTGAGCAAGGCCCAAAAATAGCCAGGGAGGAAAGAAATTCACCCTGAGGTAGGGGCTCCCTGGAGGTGATCCCTGAGCCCCCTCCTTGTGTGGGCAGCATTGGTGCAGTAACCTCCAGTGTGCAGCACTGCAGTGGCCCCAGAAGAAAAGTTCCTCTCTGTGTGTGTATTTGAAGGCTTCTGGGCTGGAGGAGATGCAGTCACCTGCAATGAACTGATGTGAAAGGGAAAAAGAGCACAAAAAGGCCCTCACAGGCTGAAAGTAGGGATGTAGCTGGTGGAAGATGGGTTGCTCTCACAGGCACCATGGTAACACCACAGCTGCTGAGCTGCGCTGAGCCCTGGCCATGTGGCGCTGTCCAGCCCTGTGGGGTCAGCAGGGTTGGGGAGGTCTCCCTTAGGCTCATGTCACAGGAGTGACTGTGTGTTTTGAGGTAAGTTTTTAGGTTCTGTCCCTGGGTCACTACTCCCCACAGTGATGCACTGGTTGTAGGACCATGGCATGGTGGGGATTGAACATTCCCAACATGTCTATGTCAGCTGCTGCAGGCTTCCTCTGCTTTTTGACCCGGCTGGTGACCATTTCACCTAGAAACAAGTGCCTGAAAGAGGCAGCAGAAACTCCTGCTCAGGCAAGCTGCTTTTTGTCCCAGCCCTGGTGGAGGAACCCCCTCAGGAGAAGTGTGCATGGTGAAGTCCCAAGGGTGTGCGTGACCTGAGCGCGGAACTCCTTCTGGCTCTGCCCCTGGCTCTGCCCCCCGGGCTCTGCCCCCCTGGATCTGCCCCCCGGGCTCTGCCCCCATGGCTCTGCCCCCCTGGATCTGCCCCCCTGGATCTGCCTCCCTGGC
>VWYI01044897.1:24189-121646 GCA_013399455.1 Anthoscopus minutus
GCTCTGCCCCCATGGCTCTGCCCTCCTGGCTCTGGCTTGCAAATTCACCGCAGACACCAGGAGCTCAGAGAGGCCTTGTTCCCTGCCTGCCTTGTGCTTTTGTCCTGCCTGTTTCCAGAGGGCAGGGCTGGTTCCACCACTACATGCTGCCTGTTATCCTTCGTCAGGGCTCTGATGCACCTAATGATGAATTCCTAGGCCTTTGAGAAGGGATTATGTCTTCCAGAGACTAGAACAAAATACTGTAAACTTAAAATAGCTGCTTCCTTATGGAATATGCCAACAAGCCCTACTGAACACCCAGTAAATTTGCATACATTTGCATACATATCCATAATTTCCACCTCACCCATCAGCCCTGCTCCATAAAGATGCAGTGCCTGACATTGTGGGCAGATGATGGAGTTTGACACAGGCCAGTGCTAACGAGGCCCCTCAGTGCCACTGCCCCAGATCTCACCAGAGATGGGCTGGTGTGACTGTCCCCAGCCCTCAGTTCCTGCCTGCATCCCTGACCAGGGACCCCTGCACCAAACTTCCTTCCCCTCCTACCATGAGACTTTCTCACCTCAAGGGAAAACGTAATAAACCCCCACGGGTCCAAGAGAATTTCTTACCTATCAGTCCAGGCACAGAGGGAAGGAGCAAGCTCCAGAAGCTTCCCTGGAGAGGGAATTGTTTAATCAGGACTGCATCTCACCCAGTGGACACCCAGGAATGAGAGGAGGAATGGGGACCCTGAGCAGACATCCCCAGCACTGAGCATGCTGCTGGAAAGCAAAACAACCTTCCAGCTAATGGGTCCAGGCCCTGAAGGCTCCGGGTCATATTCTAAAATGTGTTTGAGCACTGAATTTCTGTCATGCATCCAGGGATGCTTCCTTCTACCTGCTATGTGCCCTGAGGCAAATCCAGCACAGTGCTGGCTAAAGCATGAGGTACTGAGCTAGACCCCAGCTTCTCTGGATACCATCTGAGACCCAAAATGTTGCATTGTCTAAAGAGATCTGACACCAGAAAAACACAATTTAAAACCCAGAAGTAACACCAGGGAAGTGTTACACTCAGTTCATGTGACTGAGTCCCAACAGTGAAGATTTGCTATGGTTTCCTCTTCTGCACAGACACTTTTATTCAGGTGGGATCTTCTTCTGCCTTAAATCCCACAGGAGTGATGTGAGGGGCTGTGAGGGCTGGAGGGTGGCAGTGTCCCCAGGGGAGTGGTGTCTGCCCCCAGCATGAGTCCACACCATCAGGTCTCTGTCTCGCTGGCATCGTACAAAGGGTTGAGGTAGAAGACCTGGAGATCTTTATTTGTCTCCTCTCCAAGGTTAGCATCTGGGGGCTCCTGAAAAAGCAACAAGGGAGGAAAAACAACCAGTGGGGAAGAGAAGCAAAACCCACCCAGTGTTGAGTTTCTGCGGCAGTCAAGAGGCTGGTGACCTGAGGAAATGTCCCACAAACCCCTCCCAGCCTGGGGAAAGCAGGGCCCCTACCAGGGAAACCTCAGGAGGCTTTCAAGAGTGTCAGGCACTCAGCAGCTCCTGCCCACGCTCCCGAGCCCCTCAGTGTGACTCACCACGTTGAACATGGGGTTGTCAAAGCCTTTGTCCTTGGGTGGTGCTGGGGACGCGGGTTCCTCCATCCTGTCCCAGGGCCAGGGCTGGCGCAGGGCAGGCAACCTGGGCAAGAGCTGGGCATCACCATCCACATCCCCCCCCAGCTCTGCAGCTCCCCCAGTTGCAACCCTGCATCTTTAAGAGGTGGATGGGAAAATATACAGGGGCAAAATGTCTGGCTGTTATTGAAATGGGATATTTGTACCCTTTCCCAGGGAAAAGCCACTGTATCCAGCCAAAATCATTAAACCTGGAGATCTGGGACCTGCATTCTGGAGGGAGAAGTTTGCAGAGGCAGACAACTCTAGCACAGGCTTCACTTTGGAGCAATCATTCCTTCCCTATGGCCTAAATGAATTGCCACAGAGCAGACACCTGTTCCCACTGCAATCTCAACAAGTACTAAGTACTTTTATCATTACTTTTATCATGTTATCATTTTTGCATCTTAATCACCATCACCACTTGTATAATTTTCTTCATTACTTTCATCCTAAGGGTCCCAGTCACTGAGCACTCCCCTGCACTGGGCACCTGCTGCATGTGGGCTCAGCAGCAGGTACATGCACATTACCTCAGGAGCTCTGAGGGAAGCTCTGCCTGGCCCCTTTCAGTGGAAATGATGGGGACCTGCAGCAGGAGTGGGACAGGCCCTGGGCTCATGCTCAGCTCTGTCTCCTGCCGCTACACAAAATTCCCTCCTACTGCTGCTAGAGCTGGTTTCAAAGGCCTGTCCAGCACACAAAGAAGCATCGGTGAAAGATAAATCATCAAGTAGCAATTACGGATCTGGGAGTTTTATTCAGAAATTAAATGAAGGCGTGGGCTTACTGCTAGGAAATATCATGTCAGCACGTGTTGAGCAGCAGGGCAAGTGTTCCTGGCCAGGGCCACAGTGACAAAATCCCAGTGGAAGAAGCAGGAGGGAACAAACAACCTGATTTGTGATCTGCGACACAGCAGCCCCAGCACTGGGGAGTTCAGCATCCCCTGGCAGACACAGGTGCATTTTACTCATGCAAATTTAAGCAATTCCTGGTCCCTGGTTATAAAATGTTTAAAGTCAACCCCACTTGCCCACAGCTGGGTAAATGAGACAACCCCCAGTGGCTCAGCAGGCAGCCAGTAAACCCTGCAAAACCTCCACGTGAAGGTGGGTGCAAGTGGCAGGAGCAGAGGTGGATGCCCCTAGCACCTGCCGTGGGCACTGCTGGGATGCCCTAATCACTGCCAGGCCCCATCATCCAACTGTGAGGGAAAAAGATGATGGAGAAGGGGTGTTTCTGATTATCTCCCAGCTGTGGTGCAGTCAGGGGCAGCCTCCACCCCTCCCCTGGGACCTGCACTCCATGCTGTGTGAACAAGCAATGCACCAGAAGCTGCACTTGCTTTTGGATGCTGTTTCTCCTTTTAACTGTTATGAAGCTGTGGACGAGTGTTTTGCATTATTTTGATGCATTTCTACTGAGCAGCCTGCCGGTTCAGTCCTCCTCAGCAGGGCTGCAAACAAATGGTGCTGAAGAACAGGAGATGTCACCAGGCACCATGACTAGGCTGTGCAGAGCTCCAGCTGAGCTGCAGCAGCCCTGCTCCCACCCGAGCATGCTGCACCCTGCCAAGAGGCAGCTCCTCCTGGTCATGGAGGATAATGAAGCAACAGCCCAGGAGTGCAGTAGTGCCTTTCAGCCACCTCACCACCATGAAGGAGCAAGGACAAGTTTTAAAATGACACAGGGCAAGTTTAGATTAGATATTGGAAACAAACTCTCTGCTGTGAAGGCAGTGAGGCTCTGGCACAGGCTGCTCAGAGAAGTTGTGGATGCTCCATTCCTGGAAGTGTTGAAGGCAAGGCTGGATGGGGCTCTGAGAAACCTGGCCTAGTGGAAGGTGTCTCTGGCTATGGCAGGGGGTTGGAACTGGATGATCTTTGAGGTCCTTCCAACCCAAACCATGTTGTGGTTCTATGAAGAGTAATGTTGGGGGTAGCAGCTGCCAGGCCAAGCCCCTCTCTGTGGGAGCTCCAGGCAGCTCCATGTGCCCCTGTATGCCAGGCTGGGAGGACAGCCTGGGCTGGCAGCTGCTCCCAAGCAGAGGCAGCCTGAATATTTGTTGCTGGCAGAAGCCCGATCCCTACCTCAGCTTTCCCTTTCTGTAGAGAAAGAGGATCCCTCCAAGGAACAGGAGACTGAAGAGTAGCCCCATGACTGTCCCCGCTGTGATCCTGCTCACTGGGTGGCCCCCCAGTTGCCTGCTGGCAGTGCTGCCAGTGGCCACTTCCATTTTACCACTTGCAATGCCAAGAGCTTCACCTGGGAAGAAACAGGGATGAGGATTGTACAGAGCAATACGTCCCACACCCATGGCAGAGGGAGCCTTCAGCGGGGCCCAGCCCTGCTTGCCCGGCTGATCACCTTTCCTGGGAACAGGGATGGGATTCACAGGTGGATGGACTCAATGGGGACAAGCCCCTGTGGGTCTGCCACCCATACCATGACCACCATACCATGACCAGAGCAGCTCTGCAGACAGGGCCCCAAGCTGGTCATGGTCAGATGTGGCATGGAAGCACACCGGTATCCCAGGCTGCATGAGGAGAATTGCCAGCAGGGCAAGAGACATGACCCTTCCACCCTGCTCTGCCCTGCCCTGGTGAGCCACAGCTGGAGCACTCAGGCAGGCTCTTCTCAGCAGCACCCAGTGACAGGGCAAGAGCCAACAGGCAGATAACGAGTATGGTAAATTCCACTTAAATACCTATATTTATCCAGGTATTTATATACAAAAAACTGGTTTACTGCCAAAATGGTCAGTTCTGGAGACAGGCTGCCAAGAGATGTGGAATCTCCATCCCTGGAGACATCCAAACCCCACTGGACATGTGGGCTGCTGGCAGGGAATTCAAAGCTCTGGCCAGCAGTGGGTCTGGGTGCACCTGCAGGGGACCTGCTGAGGAGGACAGGGGCATTACCGTGCTGTGCTATGCTCTCCATGATGTCTGCTGCCAGCTGCTCTGCAGCAGTGCCCGCCTGCACTCCGGCTCTGTCATCAATCAGCACGATCTGGATGAGAGCAGTGGCGCTTCGGGACATGATGCCCAGGAAGGTCTGTGCCTTGTGCACCTTGGAGATGGCCATCTGCACGCCAGCGTATTTGGGCTTCCCAAAACACAAGGAGACACATAAAGCCCGTGAGAGGGTAGGCACTAATTAATCACATCTCCAGATAGCCACGATGGGTGCAGCTGCAAGGCCCACCTGAATCTTCACATGAGCCCCAGCACAGAGCTGCCATCCCTGTCACGGCAGTGCCGGTGCATTTCCCGAAGGAAAGGCTTGTACATCCCCTCTCCTCCAAGCTGTGACCAGTGCCCACCCAGCATGCAATGAGCCCCCATGGAGGAGAGCATGCTGAGAAAGCTATTTCATGGTTCACACCCATTAAAAGCTGTATTAAGACGTGTGGCTGTAAGGAGAACAGGCAGACAGCTTTCAGCAGAGGATCAATAGAGCAATACTCTGGCATCGAACCTCCCAGTGCAATGCAGAGCACACCTCCTCCCCCCGGCAGCCCCTGGCAAAGAGGAGGGATATCATGTTGTGTCTGAAAAGCAGCAGCATGAAGCATTGCTTTGCAGAGCATCTGAGAGCTGATCAGTGCCAGTCACCCACCCAGTGCTTGCCTACTGGGGAATGGAAAAGCAGCCAGAGGCCAGGGAATGCCCTGCTGCAGGTGTGCATAATCCCAGCTGCTGCACTGCGGTCCCCTGTGACCTAGACCTGACCTCCTCTGTTTTCTGGAGCAGGGTTGCCAGCAAGCCCCCCTGCACCCTTCCCCTTTGCACGTCAGCAGCTCCTACTGTCCTGAGCTGAGCAGATGGTGGGGCTGTGGTGGGGACCCAGCTTCCACAGCCAGCAGACACATCCAAGAGGTCACACGGGGAGGATGGGCCCTGCAGGGCTGTGGGGAGTGCACTGCACCACTGGCACTGCTGGGACCACATGCCTGCCCCAGACAGTCCCATGGCATCTAGTCACTGGCAGAGGTGGCCAGTGGCTTGTGGTTTCATTAGCCACTCCCAATCTGACAGGATGATGTACCTGACTCAGCAACTCTTGGACCAATTTGTCCTGGTACTTCTGCAGGTCAAAATCAGGAGTGAAATCCAGGTTAATGGTGGCCCCTGCAGCCAGAAAGCAGAGAGACATCAACCTGTCACCTCGAGTGGGCAGACAGCAACCACGGCAGCACAGCTCTGACTGCCATGAAAGACGCTGGGCACCTTCTGGCACCCTGTGCAACTGGTCTGTCTGGGCTCGGAGAGAAACCTCCCTTGCTGCTCTTTTCGTCAGCTGGGTTTAATGAAAGGCTTTTGGCTTTCCAACAAATTCTGGAGAGAAGCTTTCCCTGGAAAGCTTTCTCCCACTTGTCCCTCTGCGAAGTTCTTCACATCCCTGGTTCTGGGGTCATGAGGCTGTGGTGCAGCAGCACTACCCTTGCTTTAGGGGGAAGGCTGAGAGGAAGGAACACCTGTGCTCCCTGCACCACAGCACTACAGTCATGGAGACAAATATTTTCCTAGGAAAAAACACAATTAAGCATTTGCTGAAATTTTAAATTGTCCTAAAGACTGTAAGGGACTATGCTTTTAGGAGCATGCGGAGAAACATATGGCGCCATTTTAATGAATTCAGTATGACATACCAAGATACCAAGTATCCAGGTACAGTTACACATGAAAAATTGCCCCTAGCAACATTTCATGTAGATTAATGGAGGAGCACGCATTGCAGAGAGAATGCTGTCCATCTGCATGCTTTTATTTTAAATGAAATTAAACAAGCTGGCTGTTGGGAAGCTGACATCACAGTGGAAAAGGTTGCATTTCCTCTGTGTGTTTTTGGCTGCATAAACTCAACAGAGCCCTATTAGCTTGACGAGCTATGACATCCTGACAGGATAAACCAGAAGCAGGGACAAAGGGCTGTGACTCAGAACAGGCTCCCAAAAGCCAGGCTCTCTTCAGAGAGACATGCTGGGAAGGTGGCACAATGGAATCTGCACATGGGGACCCACAGATGGGACCCTTGGCAGCAGTGATACAGCAAAACTTCAGATTACAGCCAGCAGCAAACACCCCCTGCACCCAATCACCCCCATGGAGCCAGGGGAAGCAGGCTGGGGCAGCTGGCACGGCAGGAAGGAGGAATAGGGCCGTGTCCCAAACTTACCACAGACCCCACAGCAGTGGCCAAGGGGCTGCAAAGGGCTCTGGCACGCTGGCTCTGGGCACTGCCTCCCTGAAGCCCTGAGCAGGGCTGCGCAGATGCGGGGGCCGTCCTAAAGGAGAGCAGGGCAGCGTCAATGCCTCGCCCCGCAAGCTGCACTGGAGCCCCAAAACGGGAAAGGAAAGACTCACCAGGGCATTCCCGCAGGCACAGCCAGACTTATCAGGACAGCCAGTGCCTGTCACCTGGAGAGTGCCATTGCCATGAAACTGCAGCGGGGCAGAGGGGCCCCCCAGGTACCCAGCCCAGGATGAGGGTGTGTTCAGCTCCTGTGCAGGGAAGAGCAGCAAAGCAGGTGAGTATCCCAGGACAGGTCCCGGTGCTGTCCCCAGGCACCCAGCCGTGCTGGGACACCTGGTGTCACTTCTGATGGCCATCACTGGGCAGCCCCACTGCAGGCAGTGATGCAGCAGGAAACCCTGCCAATACACCCATTCTGTCTTTTCCCCTGGACCAACAGAAAAACTGTCTCTAAAACTAAAAACAATGACAATGAGATGGCTGGGCATTCTGGGAGGAAGGGGGCTGGATCTGAGCTGTTTTCCTTCTATCTGGGAAGAAATTCTATGCTTGGCATTAGCAAAGGCTGAGCCGGACAGACCAGCCTCATCCTGCCAAGTCATCAGTGATTCCCTCACCCACTCCCTTCCACAGGAAGTGTCTCCATGCTCTGGCACAACAGGCAGATTTCTCAGGGCCTGGGGTGAAAATAGTCATCAAAGAGCACAGAGTAGGCTGGCTACAAAGGGATAGAAAAGCTCCTAAGGTCAGTTTTTGGGAAACATGCACTGATATAAAAAGCATCTTCTCCTTCCATCTCATAGCTCAGCAGCAGGCTCTGCCCTGAGAGACAGCCAGCAGTGATCCCTGGTGGGGATGATGTGCCAGAGGGTAGTCTCCAGGCATCAGCAGGACTAGCACCACTATGAGAACCCAAGAGCATCCACCTCTCCATCCCTGGGGCTGTGTGTGCCTGGGGTGAGCTCCACTGGGGTGCTGACTTGCTCAGACTTGCCTGCACCCGCCTGGGCACTGACTGAGTCTATTATTCAAACAGCCAGCTACCTGATGCCTGGCCCCAGAATGGCAGATCCCAGCCAGCACAGCAGTAGAAATAATAAATAACTTATGAAACGCCTGCCGCATCTCCCACTCCTGGAAGGAGCCTGTGTTTACTGCTGCAGCGCCTGTGATCTTCTGCTCCTCTGACCAGGAGGGACAGGGCTCATGGGGAGCCTGATTCCCAGGCTGAGGCACAGCAGGCTGCCAGTGCTTCTATAATTACCCCTCCAATCAATTAAAGAGCAGTGCTGAAGCAAAGCTGGGAGATGATCACTGGGCCACAGGCCATGTTAAGGTCGGGGGCAGGAGGGAGGTATCCCCAGAGGGTCCCCGAGCAGCACGGCTGCAGACACGTGCCTGGGAAGGGGCCCTTGGGAGCCACAGAAGCTGCTATTTGCAGGTGGTTGGATCCGTGCACATCGGCCCTTTTTAAGTGAGACAGCCTGCGCTCCCACACTGCAGGGAGGGAGGCGGTAACAAACCGCCCGATGCAAAAAGCCATCGAGGCCATCCACAGCAGTAGCAGCAGCTCATGATGATGCAGCCTCAGTGGTGTGCCCCATCTCCCTGCGCAGCGCTGCTCCCCCATCCAGCTGGTCCTTCCTCAGGGCTGTGGTGAGAAGGTGTTGAGCCAGTTTCTCACCCTCCCCGCGTTACCTGGCCCATGACAGAGACGCTGCGGAGGTGAATCACTGGCTGCGATGAGTCGGTGTTTACGCGGAAGGAGGTTTGGGGCTGGAAGACAACGTCATCGTAGCGACACGGGACGCGCTCCTCATCCACGGAAAAGATGGGCCCACCTGGCCTGAGCTCCCCGCTGGGGAGAACCTCCTGCCACAGTGTGGGGTCGAACCACGCGCGGTGCTCAGCGTCAGCAAACCTCACTACTGCACCTGGAAAAGGGATAGGAAAGGCTGAGCATGACCCAAACCCAAATCTAAAGCCCCAGCAGATGCATCTGGTTTGGCAAAATCAGGCATTGTCTGGCCTGAAGTGAAGGATCTCACCCTGTGGGCAGGGAGTCAAGGTATCTAGTCCTGGTATCACCCTCATGGGCAACCACTGCAGGCATTTCCCAGATCTTGGTAAGGCTTCCCAGAACTCAGGGCTGAGGTCTCAGCCCAAATCCCACATCTGCCTACAGGCTTCCAGGCCCAGATCCCACAGGATATTTTTTTCCCATTTTTAAAAGATCATCCTTCTGGTTAAGGAGGAAAACATCTGCCTGAATGCTGAGTAACAGCTAAACCTGACAAAAATGGGTACGATAATTCATGTCCCAGTTTCCCAGAAGCCTGGCAGGTTTGCAGAAATGTGACCAGCTCTGTTCCCTGCAGCAGGTAACCCCAAAGCCAGTGCCCCATTTAACTATCAATTATTTAACCATTAACCATTTCCCTGCTGGTTAGTTTCATCGTGCAGTGTCCTGATTCCTTCTCTCCCTTCTCAGCAGCTGAACCTTTACTAATTCAGCCAGCAAGTGGGTACTTAGTGACTGAATTATTTGCATTCATTTGGAAATTGTGCTTTAAAGAAGTCCATTTGCCCCAGAAATGCCAGCTTATTTCAGGGGAGCAGTGCATGGTCAGCAGGAGAAGCCCAGTGCCAGGCACAGATGGCAGAGCATCCCTGCTGAGGAGCAAACAGCCCCAAAACAAAAAAAAATGATAGGGATGAAGGATTTTAGAATGGCTTCAGACAGTCCTATGCTACAATCCTTCCTTTGGGGAGACTGATTAAGACTTTTTCTCCCTTTTTTATTTTTATTTTTTTTTTATATTTAAAGAGCAGGCACAGGGGCTCTACTTGAATGCTTCCTTCCCTGTAGAGGAAGTAAAAAGTTACATGCCACTGAAAATATGGGGTAGTTCTTAAGAGCACAAGACACATCTCCCTAGAAAATAGCTTTCAGATAACAGCAGGCACCAATGACACAAGCCTGCTGTCTCAGCCATGGGCTGGAGGCTGGGAGTGGAGGGGAGGATGTATATGTGGGGGCAAAGGACAGCTTGCTGTGATGGCCATGGTTTGGTTCACCAGTGTGTAACTCCTAACTGGTTTTCTTTAGAAACACCATGGCAGAGAAGATAAGGGCTTTGAAGTGGCTACATGCTTAATAGGCAGGGGAAAATACAAACAATATTTGCCTCTCTGCTACAACTTCAAAGGCTTCCCTACTATAATTACCTTTTTAGAAGACAGGTGATCTAGGAGGAAAAAAAGATCTGATGTGAAGGAGGTCATCGAAGAAAAGGAAAGTATTGAAGAGGAGTGATTCACTTTGCTCTGAGGTAGGACCTTTATAGAGGTATTTGGGCTGAATTTACACGATTCATCACAGGCTGATGGGATGCCTGGTTTGGGCACAAAATACCTGAGTCACAGCCTGGATCCCAGCTGCCATCGAAAGCTGTGAATGCTGCACCAGCTGCCAGCACGAATTCTCCGTTCAGTGGCAGGTACTAGATGAAGGGATGCAGAGTGTTACTGTCCTGCTGCCAGCCACCCAGGCTTGTAATCAAATAACACTGCTAATTATTAGGCTGCCTATTTCACTTTCAGTCTCCATGGCACTTTATAGCTATCAGGAGCCACCTTACCCTGCCCCATGTAAATGGGAAAGTATCAGCTTCCAGTTTTACAGATGGGGATCCTGAAATGGGGAGAGGCAGTTTGGCATTATCTTCCATAACACAGAAAAGCATTCAGAGAAACAAGAAAAGGAAAAAGAAAAATAAGCTCTTTGACAGTTTCTTCCTCCTATTGTATACACTCACAGCAGCTGAAGAATGGATTTATACATGGTTGGTGCACCAAGAAAAACCCAACCTAACTCTGCAAGTGCTAGAGGCACCCTCAGTTAATGGGTTCCCACTACCAGGAGCTGTGCTTGCTCCACAAAACACAACTCAGGGGCCTGGCTGTGTTTGGTACAGTGTCAGGTAGTGAATTTGCACTGAGCACAAGCTAAGGGGAACACACAGTGGCATTTGGAGAAGCTTACCATATGGCCAAACCCTCTTCTTGTTGTGCAGGACATCACCAGCAGGCAGCCAGGGTCACAGTACCAACCTGCCTTCAGCCTGGTCATTGGCTAATCTCAGCAGGCACAGCTCTGCCATGGGAACCTTGTCAGCAAGGAACTGTGGCCACCTGGGTCACCAGCCAGCACTGCTAACTCTGGGACAGGCCCCTGGCAAATTATGAACCCAGACAACTCATTCACTAACAGGTTATTCAGCCCAGCCCACCTTATTTTACATTCAGAAACTGCAGAGAGAAAGTCATGGTTTCTCCCAATATTTCAGAGTCAGTGATGCTCAAGGCTCCCCTCTCTCATTTAGTCTATCCCATGTTTTACCACCCACTCCCCAACAGCAGCTGAAAGACCTCCAGGACTGAGTTATGACAATGTAAAGGGTCCTGTGCTCAGGCAGAAAAAGTTAAATGGGATTTTAAGGTTTCATCTACTTAACTGGTCTTCAAATATGTATGTAGGTTAGAGAAAGCAAGACATATGACTGACTGCTGCAGGTGGCCTTGATAGCTCTCTGTCCCTGGCCAGTCTTGCCTGAGGATTCTCAGTCCCACTCAGAGGCCACCATGGGGAAGTCATGGGGGAGGTGGACAAGGCAAAAAGCTCATCACCCCCAAACTGTAGGTAGGCACCTGTTAAGAAATTCAGTGCTTGGTGGATCATCACTTGAAGGCCTTAGCCCTGGTGCCCCTCTTGGTTCAGGAACCATGAGAAGCTAGGACAGAGAGCAGAGGGTGGCTGCCACCAAGAAGAGTCCCACAGTGTTCCTCCGCACCATCTGCTTTGGACCCAGCAATGCCATACATTGTACAGGGCAAGAGGGGATGGCACTGGGAATAACTGAGGCTGGGGCAACGTGTGCCCCAAGGGTGTGGAGTCTCCCCCCATGCCAAAAAGGAGTCCTTGCCTTTGGACATTGCTCCATCAGACCACAGCCTTTGTTCTACCATGAGGTTCTCTGAATTTCTATTACTTTTGAGTAGAGGAAATTTGTCCAATACTGAAGCACTAAAAACAGCAGAAAGGTCTGCCAGGATACAAAAAACATCATGTCCTTTAGCTGCAGATGAAAAAGCCATCCAACATGTCTGTTCTGAGGCTCAGGACTTGGCCTGCATTCAGCTGGGTGAGAGCAATGTTACCAGCTTCAACCACAAAATGCTGTACTTCACTTCAAGTGCCCTGGCTTGTTTTCCTGTGAGCTCAGGCAGGCGCAGGCGATGGGACACTTTGGAGCAGTCAGCTGTCACTGTGCTCAGGCCAGTGCCAGCAGCACTGCCAGCCCAGCCCCTCCTCCCAGACTGGCTGGGCCACTGCAGCCTGGGGTCCCCGGGTGCTGCCTCTTGCCCGGTTTGCAGGCTGGCCCCTGTGGCTCCAGGGGCGGCCAGCTGGCTGCTGGGGCCCATCTCAGCTGCTCAGCATGGGGCTTTGGATGGGATGCAGCAGATCCTTTCACCAGCACAGGGTACCAGCTCTTCACAGCAGTCAGCTCTGGGCGCTCAGACCCAAAACTGCAGGGATCTTTGGGTGGAAGAAGGAAAACCAGCCAGCAGCTGCTGGTGAGGGGGATGGTTTCACAGCAGGACCATGACTGCTCTCTGCTTGCTTTCCCAGGCTGCTCAAGTTGGCATTTGTGAGTGTTGTGGCTGGATCAAGATCACTGGGCTGGGAAGTCCCTGCTCTCATCCCTGCCTGCCTGACAGCTCTTTCCCCTGTAGCTACCACTTTGACTATGGCTGTGGGTCAGAGCTTCCCAAACACCCTGTGATGACCATGCAGGACATAGGAATCCTTTGTGTCCAAGGGGATTGTTCATTCAGACCTTCACAAACTAAATAAGAGAGAAGGAAAACATGTCAAGGATTCACGTGGTGAGGCTGAGTTCAGTGTGGTAAGAGAGATGAGGTACAAGAGGATAACTTGCTTGGTTAGGGATGCACACGTGGATACACAACACTGGTTCCATGACCAAGCAAGGTGGTGCATCCTTCCTGTGCTTGGGAGGGCATGCAGGTCTGGATGGACCAGCAGGACACAGCATCAGTTCTGCTCAAGAGGAGAGCTGGGAGCAATGCCTCATGCCAAATCTGTCTCATGCCAAATCTGCGCCATGTCTGCTCTGGAAACATTGGCTTCTGAGCTCTGTGGACAAGAGGCAGCTTCTCCAGCCACCACAGGAGATCCCCCTCCACTGCTGAGGCCAAAATCCCAGGCTGGCTGGACTTCCCAAGCCCAGAAGAAGCTGCTCATGTGGGCAGGGAAATAAGAGTGATCACACACAATGTCCCTTCACACCCTGGGATTACCCAAACACTGCAAACACCAGCCCTGGAATTAAGATGCAGCACAACACAAAGCAAGACAGGAGACAGAGTCACCTCATCTCCACAAACATGAAGTTCAGGAAGAGCTCTGTATTTCTGCTTTGTCACAGGAATTTTTGGGGCTGGGCCCTGCAGCTATGGCTCCTTGCCCACTGAGGGCACATCCACTAGTGCACATCACCACCAGCCCTGCCTGAGATTCTCACCACTGGGCAGCGTTTCAGGAGTATCTCCACCATCCAGCAGATCTTTGTAAATAATCTGCCCTTTCTTTTTTCCTAACATAAGTTAAGTATCTCAGCTCACTGCAGAGGACAAATGAACACTCTGGTTGGGCAGTCGTTTTCTACCTTTGGGAGTTTAGTATGGAAATTGCATACAGCTTGGGCCACTTTCCAAGTACATTTTGAACTCAGCAATGACAGGTACCAATGGACCAAAGCCAAAAAGCTGGCAGTTTCATCTGCTTTCCCTTTCTCCTGCCAACCTGTACTCCAGGGCCATTGATATAGCGAGTACATAAGAGTCCCATTAGTCATTTCCCATCCCTGATACTATTAAATCACTTATCTCCTCAGTTATCATTATCAAGTGTAATGACAACTGAAACACAGGCATCATTTTTCTTATCAAAGTCAGAAAAAAAGAAAAGGCAAGACCCCATTTCTTGGACCAGCCCCAGCATTGCACTACCAGAAGGAATCTGTCACCCCAATGCCTAAGTGAAAAAGAAACCTTCAAAATGTGAAAAAAAAAAAAATAGCCATCCTGAGAGATAGATTTCCAATCAGATGGCGTTAACCAGCCTCTGGCACATCCTGGCCCCACTTGAGTCACAAGCAATGGGCTGAGATGACTGACAGAAGCACAGTGACTGGCTTGTCCCCATCATCAGCACAGGAAAAATCAGCACTTGTGCTTCATCCTGGGTGAACAGCACTTGTGATTGCAGCCAGGTCTTCCCCAGCCTTGCTTTTATTTGCAGCATCAATGCATTTGAACTCCTTGCTTGCATGAGATGGTGCCACCATCCCCATTTTTCAGCACTGAGACTGCCTGGGCACACAGCTCCACAGTGCTGCATCCACAGCTGCACCAGCAGGCAGGTCAGCAGCCATCAGCCCCTGGGTACATCCCCCTGCCTGGCACCCAGCCCAGGAGCAGCTCTGGCACTGCCTCCTGGCCCTCCATTGAAAAAAGCACTGGGAGAGGATGCAGCTGGGCTATTGCTCCAACACAGACTGTAATAACCCACCACAAGCAATAATGCTCACAAGGAATTATTTCCACATCATCTTTCCCAGTACTGCCCTGCTGGGGCAGTGGCAGCCCGCAGACAAGCTGGGACAGCAGGTGGGTGAGCCCTGCCCATTCTGCCCCCAGGAGGGAACAGCAGGGATTTTCCCAGTGCCTGCTGGGGCTGGGTGTCTCAGCGCAGCTGGTGGTGGTGCCTGGGTGATATCCAGCTGTTGGCTGACACCCCAGAAAAGCACGAGGCCAGGTTCACCCACAGGTGAATCCCTCTGACAACTCTGGAGCATTGCCAGGGGCTCACTTGCAGCAGCATTTCTTGGGTTCATTACTGGGGCTTCATATATTCACCTTCTGGTCGAGGTGAAGCTATCACCTGCACCCTCAGGACAGTGTCCACACATGCCATCCCACACTCCCAGCTGGCTGCCAAAACCAGCCTGTTCCTGCCATGGCCCTCGATCCCACAGCAGCTAGTCCAGGTCCCTGGCAAGGCAGAACGACCTCCTGCCACCCCAAGACCACTGTGTGAGCTGAGGGTCACTGGCTGCTGGAGTAGCACCTTGCTGCCCAAAGACCTCCCTGCCCAGGCACATGGTCCCATGAGGAACAGGACTTTAGCTTCCCAAGGGAACCAGGCCAGAAATGCAGCCTTGTATCCTGGTGAAGCCCATGCTCGTGCAGGCTGGTGCAGCACACCTGGGGCACAGAGGCTGGTGCTGCTGTGCATGGGCCCCACCAGCAGTGGCAGGGGATGCCCACAGCCCTGCTCTGATCCCAGCAATAGCTCACACCCCTGCTTCTGACCCAGAGCAGGCAGGAGCACAGGCACAGCAGCGGTGTGCCAGGGGATATCATCATTTCAGTGTCATCCCCTGCAAGCTAACGAGGTGCTTGGCAGCTCTCCCTGCCGTGTCCCTGCTTCCTCTCCTGTCCAGCAGCAGCAGCACAGCCGCGCTGCCATTAATGCCAGAGCAGGCTCCCCTGCTCTGTCTGCTCCTCACGGTTTAGGCTGTATTCCAGCTCCCCGCAGTCCCTGCCCAACCTGCCCTTGCCACCACATCCCCTGGCACAGGGGTGGCCTGACACATTAGGTTCCCAACACATCACGGTCCTGCCCATCCCTACAGAGAAACCACAGCTCCTGGCATCCCACACAGGTGCTGGCTGGCACAGCCCCTGCCAAACCACCCCACAGGGCCCGGTGAAAGCCGTGGGAGGATAAAAAACAAACAACAGACCAAAAAAGCCCATTAATTTGATTGCAGATCCCCAGCACACACTTCTAGCTGAACAGGTCCTGACAGTGTACAGAAATCAGGTGTCACAGGGACATGGGAAGCCCCTCGGGTAGCTGAAGACATTGAGCTATGGATGCAGAAGACACAGAGAGGCTTAAATCCATTTGCCAAATCTATTTCAGATTAGTTAAGCTCCTTTTCCTGAACTTTCCTCTACAGACAAGGTCAGAGAAAGCCAGGAAGAGGCTCAAGGTGCAGGCAGCGGGGCCGTGCTCAGCAGTGAAGGGATGGCAGACGGTCCATGCAGCAGCTTCCCAGCCAGACAGGCTCCAGCATCCGCTACAGCCCAGGATGCTGGCAAGCTGCTCAGTTCATCACAGACTTGAGTAACTCCTCCTGCTAGAAACCAGCCTGAAAAGAGCAAATAGACTCAGGGAGATGAGTGTAAATGGCTGTTTTACCAAACTCCTTTCCTAGCACACACCTTGAGTGTGAACACTGACACAGAAAAGACTGCAGGATTCCATCTTGGAATTATGTGCTGGCACACACTCCCCTGAAATTTTTTACCTTCATCTTAGGGGAAGGCAAAAGAATGCCTTTTCTGGTTATCTCATTACCTCGCTGTCTGGGAAGAGGTGGGGGAGGGAGCACCGGTGCCTGGGACTAGCGTGAACTGTGGCAATTCATTAGAGCCGGTGCCCCTGGAGAGCAATTGGCATTTCAAGATCGATCTCTGCCAGAAACCGAGCGGGAGCATCCTGCAGCAAAGCCGAGTACATTCTGCTCTCGCAATTAGGCAGCTAAAAATATAAGGACGGGGGAGGTGTCCTTGGTCAGACCCCAGTGCCCCGCACACTCTGAACCCTTGCTCAGCCTCGCAGCCCCTGGTGGGGCAGGCAGGGAGGGGGTACGGACAGATGCTGCCCCAAAGCAGAGCTCGGGGATGGGCCAGAGCTGAAAAGGTGATGTCAGGGCCGCTGAGTAACCCCAGCCAGTGTCCTGACCCTGGGGTTGAGCAAGGCTGCTCTGCCTGTGTGAATAAACCCGACTCTTGCCATCCCAAAAACAGAAGCAGCAGCATCCATCCCTGGCCTGGGTATCAGCGCTGGCCAGCTCAGGCACAAACTGCACAAGGGCTGGTGTTACTGGGGCAAACACCAGGCTTGCTGCTGCTGCCATGCCCTGGCCTGGCTCTCTTTGGAAGCACAGCCACAGCCAGAGGGTCCAATCCCTCGCAGGAGTCTTTCTCCCTCATCAGGAGACAAACACAGCCAAAGTCTGCCTTGCCCTGGAGCACCCATGCCAAGCATCATCACCTCTATTTCCATCTTTTCTGCACATTTAGTCTCAGGCACCTCCAAAAGCTGGCTAAATACTGATGTGCATCTTTAGGCAGCTAAATACCATAGAAAATCCAGCCTAATCACAACGGTTGTGCATCAAAGCCACTTACGCTTAAGCTGGATTTGGATTTAGTGTGTGACTGAACTAGGGATCCATTTGAAATTTCAAATAACCAATGAGCTGGGTGCTCAGTGGGTGAGCTCTGAGCAGGGAGGCAGGCTCTGTGCCCCAACAGCTGCCTCCCAACACTTGGCTGGTGCCCACATGGGATGGGTGGGGAGGGGAGCTGGAGATCTCACCATACAGAAGTGAGCTTTCACACAAATGTCTAGGAGAGGAGTGATGGTGACAGATGAAGACTGCTCCACTCAGCTGGGGAGTTGGGATGGGAGATCTCATGCTGCCCTCCAACACCAGCACCAAGCATCCTCCCCTATACTTGCCACAGCAGGCAATATCTTCATGAAACACCACTGAGAGCCTAATCCCTCCTCAGCCGTGAATTTCCTTCTATGCAACTATAGCAAACAACATTCTGCATTTTTAACTCCTTTTGGCCAAAGGCTGTATAGCATCTCCATGGTGACTCTAAAGCTTGATGTATTCTCGCTGATTTAAGTGATTAATGCTCCAGCACACGTGGCTGGCAGCCGAACAGGTGCAGCCCAGCCTCTCTGCAAAAAGCCTCATGACCAATTAATTTTCTAACCAGCTGGTTGCCAAATTTCATGCCATTTGCATGAGTGGCAGCCCAGCTCAGGTGGTGGGTTCAATTCCTTTTTCATCCCTAACCTTCGCAGTCCCTGTATCACCTGGTGATAGCAGAGCATGGCAGTGAACAGGAGAGAAGTGCCTGAGCTGAAACGAAAAAGAAATATTAACCACCTCACTAAGTGACATGCTGGGACAGTTCACAGGGTATTGCTGGGGCAGTGATGTTCAGAAGGAAGGTGTGAGCTGCAGTACAGGTTATAGGCAGGGCTGGCTGCTCAGCTGCAGTGCAATTTGGTGCAGGAGGGGAATGGTGCCCTCACAGCCCATGTGAGGCTTAATTCCCTCATGGATCCCCTAGCAGTCCTCCCCATCTGCACAGCAGTGGGACTATAAAATTCACTTTAACCCTGGAGCCTGTGCAGCTGCCTGCCAGCAGCAGGGGCCCAGAGAAATCCCAAGGCAGCAGAGGGTCCCCAGGGGCTCCCGCCAGCACTCTGGCGGGATTGGGACTCTGACTGGGACAAGCCAAGGTTCACAGGGACACCCTGATCCATCCCTCAGTCACAATAGGAGCCATCCACCCGAGCAGGGGGCAGGGCCATGGATGATGTTTTGTGTTGTGCAAAGGTTGTGTTGATCTCCCTCTCCTCAGGCTGCTCAGCTCTGCTCTCCAGCTTGGCTGCGGGAGGCTCAGCCGTAATGACTGACGCTGCTCTGCAATTATGCACTTTGCAGGCCTCTGATGAAAGTACTTTAGAAATATTATACATTCATCTGTAAGTAAAATAAAATCTGCTGGAGTGGTATTTTGCTCTTTTCCTCTCTGGGTAAATTCCACATCATTTATTACATTATATTTGTACGTATTTCCCCAGTACATTCTTTCCTTCAAAAATTCATATTTAAAATGCCATATAAATAAAGTATCTTCTCCAAATATTTGTAGAGGGATTAAATGTGGCACATGGCATTATTAAAGCATCAAAACTATTAGTGGCATAGACAGCCTGAACAAATTACACCACATAAATTTCAAGGGCTTCTTCAAATTCAATGGCCAATAAAAGAGCAAAGCCGCCCTAAAACAGAGTGAGGAAACTCGTCCACAAGCTCAACAGGTCTAGAGGAGGAGGTTTTCCAAACGAGATCCAGTCCATCTCTTCCTGTCCCAGCACTGAGAGAGGGCTCACTGGTGACCCATCCCCCACTGGCAGCTGGGGCAGTGGGTTTGCTTTTCCCTTTAATTCCTCCCTGTTAAATTTTACCCTCCAAGCCACAGATATTGAGAGCCATGTTTCCATGGCTGTCTGTCAGCCTGTTCTGGGGCAGAGCTCCTCATGTGGGACAAAACCAGGTTGCTCGGAAACCCCTCTGAGTTGAGCCCGCCCCCAATCTTCTATCACTCAACACACACATTTCAGCAGGGTGTCATGCCCATCCTGCCACAACTGGACTGGTAATACCACAGAAAAATATAAAACCTAATGGCACTTGAAAGAAAATTTCTCAAGCAACATTTTGGGATTTCCCAGAACAGTTTGTTTTCATTTCATGATATTTTGAAGTCAGCTTCATTTAGCCTCTGCCCAGGGCTAGTGACTGCTCTGCTATGGGTTGGTGCTCCTCAGCCAACTACTGCCAAGCTCCCCATCACATGGAGGGGGTTTTATCCCTGCTTTGAGGAAGAATTATCCATTTCTTTCAAATGAAATTGGGTTTTGCTGTACTCTCTCTCATCTCCCCTAATTAAAAGAAAAAACAAACAACAAACAGAAATGGACTTTTTGGTTCCATGGTACAGAGAAACCCAGGCTGCTGTAGGACTCCTTGCCCCACCTGAGGCATCCTTGGTCTGGCTGGACCATGGAGGAAAGTGTCAAAATCCATAGAATGACTTTAAACTGACAGAGGACAGTAGGACATGAGATATTAGGAAGAAATTCTATACTGTGAGGGTGATGAGACACTGGCACAGGTTGCCCAGAGAAGCTGTGGATGCCCCATCTCTGAAAGAATTCAGGACCAGGTTGGACAGAGGGGTTGGGACTGATGACCTTTAAGGTCCCTTCCAAGCCAAACCATTCAGTGATTCTGTGGAGGGGGCCAGGGGAATGGGCAACCAGGCTGAGCTCCAGGGCTGGCCCTGCCCTTGCCCACCCTCTTACACCTCTGCACACCATGCCTTACCATGTCTGTCAGCGCGTGGGGAGACCTGACGAAGACTGAGACAACCTGTAAGAAAAGCAAGAATAAAGTGTGCTTTGCCCTGTCAGGTAAAGGGGCTTTTCCAATGCCTGACAGTGTTTTGTGAAAACAAACAAAAAAAAAATTTAAAATGTCGTTACCTTGTCCTTCTCAAAGAGAACCACATCCCTGGCACAGGGGACTCTGCCTTTATCCCAGTTGGAGATGGTTTCGAAATTGGTGTTGGGGATCCACTGCTTGTACACGGCAGCAGTGGCAGCTGGGAGGGAACAGAAAAAACCCGTTTAATCCAGTCCATGGGAGGCACTGGGAGCCTGTTCTGAGATATGCTTTAGGATGGCTTGGAATTTTTAGGCCAGATTTGGGGATTTTCCACCCAAGAGCAGCTCCTGCTCTGTCCCAGCTGAGCAGTCACAGCCCTTCTCTACACAGGGGATTTTCTTTGACTGGGTGATGGTTTTAGCCATCCAGACAGGAAAAGAAGCAAGGGACAAACACTCAGAAGGCAGACAGAAGGCAGTCAAAGGGTAAGAATAACATACACCTAGTAGTTAAGCAATCCTTGCAGAGGGTTTTGTTATCACTCAGACCAATAAATCAAGTATAGATTTCTCAGCCTTCGGTTTCCAGAAGGCACAGAGTGGGCACGCAGAGCTGCGATACCACTAAGACAGGGCAAGAGAAGAAAGGGCATTTGCTATGGGACACATAGCATGAGTACAGGCTGGTGTTTGGAGCTGGAGGGGGAGGATTCAATGGTGTACCTCAGCCTGAGGCATAAACATGTTAGGAAACAGAGTTCTTCCCCTTGGGGTTTCCTGGGACAGTGGCAGTCCTGCCCTTGGGGCCCCATAGGGATGAGCCTGCTGGCCAGGGACAGGACGTGGCAGAGGGGATTTGTGCTCTGCACAAGCACAGCAGAGCAGTCTCCCAGCCTGACATTGCCCAGGCTTGGCTGGGGGATGCATGTTCAGCTGAAGATGAATGAATCTCCAGCAGCCTGAATTAAATGGCTTCAGGCAAGTGAATATGAGACAGAGAAGAGAAAATGACAAAAAAACCTCTACTTTTGCCCTTTTAATGGATCATCTTTTCTGTAGGAGAAGGACCTACAAAATTACAAAATATGTCGAAAGCCCGTGGCGGAAGCGACTGGGGCACTGGAGAGGGAACGCCGTCCCAGCCTGGGGCAGGAGGGGGGCTCTCACTGACTCCCACTGACAGAGCCTGGGCCCAGCTATGCCAAATGATGGGGTGCAGTGCGGCTGCAGAGGCTCTATCAGCACACAAGGATCACCTTGAGGTGTAACTTGCGCTGTTTTACTGCGCCAGGGGCTCTGTTGAGACCGCTGGCTGTAGAAGCCCTCTCTGGATGAACAGGAAACGATGCATTTTTAACCAGAATCCAAGTCCTGGAGCCCAGGCACAAGGCGCAGAGGAGCTTCCCTGTCTCATGCCGGGCTGCGGGCGCTGAAGGAGCCCTCAGGCAGAGCGAACACACCCTCGCCGTGTCAGAAAAAATTAGGAAAAAAACATTACCGGCGGTAAGAGCTGGAGCCAAGCAGCTGCTCGCAGTGTTGCGGACATAAACACCTTGCTGATTCAGAGCAGAAAAGAGCTTAAGAAAGAAAAAACGCCCCCAGACAATAATGGCAAGTTGTTCTGTCCTTGCTGCGGTTCCGTCGTGTCCCTGCCGCCCCGGGAAGCTGGGGAATTGAGAGGTCAGAGCTCCAGCCGAAAGGCTCGGCCAGCCCCATCACACAAAGCCTCATGGGCCGTAGGTCAAGCGAGCTCACAGCCGGGCACACCCTGGAGACGGCTCCGCATCCGACCCGGCTGCAGCAGCGGCTCCTCCGGCCGCAGGTTAATCCTTTTGCCTCCTTTTGCCCCCCTTTGCCCCGTGCATTCCTGCACCCTCTCCAGCCCTGGAAATATCAGTGTGCTATTTAATCGGCCCTGTCTCCCGGGAAGTGCAGTCCTTGAACATCAAAGCTACATGCATATTCAACAGGGAGCGCGTCCTGCAGCGCAGCGCTGCTGACTCCAAATGAGAGGCTCAGCAGGCTCCGCACGGCTATCCCAGCCTCAGTCCCCTGCCTGCCTTCCCTGTCTCCGTCTGGAAATGCCTTCTCCCGTTTGCCTGCCAGGCGCTCTGTGAGTGACAGAGCCTGCAGCCCTGCTCCGAACCAGCGCTGCCGGGAGCACACGCGAAATGCGGAGATTGCCCTGCGGTCACCCCTGCTCGCCACAGCGGCCAGGCCCCGGGTGTACTCACCTAGGAGCTGCAGGATCCCCAGGAGGAAGAGCAGGCGCTTCATGTCGCAGCTGGCTGCCATCCCCGGGCTCCGCGCTCCCGGCCCAGCCGGACCTTGCCCCTTCCCGGGGCACGTGATGGGCTCAGCCCGGGCCGGGCTGGGGGAGCCGCGAGTTGGCCACAGCGGGAGGCAGGCTTCCCCCAGCACGAACGTCGGCCCTGCTCTGTTCCAGAAGCTGGTTCGCGCTCAGCTCCTTTCCCAATCTCCCTGTTTCCTTGGCCATCCATTGGGAATCTAAGAGAGCCACCGAGGAGGTAGCTGGGGAGGCGGGAGTGGGGCTCCCCCCAGCTTGGTTTACTAGACCTCGCCACCCGCACTGCCCCCACCCATCCCAGCCCAGGTCCAGCTGAAGGGTGTCGGGGCGAACACGCTGCGTCCACATCCCACGCCGCTCTCCCCTGCTGACAGCGGCCCCCTCGTCGCTACTCATAGTGGCCCCCGTATGTTTTCCATTAGCTCGCTTGCAAGGGAGCAGCTCCCAGCCACGACTTTTAATTGTACTTTGGCCACCAGCTGATTTGATCATGACCGGCCAGCACCAGCACAGCCCCACGCTGCTCCTGTGGCGGCTGCCGGGGGCTGCTGGCAGCAGCACCGGTGCATGGAGATGCAACAGGAGGGGGGACTGCACTGTCCCTGCCGTCTGCTACAGCACGGAGCAGTGCCGCATGCCGCTCCAGGCCCGTGTCTTTGCCAAGGGTATGTTAGGAGCAGAAAAGGATGGGGGAAAGAGCATGGAGAGGCTCATGCCGAGGAGAGAGCTGTGGGACTCAGCTGCTCTTCAGCTGATACTGGTACCAGCAGGGCAAGGGCAGAAGATTGGTGAATGAAGGGGTTTCCTAGAGGCCAGGAAGAGACTGGAGATGTTCTTGAAAGGGTCATCCAGTGGAAGGGTCACAGACCACAAGAAGCTCTCACCTGACACCAGCAAGGATTTAAGAGTGCAGGAGCAGGAAACAAACCATCCCCATCCTACCATTTGTACTCCCCCGGTTCCTAGCTTCCAACTTGGCAGGCAGACTGAGGTGCCAGGAGAGAAAGCTTCTCATAGCTGCAGCTCTAAGCTTGGGCATCAGCCAAAAGAGTCAGCACTTTCAGCCCAGGGAGCTCGATGCTGAGAGATGTCCTCGAGGTGAAAGGCTCCTGCACTGTAATTACCACTCACAAATCTCTCCTAGGGGACTCTCGGGGTGAATGCTGGCAGTGAGATGTCCTGTATTTTAATAGAAGAGGGAAAAATTATAAATCATGGATACTTGGCAACAAGAGCTTGGAGAAAGGACTGCAGTGTGCAGAGGGCAGGTGCCTGCTTGTCTGTGGCCTCAGCATCTGCAGCACAGCCAGAAACTGCTGATGGGACCCTGTGCAGAGAGCAGTGCCACAGACCCTGAAACCCAGTGTGTTGGGATGTGCTCCACACCCTTAGTTTTACTTTCTCTACTCCTCAGCTGCTTGTCCCACAGAAGCTGATACTTGATTTTAAATGAGCTGGTATTCATCTGGCAAGCAGGCAGAGGTCAAAAATCCCCAATCTGCCTGTGAAACCCTGATCAAGGATGGACAGTCCCTACTCCAGCATTAGGGCAGGGTAGGGTAGAGGAATGACAGGAATTCCAGCAAAACTTATTACTGGGGCCAGGTGCTCACTGCAGCATTGCTGAATAACCCTGTCAGAATAACCTGGCCCTTGCTGTGGGTCTCTCCCCATGGCTGAGGCACGCTCCTCTCCATCCCAGCTTTTGTTGTTGCTACTGTCCCAAGATGCTGCTGTGCCTCAGGACCAGATACACACAATGGAAAGCTGCACAGGAGCAAGGTTTGGGTCAGGTGGTTACAGGGAGAACAAAAAGTTGAAAGGAAGGAGAAATCAATCCCCAGAAATTAAAGCAGCTACCCTAATGCAGAGATCAGCACATTTTACTCCTTTCTGCCTGCTCATCCTTCTGCTCCCCTGTGCTGGCTGCCCACAATGCCCCTGGAGGGGGCACATCACCACCACAGAGGGGAAGAAGCTCTCTGGATGCTTGACCTTCTCAGCACTGAGTTATAAATGGGCATCAAAGCCAAAAACACTGTTCCCCTTAGCCAGCCAGCAAAGCCACCTCCTGAAGCCCTTCAGGGACATCAAGCAGCAATGGCACAATCCCCAGAGAGTCATTAAGTACATGGAAAAATTATTCTGTGGTAACTATTACATGCCATGGCCTCAAACAGAGAGAGGGGAGAAGGCAGAGGTGTGCCAAAAGCTGGCTCCAAACCCCCAGTGCTGAAGCCACCCCCTGTGGGAGCTGGGCTGTACCCAGGCACACAATGTTTGCCAGTCTCCTTGGCACAGTGCAGCATTGCTGATGGTTTGAACATATTCAATAAATAAGGAGAAAAGCCCTGGCAGGTGACAGCCTCTCATGGCTGCCCTTAAAGCAGGCAGCCCCTAGCATCAACCAGAGAAAATCCCCACGTGGGATTTCCTTTAATTTAAAAAATATATAATCTTGGGTGCAACAGCACCATCTATACAGCCAGAACCCACCTCTGGTGGCAGAGGAACTGTGTGTGCTGCCAGGAGAGGCACAGCCTCATTTCAGAGCTGGTCAGGAGCTGAAGATGAACATCCAGTCAATCTATGGAATTAAATCCCTCTTTGGAGCTCCATGCCAATTCAGCAAGAGGAACTCACCCAGCACTTACAGGCCTCCAGCAGCCACACAGTCACCTTACCCTCAGGTAAGGCAGGAGAAGTCACTGGAGGTGATCACACTTGATCTCAGAGCTACCTGGAAGCCACACTCCAGCTCACTTCTTACCTTGTAGTGTGAAGCAGGGGAGCAAGAGCTTCCTGTTAGGGACATCTGCAGGGAGCAGCTAAGGAGCGAGGTCTGTGTGGAAGTAGGGGTGTGAGCACCCAGGTTTGCTTCTCAGCCCTGGGCCCAGGCCAAGCTGCACACTGGAACCAGCCCACTCCATCCAACCCTGTGCATGGCTGGGATTTCTTTTTATACTCGGAAAACGGAGCACCTTTCACCAGCCATCACTGCCTACCCCAGGGGCACCTGCTAGGGGGGTCAGGGCTGGGGACAGGCTCATGCCTCACCCATGTTCCTGCAGGCTGATGGCACAGGGTGTGCTGAGGCAGATGCCATTTCTACCTGCCAGGTAGAAATACCTGGTAGAAATCCATGTAATCTCTGCAAAGATCCTGTGTTGGCACAAAGCAGCCATGGAGTGTCCTCAGCAGTGTCTGCAGACAGCTCCCACCTCCACTCAGAGCCATGCTGCCAAAACACAGCTGCAACCAAACCAGCTGTGCCCAAACACTGCTTAACCCAAGGTGCAGTCTGCAGGGTGGAAGTCAGTCCCCGAGGTCACTTCTGGGTTTGCCAGCCCAGCCAGTGGGAATTCAGTTCCTGGCTTGGTCCATTCCCCATTCTTGTGAGCCTACGGAACACACCAGAGCATGTGCTCAGGTCCAGTGTTCACTGCCAAAGAGTCACTTGAAAGAGCAAGAGATCTGAGTGGGCTCAGCCTTTTGTCATTTGTCAGGGAGGGTAGGGAAGATACCTACAGGTATCCACCTGTTTTAGCCAAACAACAAGCCAGACACATCACTCACAGAAACAGCCTCCAGGGCTCAATCCGGGTGTGCAGGAAGGAGCCACACAACTGACTCATCAAATAACTGGTTTTGGGGAAGGTTGGGGGAAATCACCTCTTTCACCACTTGTTTTGATCACTGGGTATTTCCCCATTCCTCAGACAATTCCAGGACTTGGTCACATCAAAGCAAACGGGGAGCAGGATGCACAGGACTGAACATTTTGAAAACCTCTGACCTCTTACCAGACAGCAAGCAAACCCATGGTTTGAAACTCTGGAAAACTTCCCAAAAACTTAAAAAAGCCCCTTGCAGTTCTTCCAAGAGATGGCCCTAGCAGCAGGTCCAGGCTCTAGCAGTGCTCCTGTCAGCCAAAACCCTCTGGAGCCCTGGAGCTCCTTACCCTGCTCTCCCTGGCTGCTTGGTGCTCCCACAGTTGGCACTGTGCCCCTGTCACCCTAAGTACCAGATGGCCCACGGGGGAAAGCACCCCACGAAGCTGGCAGTCACCTTCTGGGATCTGACATGAAGGAGAAACCTTTCTATAAAGCCTCACTGGATCCAGGGAGGGCACCATGTGCCATTTCAATTACAACTCTTTGCTGGGGGAGGAGGAGCAGGGAGGTGAGAATTAGTGTTTGCCTTCACGTTTAAAGCAATTTGTTTCCTCTCTGCTTATCCTGCTGCTCTGTAATGATGGAAGTGTCACATCTGAGCAGCACCAAGCTCCCCAATTTGGGAGGAGGAGTCTCCTCTCCAGAGGACTCTGCTGGAAGGTAACCCACTTCATTAAGACAAGGAAGCTCACCACCCCTTCACGCTCCACAGCAGAGACATGAAGAGCTTCAGGAAGTGCAGCCTCAAGTGCCAGCGCTGGGAGTGCGAGTGGAAAGGCTGATGAGCAGAGGCTGGAGAATCCAGAGTCACACACAGTGACTGCAAAGGCAACATCCACCTCAGCACATCCTGCACGAGGTGAGGATGGCACTTCTTAGCCACCCTCTCCTCACCTGCCTGCATTTGCCATTTCTCTGGCGTCCCCATTTTATCAAGAGGAGGCACTCGGCCGCCCAGCACTTTCAGACTGCCTGTTCCAAACACCGGCATGGGCTGCCCAGGTCGTTCTCACATTCCAGTGCCAGCAACGCGGCGGCGGCTTTTGCTAAGACACTGCAGTCTCGGGCGTGAGCACAGGCAGGACATTCCTGCATTGCTAAACCCAATACTACCCCTGCAGCGATGGCAAGGAAGGGAAGCTGCAATTTCACCAAGAGAGGGGTGGGAGGGACGAGAGGGAAGAAACAATAGTGTGGTGCTCAGTAGAAGTTGCATGCTTCATACAACAGCCCAGGGGATCAGGGGTTTCATCCCTAGGCTAAATCTGAAACGTGGTGGAAATGTTATTGCTCCACCCATTCCAGAACTGTCTTTACAGACTGCATCATATTCTGTGACTTCAAGCACACACCTGCCATGCAGTTCTGAGAAGTCACTAATGACACAATAGAAGAAAAAATAAGAAATCTATATCTTTAGACATTTAAGCTATGCTTCAACTCTCCTTTCCCACACCTCTTTGGGAAAGCAGTGCACAAATGCATTAAAAGCCATCCCATTTATTTCTACTCTGTTTGCATGAGGGCTCTCAACTTTGAAGTTTGGATGAACACCACTGGACTATTCTAGCAGAGTTAGCACATAGAAAATAGGACTCTGACTGAAGTTATGGCAAGTTACCTGTGCAGAGGATGGGAAATGCCACAGCAAAGCTCGGGTGCCTGAGCCCAAAGCACAGAACAGCCAACATGCAGTGGGCTCACAGAGGAAGGATGGATGCACCCTGGCCATCTGCAAGTGAACAGTAGTCATTCAAATTCAACACGCTAAGTTTTTTTAAAAAATATGATTTCCTACTTATTTATTTTTCCTTTAATAACACAGTTTAGCATTTCAGAGTTCAGCATTCTACACTCTTACACACTGTCCTTGTTTAATAGCATTTAAACACAAAAAGACATAGCAAGACCTCCAAACACAAATAAATACAAGAACACAATATACAGTAAACTGAAATACAACATATAATAATGCTATTGGGAAATTAAGACATGTTGCTAATTCCTTTTTTTTATTATTATTTTAACAACATGGTTATTGCTGAGCAATAAATTATACATTTTAAAACTGTTTTTACCCCTAAAAGAAAAGGACAAGAACCACTGGTTACCAGATCACTTGCACTGTATCCTTACAGCTATTGATAATTAAGACAGGCAGAATATACACAATCAAATGAGGCTGGCCTTCTTTGGTCTTTGTTTTTGATCATAAAACTGAACACAAGTGTACCGTTCACTGAAGAGTATGAGATTAAAGAAATGGATACACAAGTCTCAAACACATTAATTTGTACATTATTCTCAATCACTGATGTCTTTTCCATAGATAGTTCTCACAGAATTTCTTGGAAACAAATGTAAGCTTTAGTTTTCCCAATTATTAAGTTGTTCCGTGCATCTTAAAGGTTATCCTACTTGTCTAAGAGAAACAGACCTACATTTAGCCCATCATCTCCTAATGGGGTATTTTTCACAGCTCTCTAGTCACCACTAATTCATTGGAGTTTTATACCTTGTAGAAAAAATCCTGAACTTCCCCATTTTTTTTTCTATAAAACTGAAAAAAGATAGAAGTATTAACTGAACAACAGCTCTAAGAGAAACAAAATAGGTGGATTACACGATGCATCAGCAACGATGGAAGCTTGTACCTTCCCATTCCACAAGTACAGATTACACAACTCTCTGCCAGTGATGCAGGTCATAGTTGGAAGATGTGTCCTTTCAGGTGCGAGCTATATTGAAATACAAAGCTCGGAACACTATGCAAGAAAATGACCTTTACGAATGATAATGCTGGTTTATCTCAGTAACCCTTAGACAGAGTCAAATTTTATCACTACGCATCGCACTGCCAGCAATGGAGCGTGTGAACACCGGCATCGCTAAGAAGTTAAAAAGTCCTTGCAGAACTGGCAACCAAATTAAAAGCTTAGTTCCAAAGGACCAAAAACACAAACACCACATAGAGACAACAAACCCTTCCCTGAATGGGTAGGTTAGTAAGCCACAGAGTTGGGATCCAGATTTGAGTTCCGCATCAAGTCTGGGATGTTTGAATCCAGGGTTTTGGTTCAGGTGCTTCTCTGTGAAATTCAGAACTTGAACCCTAAGGAACTAATCCTAACTTGGAGGGAAAATAATGAAAAAACACAGCCTAGTATCTACACTGACATCATGAAATGGAAGACAGAAGCTGCAGTTTTGACGATATTTTAGAAGAGAAACAGGAATAGTCAGATCCCTTATGTGTTATATAACTCTACTCTTCTAAATCTTAAGAGGGTGTCCCTGAATCAGCAGTCCAAAGTTTTCCACAACCTTCCTATCTGATGCTTCTCTGCAAAGGCCTGGATTAAGAGGCAAGAAAGAACAATTAAGCCCTCCAGATTTTGGTTTACAGAAAAAGGGAGAAAGCCTCACAAGAAAGAAATGGTCACTCACACTGACTGCAGAACAAAGATGAACCCACTTCACTATACTATGGCATTCACCCTCCTTGAAGTTAAGAGGAGCATCAAATGAGACTGGTTTTGATTGATGATTCTGAACAAACAGAGCAGGACACATGTTTGCTGCTGTTCCTCACACTGAAGTGCTGTGCTGGCCTTCACTCTGCACATCTGGGCCACCACACGTATACAATCCCAAATCACGACAGCTTGTATGTTTAATTCTAGCCCTTACTGTCCTGATGTGGGTCTTCAGGGAATGTCAACTTATTTCCCAGTTCTTTTAAGGGACAAATGTATTAAAAGAGTAAAATCTTGTGATTCAGAGATAACACTGGGGAACTGGAACCATTCAGTCCTGGCTCCAAGGAGATTCCTTCGTGACTCTGGGCAAGTCACATCTCAACATCCTTGATTTCCGTGTTCCAAAAAAAGAGAAATAGCACTTGCTATGCACTGTACACAGTACTAAAAACTATTCTCAGATTAAACTGCCAAACTGATCATTTTTATTGCAGTGGCTTTGACTTCTAGGTCAACCAGAATATCAAGATATTGACTGAACAGGACAGGAATTCCAGGGAAGAGGTCCAGATACTTTTTGTAATTTTTTGTTCCAAATCAGAGGAAATAATTTGCACTTAAAAAGTTGCCCACCACTACAGTTGTTCAAAATACAGGAATCTCCAAATTATCAGAACATGAAGAAGAACATGTGTCCTAAATTAGACTTCAAAGTCTTCAGAAAAGCTAAACAAAGTGTTTGCTACATACAGGTGTTCAAACCTGAAAGATATGAACCAAAGTTTGCCCTTAGCCAAGATCCTCCCTTAGCAGCAGCAAGTTATATATTTGCACCAATTGATTGAGTATAACTTGGAGGAAAGGGTTTTGTTTCATCACTTCTACATAAAGAAAATACTTTGCATATTTATGTGCATGCATGTCTGTGTGTATATGTATGTACCTACACACATACAAGAAATTTACAGAGCAAAATCTAAGAGATTAGGTCTGCAAACCCAAGAATTTCCCCCCTCACCTATTTGTATATTTGCATAGTTAAATCATGTCAAAGGCATCAATACTGCAGTCACCTTTTTCACTCTTCTGCAGTGCAGGCAACTTTCCTTGTCACTCCCTACACGCTTACCTGTCTTGGACCAAAGAGCACCAGTGTTTTAAAAACTAGACAAAATATCAACAGATACCCTGCACTGTTGGTGAAATGCCTATCCCAGGTGATGGAATACAGATACAAATAGGTGGTAGCTTTTAAACTTCATCTTGGCAAGTCATAATCATGGCAAGCTGAGGCAACAGAAGCAATACAATCACAACCTAACATTCATGGGTTCAACACTTAAATCCCAGCTAACACAAATCTCTATTATCTTTGCATTTGAGAAATTCACCAGGCACAGAAACAGGCACATATCTTCAGCTTTCCTTTTCCAAGTAGAAAACACCAAGAGAAAAGGAAATAAACTGCATTTCTTTTTTTTTTTCCCATATTTTAAAAAAATCTAGCATGTTTTTTCCATCAAAAGTATGCCACCCACCACTCCCTTTTCCTATTGCACATTCTCTTTGTGAAGAACAACAGTTACAGTACAAGGCTGAAATCAACATTGCATATTGTAAGTCAGCAGTTGAAGGTGTACCGTGTAGACAGTAACTGAAACAAGACCCCATTTAATTAGCTCAGAGAAGCAATACAGACATGGTCATGCATCATAATTGCAGGTTGGTCTTTAAACACCCAAATAGTTTAATCCTGTTTAGGATTCAAGACTAAGGTAACAGGTGCACTCTGTGCTGAAGAGTGCACACAAAGGGCAACATCCGATTGTCACACCCTGGAACCTCCCTAGAGGAAGCTGGAAATGGGAGAGGTTTGTACATAACTTGGAGCGTCACCATGAAGAAAGAACACCAGCAAGAGACTTCAGTTGTGTGCTGCTAAGAGTTACTAAGTAGAGGACAATGTGGTTCCACAGAACAAACTCTGTTCAAAGTAGAGCAAATACTTTGGGACTCCCTTGCAATAGTGGCAGCCCCCAGGAGTTTGCCAGGATTCAAGAGTGTATGTGGGGGGCAGGGTGTTGTCCCATGAATCACTTTAAACAGACAGTCCCTAGAAAACTTTGGATACCTCAGTCAGGAACAAAGAGAAAAAGGATAAAGGGCATTTCAGCGATGAGAGAAACAGTTAAATAACTTAAAAGTGTTGAGTAAAGCACCAGGTATCTTTTCCTTTCAACTTAAGAGAATATACAGTGGCCTTGTTTTCACAAAATGCTACATACTCCTTGCTGGAAAGCAGAGGAAACCGATTTCTATGTACACAGTAAGAACTCTACAGAGATGGCCTGTGAGTTCTGCGGAGAAAGGGGTGTTACAGTCAAGGCTTCAGGTATTCCACAGCAGGCGGTGTCTAATTTGTGTAGCAAGATCCTGGATTTCACAGTACGCAGGGTTGGCAAACTGGAAATTCTCTGGCAGCTTCATGTAGTTTTAAAAAATAAGTGCAGTAGGCCTCCATTTTATTAACTGTGATAAAAAGCACATATGCAAAAATATTTTTATATCGATAGCACATTACTGCATTATAAAAGCTGCCCAAGTGAAGCTGAAGATTCTGGCAGCTGGTGCTTTTGGCACTTGGGAGATGTGGAAAGCAGCATAGAGATCTGTGAAATACAACAGTGACTGATGTTTCTGCTACAGTGATCGGCATTTAGATAGTTAGCAGTGTTCATATTTAAACTTCTCTGTGAAGTTTCTGAGTCAATATCCCACCAAGACGAGATATTCAGATCTCTTAAAGCTACTAGTTTAGGCTGTGTGCAGACTCAGGAAGACTTCCCTATTGGTTTACACATTCGCATGTTTCAAAGTCCTCTTTCAATCACCAAGGCTGGAAATGCTTTTTTTCCTCCTCTTTAAAAGAGCTTGGATTTAGAAGCGCAATTCTGTCACAGAAGTTGGAAACTGTAGTCACAAATCTGCAGAATATGCTGGGCCCTGCTTATACTAGAAATCTCCTCCAAGTCCCAGATTGAAACAGGATATAAACTGTTTTGAGATGGCCAAACGGTTTCATTTAATTTTACAAGACATGCATTAGCAATGGGAGGAGAGTCCTTTGGACATTTCCACTTGGGAATCCTGTTTTCAGTAAAATTCTGTGATGCACAAACACAAAAGCTCAGCTGCCTACGTTCACAATTATTAAAATGACACAAGTTGAGCAAACCTTTGCCCTAAAGCGTAAGTGATGGGTTTACTTATGCAGCCTGCATAAAACTGCAAGTGCCATACAATTATATCTAGAGATATAGATGCAGGTATATCTATAGATATTTATCTCTTGTGCAGAACATCCTCCTTCCGTGCTAGAAATTAAATGCAAGCAGGTGCCTCCATATTTGAGCATGCACCTGTTGAGAGCCACGTACCATAGAGGGAGTACAGTACCCAGACAATGGAAGGCAAGAAAAGGAAGACAAGTTGCTGCTGACAGTCAGGACAGTCAGCAGCAGGCAGTATTCTAGCAGGTGCCTGGAAAACCCATGAAGACCACTTAGCATGCATTGTATATCCATAAATACTTCTTGCAGGCACTGTGTGTGAAGGCACAGCCAAAAAAGACAACAGCAAAGACAAGCTGAAATACAAAGGCATGAATTCAACTGCACCTTAGACAAAAATTGTGACTATGCCTCAAAAAAGCAGAAAGCTGATACAGCCTGACATTAAAGGCTGAGATGCAATAGTTTTTTTTCAAGCCCACGAAGGCTGAAAACACAGTGGTGCAAGCCTGCCCTGCTTCAGCAGGATTTTAAAGAGCACCACAGTCAGGCTGTGTCTCTAGACTTGCTTGTCACAGGCTATTAAATAGAAGCAGATGAACACAGCATGTTGCAATCAGCATGTTTCAGGGCTAGCAAATGCTTTCCACTGCAGTTCAGGCTGTTACAAGAAAGAAGCCCATGCATTCCCCATTAGGATGCTTGTCTGCTATGAGAAGCTGCCATAAGCATCCATATTCACAGCTCCAGAGTTCTCAGATGGATTCGTTTCAAGTGATGCCACCTTACAGGCACAAGCATTAGAGGAAAAATGTCAGAGGACCTGCCTTCACAGTGGCCATGGAGACTGTCTAGTCCAAGCTCCATAGGAGCACTGAGCATAACGTTTTGGCACCTCAATAGGATGGATTCCACCATGGCCAAGTCATAGAAGCTGCAGAAGCAAAAGGAGTGGGCTTTGGCTTCTGTTTTGTACATTGCAAGGTACCTAAGGGCTCTGAAGACAAGGCTAAACATTATGCCTGAAGTCCAATTAAACTACGATTTCAGATATCAGAATTAATCTGAATAAAAAGCTATGGTTTATAAGCAGCACAGCACATCTAAGGCACATGTATGCATGCAAGCCACCATCACTGTATTAAGACATTGCTGGTTTGTCTTGAAGCAATGGCTGCTAGTACAGAACAAACATAGAGGCTTTTTTCAGCACTAATCCTCCTCCCCAATACTGAAAATACTATATACTGCTGACAGCAAAATGTGCAACATATATAGCTTGATTGGAAAGCATGGGGCAGAACTTTAAAAAATGTACAGGATTCCGTTTAGAACTCCAAAGTTCAACAAATGCCCTATTTTAGGGTGAAAACAATTATAAACCTGATAATGATGCACAGCATCCATGAGTGATTTTTCCTTAATTTTGAAATAGTGTCATTAACTACGACATATATTGTAGGTTTACATTTCTAAAGAGAAATAACAGAATTGAATAGTTTTTTTTTCCTATCACAAGTGATAACCAGTGTTTGATATCTTCTATTTTTTCTTCCAAGAAATATCAGTCTATCAACAGTTTTAAAATAAAATGTTTTCTGTAACAATAGAACTTTAAATAAAAATATGATTTTGATTCAGATACTTTTGAGAAGACATGGATACTTTTCCAAGATCTTCTGACAAAGTAATTATTAAAACAGAGACCAGATGAGGCCTTAAAAAGACAATATACTATATTTCAGACAAGATTGCACCTCAGTTTTTCAAAGAATATCATAATTGCAACATTACTTCATCTTCTTTTAACATGCTGACAATTTCCAGCTAGCCCACGTGTAAAGGGTTTTTCTTGTATTCTAGCTTAAGAGAAATAAAAGTCAGTAACTGATTCAGCACATACTGTATATGTCTTTTCACCTCCAATTGACTAGATCATTAATAAGTTAAAAAAAAAATTCTCTCTGACCATAATCACTTTCCTGATGAGGGATAAGTGATTCTTCAGAGCTCAAGTGTTGCTAGTTCTATTAAAAAATATACCATGGTATGATTTCTTAATGTGTTGCTACTTTCGCAATTGGACCCTATGCAGTTATGCCTTCAAACTCTTCCATCTGTTCCACAAGGTGGTTCTGTGAGCTTTAGGACCTCTGATTGAAGACAAACTGATACAAAACCCCCAAACGGAGTTGCCTTCTGTTTAATCCGCCTCCCCCAGTGTATGTCAGGGGTCTGGTAGATCCGATGTATCCACTATGACTTTAATAAAAATAGTATCATCTTTAATATACGTTCCATTCTCTAGAACAGTTTGAGCCACAAAGACTGGGCAGCCAGATGCAATGTTCATTTCTCCAGTCGGCTTCTTGAAACTGCTGCTGTTTGGATCTGGCTTGAAAGCATCTCCCAAGTGGCGTCGAGACGGTCCCTGATCCATGAGCATGAGAGTCACTTTCTGTTTGAAGGGCCAAGGAAGCAGAGCATCGTATTCTCCTCGCATTATGACAAAAAACAGAGACAAGTGCGTCCCCTTTCCCATGCCATCTCCGTTCAGGTAAACTCTGGCACACATCTTGTAGCCAAAGTATCCAGTATAAAAGGGTTGGCTGTACAAGGACAGAGTCTTCCCCATGACTGCTTCTTGCTTCCGCCGTTTATAATCTCGGATTTTCCAGATCAGCACTCCGTTGTAACTCGCGGTTTCTAGAACCTGGAAGCGGAGGTCCATGTCAGCCAGCCGAATGTCGTGAACGCTCAGCATCTGATCGTGCCTGCTCAGCTGGGTCTCCAGCAGGCCTGTCAGAAACAGAAAGGATGGGGCTGAGAAACCTGCTGTTTACTAAAGACTGTAAAAATCAATCACCAGTGCTGCTATTGTGTATGAAAACCCTTTCCTCCTTGCAAATCAAAGTGCACTGGGCCACTGGTGAAGCAATTTCTACGTGCTCTAATTTGAGGGCTGGTATCTGGGTTAGCTGGGATTTTCACAAATGTGGGTGTTAATTGTACATGCAGTAAAAGGAAAATATTCAAATAATCTAATAAATTTTTCCTGGTCACTAAACAGTGTAAGTAGATGCTTCCATTTTTGAAAGGAGACTTGGTAGTAATGCTGCAGATTGCTATTAGCAGGTAAGACCTTGGAAGCAGCTACACATCCTATGTAATCTCTCTGAAATTCAGAAGCATTCCTGATCACTGAAGACATTCTTTTTAAACACCATTTGGCTCAGAAGCACAGTGCTGTTACAATGTCTAAAGTTCTTCAAAAAAAAACCCCAAAAATTCAAGCTTAGATCTGTATTACATGCTCATTCACTTAATTTGGACGGAGGGCTATATTTTCTGTGTCCCCTTTCCCTTTCATGTTACTCTTTTGTTTTGTTACTGGCAAATTTGGCCAATGCACAATACTGAGAAGCAGATGAATTCATAAGGCAGGTTTATCTTGTATAGGTATATTTAAATGTTCTTTGTCACAATCATTTGAACTCTTGCATATGATCTACACTGTCCTGCTAAATTCCAGCCTTTACACAGAAGCACAATAACCTTATTCTTAAGCAGATCTCAGTTTTCTTAGGGTCAATTCCACCTGTCTAACAGAATCAGGATGGGTGGCTTCAGGTGGATAACCATACTGATCCATTCACAGGGGAGAAGAGTAGTAAAAGATGTCAATATACCAAGACTCTATTTAAAGAAGTTGCTGAAAGCTATTAGCTATCAAAGATCAATTGAGAAACTGTTTATAATGAGCTAACAATGCAGTCAAGACAAGAGTCAATAAAACAAAATAGAAGACAAGAACCAAGCCTAAGAAAAAGCACAGAAGCAGTGCCACACCATCAGCAAATGAAATACACAATCTCCTACTCAAAAATCAGAAGAATCAGCATTATTGATGTTTCCTTATAGAAGTCACAATGGGAGTGCCACTCAAAGGACACTGTTTTCCTCTCAATAGCACCTCAGCCCCTTGTGCTTACACTCACTTGTATTCCGAGCTCCTTGCCCTGCAGTTTTATCAACACTTTCCAGCTCAGTCACTCTGTTCTGGAGGGATTCCACACTGCTCTTCATGCTGTCAGCCTCCTCCCAGTTCTGTCGGAAGGGACGGATTTCTTTGTCCAGTTCTTTCAGTTTCTCTGCTTGACTGTCTATCACTCGCTTTATAAAACAACAGCATATGAGTTAAATTAACACAAAGACATTCTTTTATGCAAACTAAACAAAGATTATATGTTGGTAATAAGACTGAATTCCAATATAAACAAGTTTTGCTTATGTCTAGTATTTTAATAACACAAAGCTTGAAAATTTAAAGGAATAGCCCGGGTATTTATGAAACACTTAAAAAATATTTAGTGCTGCATAGGTAGAGCACTATCAGAATTAACAACAGCCTTATTTTAGAAAAGGGACTTGTTAGTGTGTAGTTAGTCTTGTCTAAAGTAGTTTGATTTTGGGTTTTTTTTAAAACCTTTCAATGTAAGAACAATTTTCTGAATGTCTCTATATTGGTATTATAGGCTGATACTTGTTGGGTTTCACATGACAGTACTCAAGCAACAAAATATGAGCACAGTTTCCTGTGGTGTGGATCAGATGGCTGCCCATGTGCACAGGTTTATATTGGTTTACAGCAAAATAACTTATGCCTCCTGGAAAACATCATTATTCTGCATACATTGAACACGAATATACACATGTGCAAGCTCCCAGCTCACATAAATCAGTCATCAAAGCCTAAGTTATTATGTGCCCATAACTATATCAGAAGCCCTCAAGAATTTAAGCTTCTGTCCCCTTAACTATCTTTAAAATTCCCACTCCTACTTCCTAAACTCAATAACCCATGCATTTTGAAGGTATTTTCTGTTGAGTCTTCTTCAGAAACCAAAGACAAAAAATAGCCCAGATGGTTTTGGTATGAAATATAATACTCAAGAAAGAAATAGACAGAAAGGCCAGAATTCTCTGAAAGAGGGACATTGCAAGCACCTTAGTATGTTATGAATATAAAGAATATATTTCCCAGTCTACCTCAAACCTGATGCAAGAAATACACAGCACTTCACATTATCACACCTAATTTGGACTAGCAGGAATTTTAGCCAGAACCCTATAATCAGTTGTGAAGTTCAAATGATAACAAAAATATCATTTTTGAGAAGAGAGAAGAAACTACTTTTGCTACCACCTACAGTTAAATTCCAAATCTAACTTTACAGCTTTATAGTTTATCATCATATAGAGCCAACAAACATAAAAATGATTTTTCATTTCTTCACAAAAATAAAGTGGCAGTTGAGTACAAAACAAGAAAATAAATTTATTTTGTATTTGCCTTCTGGTTGGCCATGTGGATTCAGTGTTCCCCAGTGACAGGGAAAATCCTTCTGCCTAAGGAAACCTCCATTTCCCCTTTGAGCCATTTGCTTTTAATCACGTGGTTTCAGTTATACTGAAAGTCTGTAACCATTAATTGAGGGTTGTCAATTTGATGAGCCAGCTAGCAAAATCAGGCTCTAGGAGTCTTATTTTTGTCTCGAAACCACTAAGCAATCTAACATATTTCAGGATTAACTATTTATTCCTATGTTAATGTTTTAAAATGAGTTATGTATCTCTCATTTCTAGAATTAGGACTTTGTGAAGGAAAGCCGTGCACTGAATCATAAATGCCAGGGGTATGGGCCCTGTAAATATATGAAGCAGCTTGCCTGGACTTACCAAACACCACCTACAAACTCCCAACACAGTCACACCCTCCCACTTGGGCTGATGGTAATCAGACAATAGAGCAGGGAAGGGCTGTTAGCCACATATGTAAGGAAACACACCACAGCACAGCCTGAATGCATGTTGTGAGAGAAGAACCAAAGGATTTGGCCACTAGTTCACAGTTAACATGCAAAAGTAACTCAAAGTCTGATATTTTTCCTTTACTCATACCAAACATGAACTCTCCAAGGCAGGAACAGTAACATGGCTGGGGTTTGCACAGTGCCTCACAGGTTGCACCTCTTTGGATTGACACAGCATCAAACAAAATAAGTGATCACATTTTTACATGAACTGGGGAAGTGCTAAACATGCAGAAGAATTGTAAGCTATTCTTTTGGGAGAAGTTTACCTGAAGTTATTATTAGGGACCCACTTCTCTCCATCAAACTATGCAACATTCTACCTTTGTACATGCATAACCAATTGTGGTTTAGCTGCTTCTGCTTCACATTGGGAAATGTGCAGCATTTTTATCTATTGTACCTTGACATGAGAATTCAAGAGATATAAAATAATCAGAAATAAGACTTCTATTTAATTTTTAAAAAGCAGTGGGATCTCTGTCTTTTTACCCTACAGGGAGTCAACCTCCCTCCTGCTGGGAGATACTGATGTACTAAATCTGAATTTAATGCAGCAGTGGAGATTTTCACTCTAATTATTCCATCAGAAAGCACACAGATGTCTCACACTGTACTCATAAATTTTCAAGTAGATATAAATTTTCTGCATGCACTTTTCATTCTAGCAGTGACCTCTCTGGATCATTAATCCAGAGTTATGTGCTTGGCAAACCATTGTGAGTGCCTTTTGATGTCGATTTTCATATAGGGTTTTGTTTAGTATTTCTAACAATTTCCAGAATTTCAGCACTATACTTAATAAAAGAATTTCAGAAAATGTCACAAGGAATTAAAGAGCTGCAATGACCTTTCCATTGCAACTAATAGGGCAAAACTGAAAAGCTAAAGAACACACTAGAAAAGTACTGCTTGACTTGGAAAAGAAATCACGTGTCCTTCTCCTCTGAAGGAGTGTGTTACTTATCAAATCATTTTATGTTCATGAGGCCACTGTCTCTTTTGTCCCTCAGTACCTCATGTCCCCACTCTGTCTACAATGGGTTTACTCATGTGCTTCCATTTCTATATGAAAAACTGGACACTGCATATGAAAGTTCCTCTCCATGTGACAGCAGCCAAGAAAAGTATCACATACCCCTGGTAAAAATGCTTTTCCTAGAGATAAGTATATAAAAAACTCATCTGAAAACAAAACATCTCTAGGCTGAGGTTCCTGCCAGTGCCAATACTCCTCCAAGGCATTTACACTGGTTGTGTCAGATGCCTCACAGAGCAGATGATGCTCAGTGGTGCTGCTGCCACTCCCCAGCCAGAAAAAGTCACCTGACAGTCAATACTGGAACTGTACTAGACATCAGAAGCATTTGTAGGTCTGGGGGGACTAAGCAAACATGCCTTGCTCAAACCTGGAGTGGTTAGTGCAGTATCTGGAGCTCCTGTGCAACCACAGCTGCTCAACACAACCCAGAAAGAATGGCTCACAAAAGGTAACTAAATCCTTCCACTCCTGGTGGGCAACAGAAGGAGGCTGTGATCAAGTTGTCCATGAAAAAACAAACTGAGGGTGTTTTCCAGGATACCCTTACCAATCAGACTGAATCAGGAAATTCCACTAAGTGGAAGGAATCAGGCTGAAAGAGCTTTGAAATACAGTTTGGCTCGAATTAACTAAATTGAAATAACTGGCAAGATGAACTAAAGAGCAGGAAGGACAAATAAGGAAAGAGAAAAAAAATTTTAAAAAGAGCAAAACATTGTCTTCAGTACTTATTACCACCATAAAGCCACCTCTTGGAATCTGCTGCTTTGTAGTGGTTTGGGGTTTCCTTTTTTCCTAAACCATCTATTTGAAAATTGATTTTGCTAACACTTATAGCCCAAGGAAAAAGATACTGCAGTCTGTCATTTAAGACAATAATGAAAAACTCTGCTCTATGGTTTTTCCATTTCCACCCTCATTGCTGGCCATTGAGACAGCATGTGTAAGAACTCCAGGTTCACAAATTAACTTACCTCCTGGTAGATTCAATCAGCAATATCAGTACATACAAGGATTAGCTTCCCAGTGTCAGAATACAATATTGCAAGCAGGCAGCCATATCCCAGACTATCATCAGACAAGCAACAATGACTAAGGCTGAGCTGGTTACTCATGGAAAGAAATTACTGCTATAAGGAAAAATATTGCAGTTGCCAAGCTTGAAGGTTTCCTTATAAACCATCATCAAGGGTCTCCAGCCTCTGAACTTCTGAATGTGCCACCCTCTGAATTTTAGCCACACACTGGTTTGGATACCATTATCTTTCTTGAGTAATCAACATTTGCAGTTTATATGTGAAGAGAACAGTAAGTGAAAAACATAATTTACATTCCTTTAAGGTGGAGGCTACAACAGGTATCTGCTATTCTAGCAGCTGACATACTACATTAATGTGTAAATGATACCTTCACAATTGCTTGCTAAGTATCTCCTGAGGTTTCCCTAACTGTGGTTAGCATCATGCAAGCTAATACAAATTCCCAGCACCCACATTCCAAGTGAGCTCTCAGTACAAAGAAAGGAATTTCAGCTTGGGCTAACCACCATGCCAGGGGATCCAAAGGATTTCTAGTTTCATGCTGGCTTGTGGCCAGGTATTTGAAACACAGCACATGAAACTCAGACCTATGAGTAAAGGAGCAACTAGATAAGTTTTCCTCAGAAGGACAAGAGGAATGTAGATTTTTAAAAAGTGTACTCAATGCATTATGCTATGCTTGAATGAAATACACACCAGACAGATCTCACTCATGATTCATATTTTTTTTAAATATCAGCAAGTAAAAAAGAAATATATGTTAATACTTGGCAATTTTAAGGTGCTAATCTTTCCCTTCAGTGGGATTTCTTTAAGTAGTTTTTAAGTAAAAAAAAAAAAAGTATGATTATTCTTCAGATAAGATTTCTATTTTGTTATCCATCTTTTCCCTTTTTAAACAATTTGGTTTCTTTTTGTTTGAACATGGCCTAGGCAATCACAGTGTTTTAGTGAAGTATCTTACCCCATTAAACACAACAGACCAGAAGGAAAAAAACCAAACCAGAATGGCTCTCTAAAAATGTAAAATCTCTCCCCCCCTTTTTAATTAGACCACCTCACTTCACAAGTGTAAAGGCACAGAACAGAAGCTACTACCATTTCTGCTTTAATGGGGAGATTCTGTATTTCTTACCTGTAAATGAAGTATTTTAGATTCATTATTCCGCAGCATTTCCTTCTGTCTTTCAATTTCTATTTCAAAGCTACAAATCTGATTATGTAAAGTTTGTATACTCTTGTTCTTTTCCAAACTTTCATTCTGGAGCAAGGCCACCTGGAAAAAATTCTACAATTACTCCTGCCAAAGTTTATTAAAATACCTGTAACTTCATTAGTTTAAATCTATCTTAAGCACACAAAAGGGATAAGATCCTAATGAAATCTCTCTCCGTGTCTTGCAAATAAATAAATAAATAAATTAATTAATTAATAAATCTCAAATCTTCTGGTAGCTATTTTTGCACTTCCAACATCAACCCTGGCTTAAGAACACGCAGATGGGAAACAGAACTAGCAAAAAACTTTTGTCTAAATGTAACATTTACTTTATTCACTTGTTGTTTAATGGCTTGGTTTCCTAGTTTCTACCAACTGACTTGGGAGTTGCTTGGAGTTTGGAAGAAACAACCTAATTCACTCTAAACTGATGTTACGAACTCGAGCCCTGCACAGAAGGGACACCAGAGACAAGCTGAGCTGCTTGGATCGGGGCACAGTAATCTTCACCTACTCCAATCTGTCCTGATCTATAGCAAATTAAAGGCAAAACATCTGCATGGGATTGATTTGACTTAAAGGAATGTGATGGCAATGAAAACTCTTGAAATGAGTGAATACAGAAGGGATCCATGCATTTGAAGGACAATCCAATGGTGCCTACTAGTAGAAAAGACCAAAGAACTACAGGCTGTGAATTATAGTCTCTCTCTGAACTGACATTTTATGAATTTATTCATTAGTGACTCATTCTGTTTTTAAAACATGAGCCTTGTTAAAAGAATATCGTATTCTATATCTCCTTGGGGATGAAAGTAATACAGTAAATATTTTCAGTCACACTGCTCAGTGCTTGTTCATTAACGTGCTTTGGAGAAGGGGGCTGCTTGATGGTGGTGCATTGCTTTATTGAGAAATGCAGTTTTTCCCCAGGCAAGATCATTCAGCAGCAAAAACGCAGAAACCAAACACTTGGCACAAGATGATGTTTGGACATGCCCTGACTATTCCACAGATAGATCTTTATACAGATACGATGCGGCACCATTTCAGACCCAAAAATATCTTGATAAATATTTCACACCAAGACCAGTTACTTGGATGTTTCATGTTCTCAAAAAATCTACTCCCTGGCCTCTATTATAGGTGCTAGTTTGAGGTTAAGCCATCTTCACCTCTGATGTGGGTGCCACTGCAGAACTGCATCCCCCTAACTGCCCTCCAATCAGACACCATCACCAAATCCCTTATGTGTCACTGCATTCCTAGCAGAACCTAGCCTGTTTGAGAAGGTAATTAATCTCAAATCTCTGAACCAGCCTAAACTAGACAAAGGACTGTCAAAGTCCATAGGCATTCAGCAAGTTCATTAGACAGGGGCCCAAAAATACAGAGAGATACCACAATATATGTGTGGGTATTTACTCTTCAATATAGCACAATACAGTATATGATATACACACACAGGCTGGTTCTGAACTTCATACATGGAAAAACTGGCAAGAGAAACTCAACAGAAATGAGACAAAGCTAAGTTTGTCAGTGCAGAGAGAGAAGCAATATTGTGGCTGAAGGAATCCATGCCTAGGTACCAGAAAAAATTTTCAAGAACAAGCTTGAATTTAAACCAGTACCTCTGCCTCCCAGATACTTAAGATTTACTGGGTGGACACTTAATTTTGTTTGCATCCTCCATTTCCTTAATGAATCAGAGTTCTTTAGTTAATTGTGATCTTCACATTTCCCTTTTCTCGCTGTTTCCTTCCCCAGGCCTCCTAATCACAAGGCAGTTATGCTCTGGGTCACTAAGCACTGCATTTCCATTTTTGTATAAGTTATAAAACATGGGCCTGTCTTGTACTGAGATTTTCCATGTAGCTTTACAGAATACAAGAAAAGCAGAATTATGTCTTGCAGTCCTTAATCATAGAGAACTGTCATTGCTAAGTCAGCAATTGTAGTTTGGATGTGATTTCTGAATTTAAAAAAAAATATTTAACACTAAGTAGTTTCCCAACTATAGTTTCAGCATAAGTCTTCAGAACATCAGTGTAAAAAAAGGTAAAGGAAACACAGCATCTAATTAAAAATTGCATCAACTTCCTTTACTTAGTTGGCATATTTGAAATATTCCTATGAAAAAGCACGCTTTTATTCAGCAATTTTGCAAATTAAACTGTTAGCTTATTGGTGTTTACTAAAAAAGAATGGAAAAAAACTTATGCCACAAGAAACTGTATTCAATAGGTCCCATATTAAAGTCTCATATTAAAAAAGAAAACAGTTTAAACCAGTTTTCTGTAAAGATGTGATAAAGCCACAAAATAACGTTCAATGATAATTTCCAACATTACAAAACTGTGAGAGTTCAGTCTGCAGTACATCACTGAGGGGAAAAAGCACTAAATTTTAATTCCTCCCACAAAGTTTTGATTCAGGATTTTACATGTGATCTTTTCTCTTACTACTCTTTGCCACCAGCACCATTCAATACCAAACTACTAACTTAGCACAAGCTCTGCAGCTCTGAATACTTCCAGTCTGCCTACTCCACATGCACTGTTAAAGAATGTGATGACTGGGAGAAGACAACTTCTCCTTTGCTCTCCAGATGTACCATTGAGAGAATCCCAAATGAAATCCTGACCCTATACAGACTAAGACTTCCATTGACTTCAGCAGGGCTATGATTTCTGAGATCTCCATCAGCCAAGCTGACTTTGTACTGTTTTTCTTCAGTGCATTGATTATTTTTTTCCTCAAAGAAGTGCACAGCAATGAAGTTAAAAATCATTTTGTAACCCTTCCCTAGAATAAAGTCACTGACATATGACATGTGGTTAGCTGTTCTGGTAACTTGGCACTGGCTTGGGATTTCCAGTGATTCAACTCTTTATTATGAATGGGAAGAAGTCTACAAAGCAGGAAGTAAAAAGAAGAAAAATGGACATAGGATGACAAGCACTTACGTCCTAAATGAAAGTTGAAACAAAAGTCAAACATAAAACACTAGTGAAGTGTATAGTCTCTCGGGTCTGTAAGAGACAAACAGAGAACTGCTGTGCATTTTTTAAATGACAAAGCACCTCTCAGGACACTGACAAAAGGAAGAGCATGATCTATTCTGCAAGTCACAGGGAACGTGGGTTTTTTCCTATGATGTGAAATAAATTGTGTTGTTTTAATCAGACAAGTGAAAAACGGACTAAGAATATGAATCTGTATCTCTCAAAACTGAAAAATGTGAAGTTCCTCCACTGACAAAGTTTCACATGCAAAAGCAAACTTAAGTAATGTTATGGATTGTCAGCCTAAGACCTACCCACACATGTAGAAAAATTCTATCTAAAAAAACCTGTATTAGACCTCTCCCAGGGTCAATGGCTTCCTTAAGAGGCTTCAAGTTCAAAACCAAGCAGTTCAGGAACAAGCATGCTGGAGGCAAAAAACATATTACACTGTTCCAGTTAATGTGTGCTTTAAAACGACACTTCCTGCAGCTGCATGACCTTGCTGGAGACCCAGGCAGAAGAGATCTCTGTAGGCCAAGAAGGGGATGTGCTTTCTAGACAGTTGGCTAAATTCCAGCTTATGATCTGCTCTGAGATGACAGAAATCATATCCTAAGTGCTACTGAGCTTACAAAGGAATTGCTACTTGTGAACTCATTTGAGAAAAGTCTGAAGGGGCTCCCGACTCTTGTGCCTGCACTTGTAGGACACTTTGGTAATTCTGGGATCTTCTTTCCCCTAAAAATACAGAAACATCAGTTTGATGTCTATGAAAGACTTTTTCAAAAGAATTTAAGAAAACAGTAATTTGTTCTGAAGTTTTGTATTTTTTAAATCAAAGCCTTGAATTTTATTCACAGAACACATGGTTAAGTCATTCAAGCTTATTCACAAGATCATAGCTGATACAACTCCCAGCATCTCCCAAATCCCAAACAATTGAAAACCTGGAGTCTCAAGGAAACACTGCAACATGAACTTCATGCTGGTCTAGCACTAAAGCAGATACCATCATGCCCATGAGTTACAGTACATTTAATTTAATTAACCTGTGCAGGTCTTTAAGTTTGGAGAGCAAGAACAAAAGTAAATAAAATAAATAACCAGTTTATCACACACTTCTGAAGTTATGTCAGGAAAATGATGAGGTAGCAAAGATACAGCTCATAGGGTTGCCATGGCTTTCTGAACTTTCTGTTCTGAAAGAAGGCAGCTCAGAGAGGAAATTTAATACTGGACTGTTTATTTATGTGAAGAAAGTGTTTTAGTTAAGTTTTCAATGAGGGAAATTGTCCATGGAGTTGCGAAGCCAAGTTTCTCACAGCATTTTATTATATAGCAAAGGTACAAATTGCTGCTAAATGGCTTCATAGCTTTTGAAGCCTACTAGGTCTTTAGCTGTAATGTTGAACAGCTGTGGAACAGGGAAAAAGCGCTTCTTCCAGTACTTTTATATGATTTAAAGAAGTCAATGAAAATTAGAAGTGAGTAGAAGATATACCTTATTTTCTAGAGCATTGCTCCACTCTTTCAATAAGTTAACATGCTGCACTGCTGAGCTGGCTTCATGTGCTTTAATTTGTTGGTTTGTTCCCTGTGACAACAAAGAATTTATACATTTTAGCCAATTCCACTTCTTTTAAACCTACAAAGAAAGAGTATGTAAAGACATCGAACCAACACTACATTTTTTGGTTCACAGGTGCTTGTTGCAGAACTCTAGAGAGGAGGGAAATCTACTGGGGAATTTACAAAAATACATTTAATATAGCATGTGTTTTATACAACTGCTACATATCTCCATCCAGTGTGCTTGAAAACTCAGAAACAGCAAAGATGAACAAGATTTACAAAATTAATTGTATTTTAGAGTCTCTTGTGTAGCTTAGAACTAAACAAAGCACAATAAAACCCTTGAGTCATAAAATCTGAAACTTCCAATTCCACTCACTGTAATTTAAAATTTCCGTTCTATTTCACAAACAGCTTCATAAGCACTACATTTTCCTTCAGCTGAATACTAAAGACAAATATTTAAGATAAGTTTATCATCACTGGAAACTGCCAGCTTTATAAACTACACTGAGAATTATCAAAATGCCTGTTTTGTCATGTTTAAGATGTTACCATGATTGTTCTGTGATATTCAGATCTGCTGCCTCTGCACAACCTATAAGTGCTGTTACAAATAACCACTATATAAAGAGTTTACAGAACACACATAGATTATATACAGAGTACATAAGATGCAGACCACATTACTTCTTTTCTATTGTGCTGCATTACACCTACTTCAGTAAGTGCTTTGCAATGCAGAGAATATCAGTTTTGATGGTATGTAGTGCTGCAAAGCAACTGAAAGGGTTTCAATGATCCTCAAGGTATGTACTCTATATAAAATACTAGAAATATATATGTGGATATATGTACATATATGCACACATATAAATACATAAAATGAATGGCAATACGTATGACATAACAGTGGGCAGGGTTACAGCATTGATCAGTTCTACCACTAAGAGCATTACTGTTAGCACTTAAAAAGATGAATGCTCATTATTTAAGAACCTGGAAATACCTGCAGGACATCATCTATTGAGAAGTGTAGCTCCTTAGTGAGTCCTTGCCTCTTTAAATAGCAATGGGCTAACAAATGGATCATTCTATCTGATAAATGCCATTTTTTCCTGTCAGCAATTTCTGAAATGTCCTTACTAATGTTTTCATTAAGCATCCAAATTACTCAGGATTTATGGTAAGCAGAATATTGGAAGAAACTGGAATAATACTACTGAAACTAGATTGAGGTTTGACTTTATCTTTTAAATATTGCAGGGATTGCCAGGATTAAAATCTAAAACTTCTTAAAAATAATAAATTTCATGCTTTGATTATACACCTATGTGCACACAGACATATTAATGCACATAAAAATACATGTTTTAAGTGTGCTAACCTATGTGTAACCTCAATTAAAAATATTAAGACACACAAATGAGAGAAAATATAAACATACTTAGTTCAAGAAAATGCTTTCATAGAAACAACTGAAGTTAACTAGTCTATTTTCTGAGGAATTAGAGAGACTTTCCTCTTATCCTAAGTTAACAAGCTCCTCAAATGTGTCATATTCCTATTTCAGCAAGACACAGCTAATAACTGAACTCGCAAACCATTGCAGGAATGTATGGGCTTTTCATGTTGTTTATTTTTGAAATGCAGAATCAAACATCTCCTGTATAATCACTTGGTGCAACTGGATGATTTTCTTAACTGAAACTAGAGAAGTCCAGAACTTTCATGTCAAAGAATTAGGTTCTATTTGCAGACTTTCATCAATTGGGAAGTATAATTGTTATATACTGACCTGAAAAGTGCAGCCATAACGCTTAAAACTACAGGTACTTGGGGCATTAATACATTCTGACAAATGTGCATTCAACTGCAATAGGAAAAAAATGTGAGTTTTGGCAAAAAGACCTTTGCATGATAACATAAAGGGCAGAGGTTATCAGGTTGTATTGTGTGCCATCTGCAGAACATACAGCACACATGTGTATATTTTCTCCAGTCTGATCTCAAGTGCTAATTCTGTATATACACATATGTAAACCACACACACATGCCAATACAGTATACAGTGTGATACATTTAATATACAGTGAAACTTCTACCAAAGACTATTTCAATAGGCAACCCAATTTAAAAAACTGAAACAAACAGAACATGCTCTACAATTATTTGATTTCATTTTACTTTAGTGAATGGCTGATCTTTTCTCTAAAAGTGATTTTTTTTTTACTGGTGCTCTGAGCAAGTCTTAAGATCAGTTTCACTGTAGTAAAGTACATTTTGTTCTAATCCTAATTTCACAAGGAACCAACTTTTTAAAACATAACATGCAATTCTCCGTGCCTAAATTTAACAGTTAAATTACACAAAAAAGACTAAACAAGTACTGCATGAAACAGACAAAGAGTTTTAGAATAGGTACAGTTAAGTAACTTTAAAAAAAATGCAGTACACGGGATTAAAATTGATTAGTAAAATGCCTGCATTTTTCACAGATTGAGATTTAGTCCAATATCTTGGATTATTATGAGCACAGACCACTTTTCACTTAAAAGTAAACCAATTCACAGGAGCATATACATATGTATGGACAGCTGCAGCACAGATGGCAGCAGCAGGATGCAAACTGCCTAAAAGTTGGAGCAGAGAGACATTTTTGGAAAGGACAGCCTAACAAACACTCTCTTTTCAAAAACAGAGTTTTTATTTCCCACAAAGTTTGTATTTCCCACAAAGCAGACAGGAGCCAGAGCCTGGCTTCTCAGCTGGCATCACTCTTTTGGGTTGCTGAATCTCATTTGAAATTCCCACACCTTAAGCCCCACATGACTCAGCTCATCCACCTCCCTGGAAAGAAGTGGTGAATCAACATTGCTTTGAATGTGTAGATCTGGAACAGACAAGAGAGTCTTTAAAATCTCATACCGAGATGCCATTGGTCACTCATGTCTGATTCACAACTACTGTGCTCCAAACACATCTGAAGAAATTCATACTATCATTTCAAAGACATGGAGTGGAGGAAAAAAATAAGTAAGAAAAGGACATGTGGTTTAACAGGTTTTACGAGAATGCCACGTTTTTCAACTTCTCAAAACCAGAAGTTTGCTAAAGAGTTATGAATTAAACATGAAAATTGCCTTTTATTCTACAGTAAGATATGCACTTGTACACTACAGAATTTTCTCAAACTGTTAGGCAGGCATTTTCCCATTTTCTGCATTAGACTTCTTGTCCCTAATCATGCAGCCAAGAAATACATACATTTTCACAGTATCAGAAAAGAAATTAAGCAACATACAGCAACAGATGATGCAGGGCAAAGGGCTGTTTAAAGTTCTGTTTCTACCCATGGTTTCAAACCCCATTCTGACTCTGTGTGTAACAACCCATCCTTTAATGGTGCAGTTCTTACAAGCACTCAGAAACACCTCTTCTGAAAGTAACTGCTGAAGTCAGGGTTTAAGAATAAGCCAAAGTGCTCCAGAACCAGGATCTAATCTTGGCAGGAAGCACTGGTAGAGTTGGCCAATGTATGTATTTTCTCTTTTCGTAACAGCTCAGTTTCTCTTAATAAATACAGTATCTATCATATATTTTGCATTTCATTATCTTGGAGGAAAAGACTGCATTAAACTTTGGCAGGAGTCTTATGTGCCTTCTGCACTCTGCCACAATTAATAATTTACAAATGCAACTGAAAAATGGTATGCATCCAGCTCGGGAAGTAAGTAGCAGAGGAAAGAGAAAAGCTCATCCTCAGATCAGAAACTTCACTTTCCTTAAAAGAGGCTTACTGAGTGATGAGGACTTCAGTAAGTTCTTCTTTATCCTTGGCAAGTAAGTTCTACTTTTACAGAAAAATTAAGTACTTCAGTTTTGACAGATACTACTTTTATCTTTTCATGTATAAGAACATGGATCTCTTCAAAGCCAGGCTTTAATTTTTTTTCATCTACATATTACTGGAAGCTTCTAGACATTAGGAGTAACTTTTATGCATTGTTGCATCTGTTGTTGGAGTGTTGTATTTAACCTTAATCTTACACCATTTCTCTACGTATCAGTTACAACTTCTCCCCCAAATTTAATAGATTTAATTGCAACTTAAGTTTTCCCTTGAAATTACACATCTATATGATTTTTGTAGTCTTTTCTAACTCTTGTCAATGTGCACTGAATTTTAATTGTGTATTTTGATTTTAATATAAGCTACCTACCCCAAGATGCTGCTCTATGGTGCTGAAACAAGGGAAGGGCAGGGGGAGAGCTAGTAAGAACGAAAGCAGGAAGGACATGCGTTTATCTTGGACAAGGCAAGTGTAATAATGACTCAAAATTATGAAATTGTTTCTTTTTAAAGAGCTTTTCAAGAAATCATTAAAAGTATTTGAGTGTTATCACACTTAACTGTGTGGTAGAAAAAGCTTTTCCTTAGATCTCACATTTTAACAAGGAAATGGCTTCTGGCAAAATTCTTGCGAGATCTTACTAAAGACATTTAATTTTTCAGCACAACACTGGGCATGACTTCTTACCTCGCTCCTCATGAGTGTTTTAACACTACATTTATGAGGACATGAAACCATGACACATGGGCAGTCTGTATCTTCATGTTTCTACAGAAGAAAAAAGCAAACAAACCACAAATCAGATCTTACTCTTAAATTAAGAGAGGACTTACCTGCAAAGAAAAGCATCCTACAATAATTAAAAATTCCACAAGATTTTTTCAATGTCATTCCCAATTCTGCAGTTACACAACTGCAACTCAAACATGAGTTCATACTTTTGATGGAGGTGTTGGTATTCTGAAGCAAAACCAAGGGTTTCATTGTGTTTTCGCATGCAAAGCAAATCTATCTGCTTACCAGTTTACTGGTTTTACTTTGAACAGTGAAACAGTAGTCCAAATCAAGTTTTAATCCCCAACAATTACTCACAAAATTGTGCATCTTTAAGAGAAAGCAGAACCAGTGTAGATGTCCTTCTATCAATGGTATATAGTGTATGGAAAAGTTCATCAGAAATGTACATGACCCACTCTCAGAGATTCTCTTTGCTGTGTATGGATAATCCCTTCCAATTCTTTTCTAATTTGGATTCCCAAACACCTGATACTAAGACTCACTGTTACACATCATGATACTGGGCAGGGATTTTAATCTGAACCCAGATGACAGCATAGCTGTCAAACCCTATCACCCCAGAGAGGGAAGAAAGTCAGGCCCAAGATAACCAAATTTACATTTCCTCTCAGTTTTCTCAACAAAATGAAAAATCCATTTCTCGTCAAGTGACACGTTCCATTCAACTTGAAACACACTGCTTCATTTCTGGTACTTAAGTAAAGCAAAGGAAAGAAATCTCTAGATTTATAAACCTGCTAGAAAGGGAAGAACAAAGAGGTTGCCATTTTTGCCCCGTAACCAGGTCTATTTTTTGAAATGAAGCCAAGACGTAAAGGAGATCTGATCTCCAAGATGTGAAAGGCCTTGGTCAGAATCCTGGCATAAACCTGCCACTATCTGAAATTTTGTATCTCCTCCTTTCAAAGCAAGCCATCCTGACCCATCCACCCTGCCACACTCCCCAGTCACACTCGCTCACTGGGGATGAGGCACAGTCCCAGTGACAGGAACCAGGGAACCCTCAGCTGCTCCTCAGCCAGAGGGCTGGGGCAGCTCCTGAGCCATCTTCAGTCTGTCCCCAGGCAGGAGCAGTGCCAGCCCCTCTCCTCAGGGCAGCCTGTCAGGGTGACAGCGATGCTCCTCTGACAAGCAGAGCCCCGAGCACCGCTCCTGCTCCGAGTCAAGAGCTGGGCCTGAGCCTCCCAGACTGAACACATCCGGAGTCGTCTGAAGGGAGACATCACACACAACCATGGGACTTCAAGAGACCAATGCCCTACATACTTCCTCAGTTATTTATCAACTACAAACCCAGAAAAGTAATTGTCCTTCTAGTGTACATTCCCTAACCCTGTTCCCTAACCTACCCAAACCATCTGACAAAGGCTGTGTCTTGGTTCACAACAAAAAGGCAACATGCAACTTCTCAGCATTTTCTCCTGTTTTCCTCCTTGCTCCACATCCCAGTGTCCACCCACTGAATCCAAGGCAAGCCTTTCCAGTGACTTCAGGATATACCAAGGTAACCCCAGAGACAGAATTCCCTCCCTCCTAATCTAAATTCACCCAGCTGAGCACGTAAACCAAATGCCAAATCTGTGCAAACCACGGGTGACACCACATGTAGAGCTCCCAGCACAGATGAGGGCAGGGCAGGATATTTACAGGGCTCCCAGAAAACCAGTGCCACATTCGGAAGACGTCTGGCTCCAGAGCAGTGACAGGGGACAAGGGACAATGTCTGGGGTCTTCCCTGACGCTGTCCCAATCAGCTCAGCTGTTTTTCAGACCACTGGGCAGAGCCCAGGTTGCCCTGGCAGGGTCTGGCTTATGGCCAGGGTTTCAGGGAGAAGCCCAGGCATGAAGCAATGCTGTCCTTCCAGATCCATGTCACACTACTGCTGTCTATGTATCAACCTTACAGGAAAAGCACTTCCAAGTAGATTTGTGGATTATACGCAGAAGAATCCAAAAGCATTTCAGACTGCTAATTTCCATTTTAACAATGCACCATCTTTATCTGTCAGGAAGTAGAGGATGGAAAAGATAGGTTTGTGACAAAAGGGAACCCTAAATTTCTAGATGGTTTGAACAAAAGACATTAAGAGGCTAAGTCACCAAGTGAGCATGCAGGCAAGACAAATGCAATCTAAAAAAGCATTCTACTAACATTGGTAACTTCAGTTGGAGTCTGCCTCCAACAACGGGGATTTCCAGCCCCATGGGTCACAGGATTCTATGAAGACATGAACCACATGTTCTCCAGTAAAATTTTTTTGTTTCCATTTGCATACCTTTTTTCTCAGTCTGCTCCCCCTATCTCCATTTTCAGTTCAAGTCACTGAGACCAACTTCAGTCATTATTATATTAGAGAAAGTTCTAGGCTACAGAACCCAGCGATGAATTCAAGTTCATCTCTAAAAATCCACTTTTGTTCACGGGGTTACAAAAGTCAAATGAGAAGTCAAAAGAAGCCTTACAGTGCCTAAAGGAGCCTACAGGAAGCTAGAGAGGGACTTTTTACAGGGTTATGTGGAGATAGGACAGGGGAGAAGTGCTTTAAGCTGATAGAGGGCAGGTTTAAATTAGGTATTAAGAAGTTCTAGACTGTGAGAATGGTGAGGCACTGGAACATATTTTCCAGAGAAATAGTGAATGTGTAATCCCTGGAAGCATTCAAAGCCATGTTGGATGTGGTTTTGAGCAACCTGGTTGAGAAGAAGGTGTCCCTGCCCACAGCAGAAGGACTGGAAAAAGAATGATCTTTAAGGTCCCTTCCAAGTTAAACCATTCTGTGAGTCTAAGATTCAAACATACAGTGTCATTTAAGCTTCTGATTCTTATTACTAAAGTAATAGTGAGGTAACATTTTAATCAGACTACAACAGAGGCTCATCTGCATTTCTAGAACCACTGAACTTTGAAAAACCTAGGAAAAAGCCCCAAAAATATCAGCCAATCCAGTTTACAGAACACAGTTAAAACTCATTGATTCTGTCCATTAAGACCACACATTTTTTAATATCACTTTTTGCCTCCTGCCAATCCCCAGCCTAATGACAATTCTGTGAGAATAGCATCCATAATCTACCTAAATACACTTTCACCTCTGTATCAGAATGTAAAAGAACAAATACAGGGCAGATTTAAGTTTTCTTGTATCTTTTAATGTCTCAGCCACCTTATTCTAGGTAAGGCACAGTTACTGAACTACCAGCCCCTGCAAGTGTGCACTTAAATATCTGAGAGCCAAATCTAAACCAGAACTTGGCAAGTTTCTACCGATGCCTTTTTGTAACATCTCCAAGCAAAGAACACTTCTCGTTGTTGTCAGACTTCACCTAACAAACAACACACAAGAACACAAATGAGAATAAAATTTTCTTCACTCTTACTATAGCAAGAAGGTGTGAGATCCAAAACCATTAAACTACAGAAAATATGCAGTCAGAATTAAAAAAAAAAAAAAAGTTAAAATCATACCAAGATAGATTCAGCATAGTATCTTTCGACGTGAAATAAAATTAATACAGTCAAGTTAAAATTCTATGTGATAAGTAAGCATGACTTTCTCAACCTCTACTCTGTAATTCTAGCCCTCAATATGCTGCCTATCAGACAAGCTACTCTGATGCCAAGAACAGCAGTAACTCATCCTAGGCCTGTTCTGTCCCATTGCTAGTTATGGCAAGGTACAATTTGCTTTTACATTCTTCCTCTCTAAGACACAATTGCTTTTACATTCTTCCCTTCCTCCCATAACAGAGCATGCAGCACCCAAGAAGGATTACATGGAAGATATTATTTTTCCAGTCAATTGCAACGCTCGTGCTTTTCTTGCACAATATTTGATTGCTGTTATGGTAGTTGCATTTATTATCTAAATTGTAAAACAATCTAAAAAGCTTAGCAGAATTAACTTCAATATCAATAGCAGGCAGTGGATCTCAACTTTTTAAAATGCAGTATCTGAACACCAGAATAAAGAAAATATTTCCTATTCAATGCATTTTTTTTGCAGGAAAAAGACGTGCTTTGTAAGTCAGCCTATTTTCTTTTTAGAACTATTAATTCTGCTTGAGAGGCCAAAGCTGTTTTGGCAGCTACAGAGAAGAACAAGAAGAGTTGTTGTTATTCTACATTAATGTAAGGAATTAATGTAGAAAATACTGCACCTGCAACATAATCATTGGGACTTGGCTTTTACAGTATTTACAGGTTGTCTCCCGGTATTTACAGGTCTTCTCTACATGGTCTGGCAGATCTTTTCTCAGTATTTTTTCTTTGCAATCAGCACGAGGACATGGGAGTTCTTCAAACTGACAATCAGTTCTCAAATGCATCTGAAAGGTTAAAAAAAGTCAGTCCAATTAAGTTTGGTGCACATCTTTCATCCTTTGAAGACATCCAACATAAAATAACTTCAGAACCAAAGGAAGGAGAGTTGTTTTGTGAACTGCATCACACAAGAGCAAACACTGACCAATCTACTCAGGAATACATTTCTGACCATACAGTCCCTTTACCTGGACAGCTGATTTCACTATTACAGATGTACATGAGCTACTTCTACACTAAAAGCATTCTCACACAGCACAAAATTCTACACAGGCTATTGAAAGGAAAGGTAAGCACTATTTTTAAAGGTATATTATTCCACATAAACATAGATGCTGCTTTAAGGTACTTTTAGGTACTTGAGCTTGCTCACTCAAAGCAAGAATCTACACATCTCACTGCAAACTGCTGTGCAGCCATTTCATACAACTGGGTATGCTGAATTACTGGTACCTCATGCCTTCACCAAACAGCTACAACTCTGGAGAACCCAAAGGTTTAAGTTCAAGCATAAACACTGCATGAGAAAATTAAGATAAATAAAATCACACCAAAATAGAGATGAAATTTGTCACATTTGTCAAGTACACATCAAGATTCTTCACTATTTTATTTCTCCTTCCAGTTCTCCTTTGGTTCATCCATTTATATTTCCAAGCTTTAGTGCCAGACAATCACATGATTTTTTACAATTCCTTACAGTTCATAAAAAAGCTGAGTTTCAAAACAGTCTAAATCTATCTTAACTGTTATAAATCATATGAACCACCAGTGAGAGCAATTTAAGAAACTGACTGTGATTTTAATTTGTAAGAAGTTTTTCTTCATTTTTTTAACTCAAGAGAAAGCTTACGACTGTTAGATTAGCTTACCAGTAATTGACCCAGAGATAGCTGCTCCTTACAGCCCTTGTTTTCATTTCTGCAGTATATTTGAAGGGCAAGTAGTTCCCTCCTGCAACAATTATCTTTAAATACCTGAAAAATCAAAAATCACTTTATTTTAGAAACTGAAAACCACTCAAGGATATGCAAGTTCAAATAAAGTAGAAGCCATGCAATTCAACTACAGCAGTGTCATTCAATTCTAGCTTTATGTGCCAGAAATAAAATCCTGCTGTTCTGTTTTTCTAGAATGTGCACAACACTGAGGCTCCTCCACTGTGAGGCAGCTCAATGAAAGGGTATTTGGACAGATATTCTACTACAGTTCCAGTTTTACAATAAATGCAATAAAGGGAAAGGTACAAGAAAGGACCAAATTTACAGCTATTTGCTTGCCAATATTAGGCCTGCATAAGCTAGAACTCTCTCCATTGTTTGGGGAGCTGCTGTATTAGGCACAATACCATAAAACAAGAGAGACTCAAAGCACAGTAGTTTGGAGGGGAAGCATTTAATGGATGGTGGTCCTAAAATTACTAGATTGGTTGGCTGGAATATCTACTTGTATTTCAGTGGCAACACATAATTACAGATATTTTCTAAGGTTTTGGATGGAAGGAGGTTTTTTATTTCACAGATAAGCGGACTTTAACTGTCTCTCCATTTTAATGTTTATAAGCACTTTCAGAGGTTTTTTGTCCACAATAAAACTGGAAAAAGTTACAAATAGAGAGGTTGGGGTTTGAGTTTTACACTTTTTATGGGAGATATCCCATAAGAGACAACACAGCTGAACTCTCAAGGAGCCAAACTGCGAAGTGCAGGAACTAGAGAAAGACAAGAACTGAAAACTATTACTGCTATTTCAAAGCCAAAAACCAAAGAGATAAACTTCTAATTGTTTTTCAACTGCTTTAATAGCCATTAAGAAATACCTTAAGAACCAAGCTCAACCTATGACTGTTTCTTTGACAAAAAGACTCCTGTGATACTGTGTACACTGCAGCATTCCTGTAATTATAGAATGGTTCTGCATGCTAACACTTAACCAAGAATTATGATCCACCTGCCCACAGTGACTGTGAATCTATCCCCAGTACAAGTGAAGAAGGGAACACTGCAATCACTCTCATCTGATCTCATCTGACACAGGTCACTGATTTCTATTTACTTTTCAGAAGCATGTGGGAAGTTTAATGACTCAACAAGTCTCATTTAAATAATCAATTGGCTATGCTGCAGTATCTTTTCCAAAGTAATTCACAGGGTTAGTATGCAGAGTTTTGCTGACTGAAGGTAAGAAGATGCCTTTGAAAGTTTTGCAAAGACTATCTAAAAGCATTTCTGTGATTTAGGACTTCAACCTTCCGTGAGAAGAGAGGTTTCCAGTTTCATGAAAAACACTAATTTGCACAGTTAATCTAACAGGCATTTAGTATACATTGGCCTTCTTGTCCTGTTTTAAAGACACTTGAAGTTTCATAACAAATGTACATATTTATGTATCTTGAGAGCCAGAAAGTCAGAGTTGAAAGAACAAATAAATTTGGCATCATGATTATTGGTCTGAGCTCCTGGAGAGTCCATCCATATCAAAACCAAATTACACTGAGCACTGTTCAGTGAATTGTTCTGGATTAAAACAAGGAGAGATTAACATACTCATCAACCTATACTTGAAAATGGTTACAAACACAAGTATTCCTTGAGGCAAGAAAGACTACTAGTACAAATAATTTACTGAACACTTTAGCAATAATATAAAACCACATAAACCATGTACTAAGCTATGAAGTTTCTCTACCTTCAATGTTTTGAAGGCAGCAAGAAGTTTTGACGGAAGAAATTATGAAGAGGGCATCACTGAAATAACTTACACAGATAAAAAAGAATCTGATTCCATTATCATTACTGTAACTCCCCACTGTCCTAATTCCAGTGGGATTCACTGAACACCACACTGTAAAAGAGATGAGTGAAAGAGCAGCCACAGTTCTAGAGTCAAATCAGTGTTCACCTAGACCAGTCACATCCCTGCATCTACAGCAGATGGGCTATTTCTTATCATCCTCTTGGTTGATGGGAGGACAACTGCAATGTGTTGCTGCAGCTCCCAACTATGAATACAAGATGTGACACTTGTCTGGACTTTTTTTGGGATGAAGCTGACATGTTTTCTACCATGAGGTTAACAGGAAAAATGAGCCATCTATCTCTATAAAATGCATGGTTTAGGTTTTATGACAAACCTACCTTTTTAGGCAGCTTATTAGGTTTATGTAATAATTACCACATAACAGCAACACAATTTGTGCATGCCACACAGTTCAATAATCTTGAATGTGAAACTATTTTTAACCATACCTTATCTTTTGCTATGCTTTCTTGACATGCTGTACACTTTGGACTAGAAGACCTGAAGAGAAAAGAAAAGAGAAAAGCTGTTTTAGCTCATCTGAATTTTTGTAGTACAAAAATTTCCATTTATAAGGCACTTAGTATTGATTATTCAATATATTCTAAATCATTAAAAATGGATATGGTTAATTATAAGGAGAAAATACGTTATTTCAAAAAATTTGAACATTTGAGTTTTCAGTGAAAAGTATCTGGCATTCCCAAAGAAGTAAGACAACCACAATGTCTCTAGACAACTGCACAGTGGTTTTCATGTTGGCAAAATTCTTTCTCTATTTTTCAGTCTGCACCTGATCCAAAATTGTTGCCACTTCTTAATCCGTGCAATCAGGCAAAATATTGTCTCTTCAATTATTGTTTTTCAAACAATATCTAATGAAAATTTACTTTCTCTGACAGTCAATTGTACATCCTTTTAGGGTTATAAAACTATTTATGTCCATCTCCTTCAAACCTGTTCTGGTTTTATCAACTGTTACAGATGCTTGCTGCCTCCTTTATCTAAACTACTGCCTTGTAGCTGTCTTGGTAAATTAATCACCAAACTTGTGACCTCTCGGACAAAAAGCAGAGCCAGGAGCAGGACAGAATGTGAAGAGAAATTGGAGTGCAGAAAACCTGAGTTTCTATACAGCTGTTTCTGGAGCTCTGACCTGACATATGGTAGTGTAAGCATAGAATGGACAGGGTTGGAGGAGAGCAGAGCTCATCTAGTTCCACTCCCCTGCCGTGGAGAGGAACACCTTCCACCAGACCAGGCTGCTTCATTCCTTTTTAGCTCCTTTTCCCCACATAAAAAGTGAACTGTCAAAATTATCTCCCTTGTAAAGCACCAAGACGAAAAGCACCAGGTAAAAGCTGCGTGAATTCTTTCATAAAGCAACTCACTGACAGGCTACCTGAGCTGTGGCTGCTAGCAGCAGTGAAAATCAATGTAAAAGGCTGAAAAAGTTCAATTATGTTATATAATCTGTATGGTTATTTCAAATCATCTCGCTGGCTTCTCCTCTTCAAACCAACCATTTTGTACCTCATCATAATTCACAGCATCTTAAGTACCTTGAAACTTCAATATCTGCAATGCTTTTCACAAGTCAGAAAAAAAAAAGAATCTGAACTACATCAGGGCATATAGTGTTTAATACAATGTCATGCTTTCCTTGCTCTTACTGAATTCACTCAAGCATCCAACTTGCTTTTCCAAACTACTCTTGCATACTGAGCAGACATCTTTACTGCTTTATCTCCACTAACTCCCAATTCCTTGTCCTCAAACAACCCTGGAACAGAAGTTGCTAGCATATAATTGGTGTGTTTGTGTATGCAGCAGGGTATGAACACTGAATGAAAAAATTTTGTCCCAAATACAGGACCAACATCAACCTATTTTATTTTCAATTTTATGGCACACTTTTTATTTTATTTTAAAGGGGGGATGTAAATTTTACTTTGATGAAAGATTTGTTTGCAACAAGTACTTAAAGTGAAATAATTCAATGGCCTTAAGCACATGTCCTTTTCAGTAACAGACTGGTTGGAAAGTCAGGAAGATAAAATTACACATATTCTAGCTACACTGTAATAAGCACATGTTCATGTCTCACAGCAGGGAAGGAAAATTGCCCAGACTCTAGCAATGCCAGAATTGTTACTGCTAAGATTGTCAAGGATCTGCTCTGTCCACCTGTGCACATCCAAGCATGGCAAGTGTTTGGTTTCTTGCAGTCACTATTATTAGCCACATAAGAGTCTTCCAAAACCAAGTACTGAATAAGAAATAACTGCATTTCTTAAATACCACACCTCACTTGACACTGTGTATCAAAAGAAAAGTTGGTGGGATTTTTTTGTTGCTGTTTTAAATCTGATATGCCATAGGCACAAAACCTGCAGGAGAGCCTTATGGGCTGTGGACCCTTGTGTTTGCCCAGTAGAGAGATTGCTCTTTATCAAGAGAATGAGTATTGTAATAACTTCCAGACTCTTGCCATGCTGTATGTAGTCTTGACTTAGATATCTAAGTACTACATATCAGATTACAGTATTTCCAAGTGACATACAAACCAGCATTTAGAGTCAGAGTGGTCATAAAAAGTAAACAGATCACCAAGGCTTCCGAAGTCAAATGCTCTCTCTGATAGTAGTCCAGTATGCAACATTCATCAAGCCAAGTATCTTCTGTATTTCTGCTTTTCCAGTAGTAAATGAACATATTCACTGCTTATGTACCCCAGGAGATTAAAGTGTGCTGAATGGTCTCCAAACATTACACTAAGTTTTGAAATCACACTACTGAGTACAACCAGCAGAAATGCTCCAAAGTTGAGAGGCAAAGAAATCTACTGATGCACAGGTACTTCTTAAAACCTAGATACTCCCTGAATGATTGCACTTTTATTCTTATCTTGACTGGGAAAGATTGCACCTCTCAACATTCATTTTACATTTATATCATTCACTCACCCTCTTTGCACTCTGGCCCAAACATCTCAGTAATAGGAGAGTCAGCCTTTCTGATCCTCCTGCAATCCACAGGACATACAAGTCCCATAACAAACAGCTGGAAGGGCTACAGGGAAACTGCTCCACAAACAGTTACATTCATCCAAGGGTCCCACCACCCATCTCTGAGGCTGGGTCCACAGCCAGGTTAGGCATCACCACCCCAAGGAATGTGTACAAACTAACTTTCTCACACAGACAATTTACTGTGTGTATTTGACACCAGATTACCCAAGCTAGAAGTCTTGCAAACAGCTACTCCATTTGGCCTCCACAGGGAATGAAATTCTTACCTAACACATTGCTACACAGGACTACACCACCTTAACAACTGTTCCAACAATATGGATGGAAAGCTCAGCTGTCTTACCTTGACCCAGAGCTGAGCACAAATGTTTGCACCAGCACACAGGTAACAAATACTGAAGCAAGCAACAGTGTAAGGCTCAACAAATTCCTAAAGCTAAAATTGTGCTCACAGTAATGTCAGTTCACAACATTTAAAGGTACCAACATGCTCTACTGGAACAAACAACATACCTCAGCAAGGCATTCATGCAGGTTTCGCAGAATCTGTGCCCACATTCAGTCTGTTTAGGATTGCATAAGATGAGGTGACATTTTTCACATTTGTACTTATCTTCCACAGCATTCACAAATTTCTCTTTGTAGCCACCTTGCTCTGGAACATAGATGGATGCTGATGGACTGCGGTCAGGATTGGCCCTCTGCTGTACCATTTCTACAGATAAAGGGGGTTCTGACTTCTTACTGGCATCCATGCTCTGAGATAGTTTCTGTGAATCAAAAGTGAGAAAAACTGAGAAATGAGGACCTCTTTCACCATTTAAATAAAACAAACAGAGCATCTGAGAGACTGCATAAAATCAGAAAGCATCAAGAACAGATCTGTGTCCACACATCATGAGAATGTAATGCACACATTACCGCCTGAGTATATTTGGCATAGCAAATCTTAAATAGTCTGCATAGTCAAAGGCAAAGAATTAAAACCTACTCCTGAAAATGAAGTGTTAATTATGGACATCACTCTAGGAATACGTAAGGGATTCTTTCATATCTCACTCTCTCTGAAAAGTATTGCTTAATATTGAAGTCCAGCCATTAGAAGCAGCAAGAGGTGTGGTAAAGGAGGTGCTCTGGTACAGTACTGCACGTGATCCTGCTCAAATGCTACTGCAAAAGCACACAACCACCAGTGTCCTACACAGGGTACCCAGAGCCTACTCAGCTCCCCTGCCCACTTTTCCTGTCTATTCCTTTGCCACGGCACAGGGTAAGACCTGCTGCTTTAAATCTGCTTTACAACACCACAAAAGGGTTTTACTTATTAGATAATTTCCAACCTTTTCATTGCACATCTTCACCTGAAGAGAGCAGCTGAGCAAAGTCTAAGTGACAGCAGAGAAGGGCCTATGTAACAGGGTCATTTGATTAATTTACCAGGGCTAAGTACAACTGACAGGCAGCTGAGAAAATCATCCAGCTGAAGAGTAAATTACAGTACCTATTATCTTGGACAATCCATCTTCCAGGTCAGCGTACAAAGCATTAGCAGAGCAACAGAGGAATAATATCCCAGGTTAAGTTTTAAAATGTTTTTTCAATAATTTTCTAGCTTATCTTCTAGTCAAACAAGCACAAGTGCTCTTAGAAAGGCTCAGCATATACAGGAGAAAGCACAGACAGAGGATACAACAGCTATTTACCTATGAGAAGTGTCTGGCTATCTGCAAGAGGAAAGCAAGCTTCAATTCTCTCTCCATATTAATCAGTAATTTAGATGTAAACCTATTCTACTGCTCTGCAGTTGCCTCAACTGATAGAGTTATAATCAAAATTTTTAGAAGCAGAATGAAGAAATGAGGTCCAGTTCACTTCTCAAAGCATGTCCACAAACACTACAAAGAGTCAAATGCCTCGCATTCCAAACGCACAGACCCTCTTGTACAGTTTTTGTGGTACCTTACCTTCCCTTGCTAAGCCTAAAACCACACACTTGTAATGAAGCACACATGTACTTGTAGATAATTTCTGTATCTATAATTGTGGTAAAGAATTCTCCATGCAAACTAAACAGGTACAGAATTTTCTTTGATTTCCGATGCCATTATTTACAGAAACAAAAGACAAAATCGTTGTGACTCATTGCTGAGACCATTTCATATTTTTACAACACCAGCTGAGCAAGGGTAGAGGTGTTGAGTGAAGAATTCTCACTTCATTGCCCCCTTGCCCAGCGGAAAGCCTCTCTGATCTCCATCAAATTCAGACAGAGCCCAGGAACCCATCCTCATAACTCAGCACACAGACCCAGTGATCATGTCTTGTTCTAAACCAACAAAACAACACAACCACACTCAAAAAAATAAAGAAAAAAAACCCAGTAGGTTCTGTGAACTGAAAAGCTACTGTAAATTCTGATCCATAATTTGAATTAATGTTGGTCTTCTCCTTGTCTACTCTTCAAAGACTGCAGAGACTTGTCTTGACAGAACAATATGTGAAAGAACCAAAAAGTCTGTGCTGAACTGAAAGTGACTCACACTTCTCATTAATGAGGAAATTCAGATTATTTCAGACCTTAGCTAGAGTTTCACCAGCAAGCATAAAAACCCAGCAGGTAATAATGACACCAAAGAGGCAACTCGAGATTGTAATCAGCACAAAAGAAATGGGATTTATGTCGAGAACATGACTCAGACAAGGAGGTTCACAGAAGTGCCATGAATGAGAAAGGAAAGCAGCTTACAAAAGTAGTCCAGATTTAGAGACTGCCCAAGGGGTGAGTGGTGTTGCATCAGCAGCTGGACATGGGGAAATTCAGTCATGAGCTTAGGACCTGACACTTTTCTGTGGTAATAAGAGAAAAGATAAACAAGAGATGGAAAAAAGTGCAACTCCTTAAGTATCCAGACTGCTGAAACTTAGCTACCTATGGATTTGCTTCCTGTATGCAACTGGAAAAGCTTCATTTGCAGTTTGGGAACCTGTGAATGTTTCAGTTCCTTGATTTATAGATACTAATAACCTCTTTTCCCTCTGCAGCCGTGCATTTTTTTAAATCATATTCAAGACCTCCACTATTCTATCAATTCTCGAAGTCTAAAGCCAACTTCAAGCATGTTGATTTGTAGGAACAACACAGGGAGCATTACTTTCCTTAAAATGACAGAAAAAACAAGGCATGACCTGCTTCTGACCCACGGAAGAAATACAGAGAAAGAGGCACTAAAAGAGATGCTGACAGGAGAACTGTCAAGTCAAGAGAGCACAAATTCCCAAACCTGCAAGTCACAGTCCACAACTACTGAATGTGTCTGCTTGGTCATCAAGTTTCTTCTGAACAAAAAGAAGCTAAAGATGATTGGAGATGTGAAGTCTTCCAAAAGCACAATTTCTTCAAAATAAAACTGAATAATTAGTCATAAGGAGGCAGGCAGGGATGACATGAGAGTGTTCAAAACTTAACACAGACAGCACCGAATGCCAAATGAGCAGCAGGTGAGAGTTTCACAGAGATACCAAACTGCTTCAGGCTGGACTGTCAGCTGTCAAGAGATTGCACACCAGAATAAACTGTACAGGGTGCCACAGGACTCCACTTCTGGAGCTGACATCTCAGATATCTTGTCACAGAAAACAAGCAGAAAGCACACTGACAAATAAAACATACTATGTGGTATGCCTAACAGTCAGATTTGTCTGCCTTGGGTTTTGTATTTATTTCATGAAGTATGTCAGACCAGAAAAGCAAAACAAGCTCAGCAGCAGAGCAGCCAGACTGGTGAGGAATTCTCTTCCACAACACTCTGAATGCCAGCATTTTCTTGTGCAGCAAAACTAGTAAGCCATTCATGAAGTACATGCATAAAATACAACAGAGCACTGAGCTTACAAGACTACCACAGCCTTATTACAATGACCAAGCTGCACTTAACAAGGGGATGGGCAGAAGTGATGTCTGTCTGTCTGTCAGAGCTTTGCCCTCATGCATATTAGTTAGATGCTCCTATACTTGCATGTGGGATCAGTGGGGAATACAAGCACAGATAAAACAAACATTTCAGCTGCCACCCTTTTGCAAACAGCATTCTGTTATGGTTTCCATGCCACTACAGGGTGTCATCTGCAATGGCTTCTCTTCCTTTTCAGGAACCTTTAACAGCAGGACTCAGATTATTCCCCCATAATCATGTTTCAGACTGCCAACAATAAGCAATTTTGAAGTCACACCTCAGTAAGACACTCTGTAGTTATGGCAGTGAAGTTAACATACTTTCAGAGAGCAGGGAATAGGGAAGGCCTAGCTAGGGCATTCAAGATGGGCTAGTTGTGGTGAAATAGCTTCTAATTCCTAAAGGCATTGCAAGCTGTCATGAAGCCAAAGACTCTGGTTCTTGTTCAGCAAGCTAAATCTTAATGCCTAATTAATCACCAGCTAATTCTTACACTCCAGTTTCTTATCTGTGGGAAAAGATCATCACAATAAAAGTATGACTTTTAGACGTCTCTTAATACTGTTAAACCTTGGACAACCACTTTTCAGGACAGATAAGCACATAAAAAAAAGAGGCACAGTTCACCAAGGTTTATTCTGTCCCCTGTTGCTTGTCTTTCAGCCACCTCCCCTTTCAGCACATGCTCATACTCACACTTGAGTGGCCACTGTTGTGGCCATCAGATGGTGACACTGTGACACTGCCTGCTCCAGCCTGGTCACTACTCTTGTTCAGGGGTTTTCAAGCAACTGAGGCTGACCCTCAGTTGATACTTCAAGCTGTATATACTGCAGTGAAGGTCAGAGCAATTTGTTGGTGCTTAACTAATACTGATGTTAGTACAGAGGCATAGAAACTGGAAGCAAAAGTGAGCTTACCCACAAAGTTGTTCCAAGAATTAGGAGGGAATTCCCAAACAAAAGGCATTTTGCTCTTTCCTTATTTAAGCAAAGGTGTTCTCCCAGCACAAAGAGCAAACATCCAAAAAAATCTGCACTCATGTTCTGTATTATCGCATATCTTTATGATTTGCACTTTGGGAATAAAGCCCGTTTGTGACATAGAAATACAATACAGCTTCTATAAAAATTCAAAATAAATTTGCATCCTAAAGAAAAAAGGAAAAATTAACTCTTATATTAATCTAAAACACTCTTAAAAATTTGATTGCACTAGGCATCATGGGATTTGGAACCTAGAAAGCTCTGCCTGAAGACAGTTTCACTATATTGACAATATGAAGTAAGCAAGCTTTTGCCACGGCTTTAAAATTCAAAAAGAGCAAAAAGCTATTAGAAATAAATGTTTTCATTACAGTACCTTAGAAGAAAATAATGCATGACATGGTTTAATTTGGTTATTACTGCAGGACAGCAAAGCTTTTTGATCAAATTACAATTTGCATTGAGAATAGGAGTTCCTCAAACAGAACAGCACTGCACACAGTATCTAAATTAAGCTCTGAAAGAGAAACCTAAAGTGGGACAGGGAGCTTAAGATCAGAGCAGAAAAGTAACCTTTCCTCTTCAAAAAATTTTTGTTTCTAAAAGGTGTAAAGGCACACAAACGTCAGAATCTCATTCTAACTAGGTCATTTTTTGGGTAGCCTGAGGTATAATTTTTGAGTCTAGCTTGTAATGAGATAAAGAGCTTGTGATTGTGCTGTCTCTCCTCTCAAAACCACATTGGAACCAACTGGGCAGAGTTCTCATGAAAATGAACAGCTATGAGGGGAACAGAAAGTGAAACTCAACACAGTGTCCCAGTGTGCAAGAGGCTATAGAAGTGCACCACCATGGTCTATCAGTCACTCAGTGCCCAGACAGACACAAACCAGCCATGAATACCTGCTCTCTCTTATCCCACCAAGCTACATGGCCTTAGTCTCCTCCTATACCATAAAAGCAGGGTTGGGCTGGAGATTTAGGGGTTTTTGTTGTTTGAATCCTTTTTTTTTGGGTTGCGTTTTTTTTTTCTTTTTGAGGAGTAGGGACAAAAAAAACTATGCAGAACACAGATCAGCAGGAAAACAGACTTCATCAGTTTCACTGCTCTTCATAGAATCTTCCTTCATACTCCACAGGATATCCTCAGAGAGCCAGATAACCAGGTATCAGGGGAGGTATTTCCAGATATTCAGTCCTTCCAGCTCACTTGCTTTCTATCATCAAGAATTATTGCTTCAAGTTAGCACACAGAAACATTTGTCTTAAAATTAAATTATTAAAACAATCTGAACTTTTCCTCTGTCTTATATTTCAGCATTTTATAGCTTCTAATAAATTCCTAGCACATACTGTAAAGAACGTCCATCTTTCTTTCACCATTTTTAGACAAGTCTTCTGAGTTGGTTCTGCTTCCTAGTGCTGTTATAACAGGCAACATACATTGGCATACTCTGATGTCTTGTTAAAACAGTAATGCAAGCTGAAAGCAGTATATTGGTGACAACACATTATCAGTTTACTCAGGGCACACATGTCAAAAAATATTAAAACAAGGCTGAGCAGGGAGGCTGCCATGGGAATCTTGACTCTGGAGCTTTCCAGTGAGAAGAGTTCCTACTGCAGAGTATCATGCTCACAACATCCACCACACCTCAGCCTGGCCTTCTGACAAAACCCCACTGCTGAGTCTGGGCAGGGGCACTGAACAGCAGATAAATAAAATGCAAATGGCTTGAATCACTCCAAAAAAACCCCTCAGGCCATGACTGAGGCAGCACTAGAGTGGCAGGTCTGAAAGCAGACGAGCATCCATTGAATCTGTTTTGTGTGAGGTCAAGGGTCTTGGCATATTCACTCTTCTTGTTTGCACAGGGGAATGACTGATCTGTTTATTTTTACCTCCATGCATTTGTCATGCCTGAAGTGCTATTTACTACTTCTTTTGAGCATATATATATATATATGGGAGTGTATATATATATATATATATATATGGGACCAGCTAACCACAGGTTTAGGTATTTCCAGGACACGCTCTGAGAGAATATTCTGAGGAGGATAAGGAAGGGTTATCACCAATGCTGATACCACCACTTCTCACCTTCTTTTATATTTACACTCAAATACTAAGTCTAATTCCTGTACAGAAATGAAAGCAACACTGGTATTTAAAACTTCTTTCTCTCAGTGCTAAAATAAATAGGCTATTTTAACTACTTTAAACTTTGCCCTACAAATTCATAAGCATGCACCTTCCTTGCTGTGAAGAAGACTTGGAGATCATATATATTATAGAAAAGATGAAGACCAACAGGAAAAATCAGTGCTTGGATATAAGCAATTAGACCAAACATCTGAAAAGACACACAAGACATGCACTGAGCATTCTCCACACAGGAAGCTTCTGCCATCTGCAAGCTCTCCACAGCCACTCATCCATGCAGTATCCCAGCTGCTGAGCTGAGAGGGCACCTCTGGAGGTCATCCAGCCCAGCCTCCTGTTCAGAGGAGGCTATCTTCAAAGTCAGGTCAGGTTGTCCAATGCTGAGTTTTCAAAATTACCTGGGTGAAGAAACTGCAACCTCTCCAAGTGGACTCTCCCAGCACTTAACATCCCCTTGTGAGGAGTTTTTCTTGTTGCAATTATGATGTGTTACAGGTAGCAAAAGGGCCTATTCTGATACTTGTACTAAGATCTCAAGCAATTAAACCATACTTCACCACAACCTCCACAGGCTCTAGCCTGTAGAAATTATTGAACAAATAGGAGAACTGTTTTTGGTTTGGAAGGTACAGGCTATTCCTTCTTTTCCTATCTGACCTAGAAAATCAGAAGTATAATCAAAAGATGCTATAGTGATATCCTTGCAAAAGAAGAACCATGTGTGTCACTTGAACCACAAATATTATGTATTTCCCATGTTCTAGTCTGCAAGATGACTGCAGAGCTGAAAATGAAAGCTAAGTTATGTTTTACATTGTTTTATTTTTTTAACTTATCCATTTTCTTGGTTGTATTTCTTTCAAAGATGAGTCTACACACCCATGTGAAGCATCTTAGAGGATTAAACCAAACAGCATCCCCATACAAGGGATCTCAACTTAGCAAGCCTGCTGAACTATGCTGCCATGAAAAGAGTTCTAACATATACTCCCTCCTGCTCAGTGCAACAAACTTCTATATTCTGAATAAAAGATAGATTTGGAAAGTAATTACATAAGCACCAAGAGGTTAGAACAGTAACTAATGACACAGTATTAACCTAGTTCAGGATTCCCAAGAAGCCAGGGACTGATGCTTTTAGAAACTATATGCTGAATACAATTAACATTTAGTCTAACACATATTTCACCAGATGAGAAAAAAAAAAAATCACAACTTTTAAAGGGCTTAAATTTTATCTATCTATTAAAAAGAGACAGCAGAAAAAGTAAGTCGGTGCAATTAAGGAAAGCTGATTTTTATGTGACATTATGTTCATCTCTTTCTTTTTTGAAACTTTACAGCATTCCTTTGTATCATGACACATAGGCTGGCAAAACAGCTTTAAGATTCAGCCTGAGGCAGCAATAAAAATAAAGTATTTGTATTTTGACTTACACTATCTACAGCTCTCAGTAATTACTTCCTAATCTCACTGGGCTACCAAAATACAGTATAAAGTCATCTGAAGTGCAAGAAATCAAAGTTTATTTTAGAAATCAAAAGACCTCTTAAGCTTTGAAAGCCTGGGTCACATGACAACAGATAAGAGAAACGTTGTCCGAGGTCACCATGAGTATTCTTCTGCATTTCCAATTCCAATTCAGGTTCCTGTACATTTCCTCTTTTCTCTCATGCACCCCTAGACAAAGCTGTTGCATTTCACCTATGAAGTTAACCTCCAGCTGTGATCTGTATTTCTATACCAGGCTTTTAGCAGAAGCAGATAAAGAACAGGAAAGATCAGAAGATGATCAGATGATGACAGAACAAAGTATACTTTAATCTCTTCCTCTGCTGTTTAGGGTAAGTCCATGATTGAGATACATATGACAGTACTGTGTGGGGGAAGTGGATGAACACTATGAATTTTTGATCTTTTTAACTTTTGGTTCTGTTCATAAAGGAAAAGTTCTATCTTCCATAGAAGAAATATACTCAGATAAAACATTCCCAGAAACGCCATGAAAATCATCATATTTTAAATTAAAGGTAGTTTCCTCTTTCAAAATGGTTTTATATGTGCTTTGAAGAGAAAACCAGGAAAAGTCAGCTTATATTTGCATTAGGAGTACTCTGTTTTTACAGAAAGCTATTTCCATTAATCCAGATTTCCTCCAATTCCTGTTTCACAGCAAACCTAACACTTCCTTTCCTTTTGCTGCACAGCACACAAGCCTTGGCTCACATGATACAAGTGGTACTGTCAAATCACAGACACCCAAAAGCCCAACTGCACTCTATGATTTCCACTGCAGCCTGCTCTGACTGGGCAACAGGGCATTTGAACCAGCCATGACAAACCCTACCAAGGATCAACAAGGGCTCTGGAGATGGCGTGTCCCAATCGTTCTGACAGCTCTAGAAAATGATGTCTCAACCTCTAGTAACCTGGTCTGGTCCCCTTTTCCTCCCAATGTGTGCCTTCAAGCAAAATCTGCTGCATGAATAATCAGGAACAACTTGCTTATAAATTATAGCAAATTAAGACAACAAAGTCTCTTCATCTCTGAAATCACCAAGGAGGAATCAAAAAGTTATTGCAATATTTTTGTCAACCTTTTATTTGTTCTTTAACCAAGATCCATCAATCAATGATGTTATTTTCCTTTCTGTTAGTCAAAGAGATCCTCAGCTTCAAATCTAACAAAATTTCAAGTCTATCAGAATAGCAGAAGATATTCCTTCAAATCAGTCTACCTATGAACAGAGCTGTCTGCCAAGTGCATGAAGAATATTTCTGCATTGCCAATTCCTGACAGAGTGCATCTGTGCTGTCTCTTAATGAATCCCGCCTTGAAACCTCAGCAAACGTAGAAAAATAAGACAGGCAGTACCTCATCTTCTACAATCAGAAGAAAGTATGTGAAGGCAAAGGTGTCAGAGACCAGCAAATAAAATGAAAAAGAAACAAAAGCACTTCAAGAAGCTTATTATGAATAATTACTGCAAAACTGCTTTCTCAAGAATGCCTACAAAATACTACTTAATTAATTTTAAAATGCAGCTCATCTTTAACAAGAATAGTCCTCCCAGGAAATTCTGAACACAGCAGAGTTTAAAAGAATCTACTAAATGAAACAGAATGCAACTTCAATCTGGCTGGGCACTTTTTGAACTCAACACTGAAATGAAGTGCTGGGCATACCAAAAAACTGAAAACACAGCATCCCACTTCCACATGAAGTTCTTTCCACTGTAACTAAATTAAGTTTTCTAAATCTACATCCAAAACTCAAAAAAAAAATCTATCTAACCTCCCTTTTATAGAAATTAACTCAATCTCATAAAACATTTCCTGCTTTTCCATTTTATCCCAGTGAACACAGCATACTATGAACACAGGTAAGAATGAAATACTTTTTTACACTGCCCTAAATACTAATAATACTCTAGAAATTAACACAGCATGTGACATTGTCTAAATATTTTATTGAACATTAAACTGCATGGAAGACATTTACCCATGCACAGAACTCAAGCTCTCACTAATCCTGAGTGAAACTTCCCACCATTCTAGATGATGTCTAGACAGCTTTGTCTAAATCCATTGCTTCTCATTCAGGAAAGAAAAGGGAAAAAAAAGAGTAACAGTGACTCTCTTTTCATTTGCCTATATTTTATTATTTATCAGAATGTGAGGGAAAGAAAAACATTGTCCACTTATTTAATGAAGCGATAGCTGGTTTAACTTCAATGATTTCAATGTCTACACTGTACACCTCACTGTTTAGATTGTATTATCTAAGACCAACATCTTGGGGATGTTGGGAGTTTTGTTAAGATTTTTCTATTATATGAAAAAAACCCCACATTTGTAAATAGAATCTGGAAGGAAGAAAAAATTAAAACCCCTCTGAACCATTTGTGCTAGAACTTCTAGTTATACTGACTTACATTCCAGTTTCTATAGCTCTAGTAAAAAAGTATTACTAAAATTGAGTTTTCAGGAGAAAATCCAGACTTGTCACAATATTCATAATCACAATTTCACACTCACTGCTATCTAAAGCATTTCTTACCTTAATAAAGGTGTTCATGGGGTAAGCTGTATTTTCCCCAACTGAAAATTTAGATTCACAGAACATGTCTCCCAGCAATGTAAGAAAGAAAGGAGCATGTTACTTCCTCTTGTAGTAAACACAGACTTTAGGAATGTGCTACTGGAAGCCAAGTCCACAAATGCCAACTGAGGTATGACTGTGTTCATTATTTCAACTGTAAACTGTCATTAAAAGATTCTTTTACCTGGAACCTGCACACAATTTCCTCGTTTCTCTCACATCTTCTATCTCTTCTTTGTGGTTACTTTGTCAGGTAACAAACGATGTTATTATTTTGTCTTGCCAAAACTTTAAATGTTTTATTTGCTGCCTGCAGGTTTACACCAACTGCAGTTCTGGAGGTTTCAGATCAATAGATATCATTGACATCTTGAGAATGTAGAGAAAGCCATCTCTACAGCCCTGGGTCAGACAGGATACTGCTAAGGACCAAAAAACCCCAGGTCCCTTTCAAGGTTTCTCTTGTACTGGATTAAGAGAATTTAAAAAAATCGATGAGGAGTTATCCTTCTACAACATACCTAATGTGGAGGTTGTAAAAGTAACATATAAATTTTTCTGACTGAATTTCACATCACTACCCAGAACCAAGTGTTTATCACTGTTACACAGCCAAAAAAGTTTAACACAAGCAACTGCAACCTTTCAAAAAAACGTCTGATAAAATTGTACTGCTGCTGCTTCAGAAACACATTAAAACTGGTACATTCCACACCATCCACAAGGCCTTAAAGAGACGTGTCTTCAGATTTGGAATATGAAGTTGACAGTTTTAGCTGAAAATTCTTTTTGCATGCTTATTGCCTGAGGGCTTCTTTAGTTAATATTAATGAAATCATGTTCACTTCTAGCAAATAAATACTTAATAAAGCAATTCTGTTTAATGTATTAATGGCAATCTGACCTTTACACATGCATTTTTATTTTTGAAAATTCAAACCTGAAAGCCTCCAGGTGTTACACTAGAAACAAAATGAGAACACTCAGATTCCTTGGAAAATTTATGCTCAAAAAGAATTATCTGCTTGTTATAAAGATTCACATAGGCACAGTCTAGATATGCAGAATGAAAAGAATAATTTACAACCGGAGCAAATGCCAGATTTAAAAGTATGCAGAGGACACTCACTGATAGAGCAAGGGGCTTAAGTTCTAAGATTAGAGCTTATAGGATCTTGCACTGCTAATGACACTTCAGAGGGAAGAGTGCTGATTCTCACTTTTTGCAAAAACCTCGTATCTAGGCAATGAAGCTTCCAATATTACAACAGTGGTTTGGACTTTTTCCCATCAATTCCACAGAACTGCTACATGATTTTAAGACTTCATCACTTTCTCCCTAAACTGTACAATAAGCAAAACATTGCTTACTGTTTATAGCATCCCTGGCCTGAAGTGTTCTACATCAGTAGGAAGTATTATTTTTGGACTCTTCTACCATGATTTGTCACCACTCTAAACCCTTCTAGAAGTCTGGATAAAAAGAAATAACTTGCCCACGCTTCTTAAGTACCATAAGAGATTATTTTTTTTACATGATACTTTCCAACTGACCTGTACACTGATGCTTTATTGTTTTAGAAAGCAATTTTAGGAGCTGAAAACACTAGGTATTACATTAAAGACAAACCTACATCTCTCTATAAGGAGAGCTACCACCTTAACATTCTAAATGCTTCTGAGAAGAATCCTTTCTTCAACCTGCTTCACACTGTTTTGGAAGTTCTCTTAGACTGCCTTCAGAAGATCCCGAAGGAGTGTCAAATTTAATCCAATTCAGAATACATGTAAATGCACTTCCTGCAATATAACATAAGGTCACAAAGTACATTAAAAATGTTGTACTGTTGATCCACCAGGCCAGGCTCAAACCAGTTCCTGGAACTCCTTTCCATCATAATACAGCATCGACAATACACCAGTGAATAGGCAAGAGGAAAAAAAATAGAGGGGGGAAAAGGTAGCTCCAAGGATTCTGTTAAGCATGATTCCTATTTCCTCCATACATCTGCTAAATTTACAAGCAATTATTTGAGGCTGAGAGCAGCAAATTCTTAGTAGTATCTCAGAACAGCAAGTTCTACAGGTTAGAGAAGGGTCATGGTGTCAAACGTTAGGTTTTCTTTGTCTTGGGGCTTTTAAAAACAACTTCCCGTTTTTCAATACAGTTATTCAGGGGGAAAAAAGAAATCATTAAACGAGGTATATGTAATCTTATATTGCATTTTTATCTTTATATGGTCTAACTACTTTGCTAATTTATTCTCTGGAGTATTGACTGCACCAGAGTTGTACTTATTCAATGACAGCTGTGCTGGTGATAGCTGTGATTAGTTACAGTGAAGTCTATTCCATTTTGGAACAAGGATGGGTTTTGTTATTAATCCAAACAGCCTCTGTGTCTCAGTGAAATAAGGGATGTCATCAGTGCACTAGCACAAGACAGAGGGCTGGCAACAGCTGAAATTAAGGCAAATCCATAATATCTTAAGTTCAGCTGAGAGAAGACAAGCCTAAGTTTCTCTCATTTCCCCCATGAAAATTTTACACCTTTAATGATATGCCATCACCCAGCTTTTTAAAACCATCTCCAGATAATTTTTTTAAAGCAGCCTAAGCTGAATGCAATAGGCACATAAGAGATATCTCTCTCAGTAAAAACCTTTTGCACTCATATACTTTCCTTTATACAGCCCCATTTTTTCTCTCATATGCTCAGTTTTGACCAGTAATTTCAATCAATCCCTCCACTACCACATTCAAGTTTAACTTTGATGCACAACACAAAAATCAACAACACAGATGCCAAGAAAATATATTGTAAAAATCTATTTTTCATCATACCAGCAGTGCCATGCTGAATTGCTAAAGGATTGCACATGAAAATTCAGACCAAGGTCATAAAAAATAAATGCTTATTCTCACAAAAAATTGTATTATATTTTTGAAGTAGAGGAGAAAATATTATGCACATGACTAGAATTAAAACCAAAGGAAAACAGATTTCCAAGCACCTACTTCACAGCAGTAGTAAGACTGCTTAGGTAAAATGTTCTTTTCTACCCAAATATTCATGCCCTAAGAGAAAAAAAATTTAAAAACAAACAAACATTAAAAAAATATCACAATATCCTAAATAAATGTAGCACCAATTTGTCTCCTAACCAGTACCAAGCAAACTTATGAAGTTTGGACTGAGTACAGCCCAGTTTAGCCATGCACTCAAACACGAGGCAAAAGAAAACTCAGAGGTAAGTATACCAAACTGTAATTCTAAAGAAATCTCCTTCAGAGTTTATCCAATGCAGTCAATTACCAAGTCTGACAAATGTGACAGTTTTCCCAGCAGCCAAAAAAATCCTTACATTAAAAACAAGAGGAAGGATTTCACCATGTCAGAGCCACAGAAAGCAACGGCAGTGCCACCACAGAACATGCCATACATGTGAATAGAAATTCAGGTAAGAAACAAGTTAAGTTACAAGCATTACAAGTTCAAAGGTGAGTGTCCAAACTCATAGTAACATGATTCCATGAAACGTATGCATCTTCTTAGGATCTAACCTTTAGAAAAGGTTCACCTTAAGAACAGGTTACAGGGCCCTTTCCATTGCAACACCTCTTCGGTATCACAGATGCTGACAGAACAGCATAAAGGTTGAAATCCTTTACATTTCTCGCCCAGCCCTTGCTCTTACTGATCTTTCTAACCTCTTCACTAATTACCTGCTAACAGGCAAACTCTGTATCAGTCTGGAAATGATACATTCCTTCTTATATAACAATTCTCTTTCACAGACAACTGAAGAGATAATATTGAAAATTGTCTTGTTAGCTTAAAGAAAAGCTCTTGGTTTCCAAAGTCCATGCAACAGCTTTCTTGATCAAATCTGTACACTTCTCCCCATACCTCCCCCAAATTCAGAAGACTCTCTGATTGCTTACATTTCCTTTGTTTTTATTTGAATCTCATTTGATCCGCAGCTGGAGAAGAAAGAAGAATAGGCTTTCTTAATGCTCTGACAGGGCTCTCTTTACTCTTGCCAATAAAGGGAGCTTTGCTACAGTCTGCCTGGTTTCTTTCTCTGCCCTGAAGAAAGAAAAAGTTTGAGTTACATTACCTTCATTCAAAAACCCTGTAACAGGCTTCTCAAAATCTATCAAGTTACTTTGTCAGTTTATTAGACCATCCAACTAATTCTTAATGATGACTTTTAAAAATAATGTAAATGTAAGATAAATAACAAAGAACACTACACAATACATATCAACATGATTTTTAAACTATTGTTTTGTTCTCCTCCACTATCGCTCACAAAGAACTCTGACAAAATAGCATTCATGCATAGTTAAAATCACAACTAATATTTCCTGCTTTCACAAAAGCAAGCACAAAAGCCTCTTCACCCAGATACACTTTGGGTCATGACAGACTGTAAAAAAAATCTTCAAAACAGTGCCATTTTCTTGGAAAGTCTGATAAATTCCATTTGAAAACACCAGCTCAATTCTGGGAAAGCAATTAAGTATTCTGCAGAGTATTTCTTAAAAAAGCCATCCCACAACAATATTCCAAGAGGTCATTAGAAGCAAGCAACTTAGTTTGGGGAAGTTTCTTCGGGGAAGTTTCTTTGATCCTGGAATTTTTGCAAGCACAGAGAAAAAGACGAAAATGGCCCAAAAGCACAATTAATACAAACCTCCATCAATGTGTATCTATGTGCACTCTCAAACGTGACAATAAAGCTCAACAAATGCTACCACCTCACAAAGCCTGAAACCTCCACAAGCCTCTCTCACCTTTACGCATCAAGCCCAGCTTTCTGCGAGCACACAGCAGCAACCTCACCTGGTCACGGCCAATCCAAAGCACATTTTTTTACAGCAGTTTCAGCCGCCCAACTCTTGCCAGCGAACTTTGCACCCACCTAGCCCAGGGTCCAGGAGCAGGCTGCGGCCGGGCCGGGCGCCGTTCCGCGGGGCCAGGGCAGCGGCGATGCCGGGCGGCTCCGAGCAGCTCCCCGCTGTCCTCCTGCACACAGCGCCGCGGACATGGGGCGGCCTCAGCGGCTGCACACAGCGGGCTACGGAAGGTCACAGGTCACAGGAGTGCTTACCTGACTCTACACACGCTGGGCTTTCACTCTTGTTGCCACAGCTGAAGCGCGGGACTTTGTAACACGAGACCAAGATAACATTTAGGCGGTCAGGAGGAATGCCGCAGACTTATAAAGCTATAAAACGGGTTGGGGGGGCGGGGGGGGGGGGGGGTGTTTGGGGCTTTTTGATTTTTTTGATCTTAGTCACGTGCTACAATTCACCTTTGGTCCTCAGGAAATGGAAAGGAAAGGCTACTGCTGCTAACAAAGTTGTAGCAATGCTAGTTTGGACCACAATCATAGTAAGTAACCTGCTAATGAGTGGTTACAGATGCTGGCGAAACACACACAGGCCCAAGAAAGCCCAATATGGCTCATTCTAGAAACACAGCCCCTGGAAAAATAACCCAAGCACTGAGATTTATAGAAAACTCCAGGAACAAATGCTTACTCAAACAAAAAGGAGATCTGCAACTGCAACAGCTTTCCCCACCAAAACAGTATATATATTACAAGTCAGCCCATTATACCTACAGATGTCATGAAAGTAGTACAAATCTCTGTACTAAACATTTACATATTAACTTAGCAAAAAACTGAAGTCCTAAAACTCTTAGCTTTCATACTGACTTCAGACACTCATTATATCAATGACCCTGGGCCACTGCTTCTTCATATTCTTAGGTATAAATCCAAATTTAGTGCAGGGGCTTCTGCACTTTCAGCCTCTCCTTTCCCTCCCAAGACACCAACCAACCCCTTCCAAACCACAGAGAATTAAGGTGCCTCCAAAGTTTCATTCTTACTAAACAAGTGCACTCCACAGCTGAACAGCAGCATTGTGACAGTGCTACACTCTTAAAAATCTGGCATGAAAAAAAACTCCAAAGATATTGGTAAGACACAGAAAGGACTGGGGATTTAGCTCCTAAGATTAACATAAAAAGGAACATTCTCAGAACAATTGAAAATAGTTGATCTTGAAAATAATTCCATATTATACAGGAAAACCAAAGAGAAAACTGACTACGAAAGAAAAATCTTTTAATACTAATGAAGTACACATAAGTGTTTCTCAACTTGAATATACTAGATAGTTCAGGGAAATTATTACAAAGAATTTCAATGAATTACAAGCAATAAAAAAGGCAATCAAAACTTTTACTTTCCAACAAGCAGTTATTGTTGCATGCTACAACATACAGAAATTACTTCCATTATCCTTTATATTTTAGTCAACAAAAAGTACCTTACCTTTTTCTCCACTGTCTGAGCACAGAGGATTAAAAACAAAGTATTAGGCAGAAACTGCAGGTGTTTTGCATCAAGAAGAAAACCCAAACCACTGCATCAATAAGCTTAGTGGCTGTCCAGCATGCCATGCACACTCTAGGGACATTTAAGGAAAACTTATCCACACCCTTTTTTTTTCTGCAAACTTCCAGACTTCTGAATTGGAAACCCAAAGGCAGCCGTTCATTACCTACTCCAAAATGCAGATATCAGCAACACCACACTGCAAGAGGAGCCACCAGAGCTTGATTTTCCCTCCTAGTAATTCTCTCCTTGCCAACTACTGCACTGCAGTCTTTCTGAGGGCTGTGCAAAATGCAATCAGGGGAGGGCTGAGAGAGCCCAGTGAAGAAACACAGCTACACGAAAGCTCTCTCAAATCATCTCATGACTTCCTAGTCGTGGGCTGAAAGGCATAAACTGCAGAGTTTGGTGGAATCTCTTACCATTTTCTCTGCTGTTTCCCCTCTCATGTTTCTGCCTACTTTTCACCTCATTTTTCACAGGATAATTTGAAGATAGTTCTTTGTGACAAAAGTAGAGGGAATAAGGGGAAAATAATAAACAATTTTGTTATAATAAAGCTACCTTTAATTCTCTTCACCATAATATTTTAAGGGATTAGAACCAAAATGTCTTTTAAGATTTAGGGCATTTTGGTATTTTCTTGGTACAGGGAAGGGGGAGATACTGGTGGGGTTTTTTTGCTTTTGTTACTTAAATTGGGGAGTTTAGTCAATTAACTACTTAGCACTTGGATGCTTTCCCTATACAATTAAAGCTGCCTTGATTACACAACAGCAGTATTTGTGAGACAAGTGCCCAGCAGGGGCATTTGTCATTATTCCCCAAGTGTTCCACAACAGCAGCAAGAGAATACATCCAATATTAAAGAAGCTTTCACAGAAGCAGTGGGGTTGAAAGGGACATCTGGGATCACCCAGGCCAGCCCCCTCTGCCCAGGCAGGGTCAGGCAGAGCTGCCCAGCACCACCCATCGGGTTTTGAGTATTTGCAGAGTGACTCTACCACCACACTGAGCAGCCTGTTGCAGTGTTTGAGCACATCCCCAGTCAAAAGCTTTTCTTGTACTCAGATGGAATTTTATCCTTTATTTTCCTAATTTATGCCCACTGCCTCTGTACATTAGAATTCCAATCTATAATGTTACCTCCATCCAATGGAGTTACCTCCATCCCCCTCTACTCTCCACAGCTGCACTTAAGAGCAAAGGGAGCAACAATGAGCCCTTAGTGTCAAACAGCCAGTTGTTGGCTCATCTGAAATAACAGGCTCATCACTGCTTTCCACCCCTCCTTCCTCCTGCAGAGCCAGGCTCAAGGCCAGATCTTACAGCTCATCGCAGCTGCCTACCATCAGCAACCTATTATTCCTGGAGATCCAGGTCCTCCTTTGGGGAGCATCTTGCCCAGTCTCCTCTGGCTCATCCTCACTGGAACATCAGGCAGGGCTGAGCACATGCTGGCAATGACATGGAAAGCTCAGAAACCTCCACAGCCCTCTGGCAGCCCCCACCTTCCGTGCAGCCCCCAGGAGAGGGGCAGTAGCCAGCAACCAGAGCGTGTTATATGGGGATGAACAGAAAGGAAATGGGAGACTTGAGAGGTAGATGCATCCTTTGGGGGTTTGGCTGAAAGCAGTGCAAAGGCTGGCTGGTTTTAGGGGCATGTTTCAAGGTTTTCCTTTCCCTTAAAAGGCCAATATAATGGGCAACATGGGTACAGACCCAGATACAATGAACACAACTACTACCCACTCCCCCACCAACAGATAAGAGGAAGATTTTCTCAAAGCTATGCACAAGTCCTTTGCTTACTCTTTGCAGGGGCTCCTGAGTTCCCACACACTGAAACAGTGATTTTACAATTTTTCTTCTAACATGGCTTAGTTAACATTGACATTCCTGTAGTGGGCAACATATACCCATTTTAGGCTCCCAAACAAACTTTTGTTCATTTTATTTTAAACTTTTCTCTATTGAAAATAATTTACCACTAAGGGTCATCAGCTTCAAATCCCTTTCTTGGTTTGCAGGCCACATGACACATAACATTTTAAAAACATGATCACAAATTTGAAAAGGGGAAAGAGAGCCTGCTGGCTTTGAAACAGAAGAATGAAATCAGAAAAGCTATCCGAGACTTTCTGCGTGACTTAAAGCACTTCTGTGTATTTCTATTCTCCTTTGCTCAGGAACAGATCCCCTTTCTCTGATCTTACCTGGGCACCTACCAAGTTCCCATCTCTTCATATGTATTACCTTGTATAATAGGACTCCAGTCTTAAGCTGGGAACTGTCAAAAGTGAAAAAGTAACTAGAAATAAGGAACACAAAAACAATTATATCTTGGTAAGACTGGGGAGAAGAAGGACCAAAAATATCCCTTTCCCCTAAAAACCAAAGATAAATGTTAATATAGATCTTCAATTATTTTTTTTTGTTTCTGCAGTTAGTCAAAGACTAGTAGCTTAGCACTTCTTAACCTGTTTTGCTTCAAGACAATGAAAGTTACTTCAAGATGGCCATGTGTAGCCTAGTTGCTTTCTGGCAGGCATTGACATACCAGCACAGAGGCACACACATTTCTTAGGAAAATGCCACCAAACATCTAGCACCAACTTAGAAGACATGGCCAAGGGGAAAAAAAAAAACAATCTTACAGACAGATGGCAAGTCTGCTTCATAAATTGTTCATGGTCCTGTGTGGGAGAGTAATAGAGAAAGAGAGAAGGCCAAAAAGAGTGCCCAATTATTCCAGCAGACTATTTCCTTTTCCTGCACCCTTCAGATGCTACTTCTAGATCACAACCTAAAAAGGACTTGTTTTACTGTTGTGTGAACCTACAAAAAGAACTCATTGTGACAAGAACATGAACTTCTGTATATAAACATCATCATTAATTCACACAATTTATCACCAACAAGAAGATCTTAGTCACAGCGTTTAACATATGGTCTAGGAAGAGTGTAGCAAAAAGCTTGATTTTTATCCCTTTCCACAGGGAATTTTGAAAGAGCCTCTCTACCTTCCAGAATTATAAAGCTGTACCTGTTTCGAGGAAAAAGCCAGAGTAGTCCCAGAGCATCACCTGCTGCTCCTCTCAAAGACACAACCCCCATCACTCACCTGAAGGACTGACGGATTTCCTATGTTCATGTCAAGAAGTTGAAAGGAGCACGTTTCACTTCTTTTATCCATTCCTAATTTAAAGCTTAAACCGAAGGCAAACAGGACTGACTTTTTTTTTTTAGAAGCATAATTTCTTTTTAAACTCCAGAAAAAGTAGAGTGGAACAAGGAAGGAAAGCACAACTCCAAACATATTTAAAGTACTGTTCTAAAGGATTCAGGACATTTTCCCTCTTGCAACTACGGTTAAATGCAGTTTTCCAAATTAGGCTGTGGCTGACTGAGGAAGCTGGTTACCACCATCAGTTCTAATCATATTTTTAATCTATTTGAAATCAAAGATCTGAGTGGAAGATTTTTTTGTGAAATAGAGATAATAATTTGCTTACCTTCCTTGCAAATACAACTGATGGAACAAAAAAACCAAGCCTCCATATACTATCATGCAACTTAAGTCCATCAGGCAGAATGCAGAACTTGCCAAATAGTCCATTCTGACTGTGTGCAAGACACACGAGATAGGACAATGCTACAAGAGGGTTATTTATAGAAATGAGAATGAAACTTGTTTTGACTTTTGAGGTATCACCTTCATTCATAAATAAACCAAGCCCAGGCACTGAAGATGATTTGTAAAATTAATATCATCAACTTAAAGATGTGAAAATGCAAAGGCGAACAAAGTATTTTCGAGTGGCATGCAATGATACTAATACTAAAAAAAAAACAACCAAAAAATCCCACCAAAAAAAACCCCAACTCACACAACTGTCATGAGGTTTCTCAACACACATATTAAAAACATACACAGCAGATGAATTGTTCCTACCTACCTGTTTACATGAAAAAAATTCACAACACAAACCCCAGTGACACACAAGACTGCAGTCTGTGCTTCCGATAGATTAATATATTGTTTCCCACTGCTGAGAGCTGGTCTTGATTCAGTTAAAGCCTAAGCACTCAGGCTTTCCTGCTGGGAAACAAACAAGTCAAGTCGGTATCAAGCATCTCCTATTAAAATACAGAAACAATTCTCACAAGCCTGAAGGCAAAAAAGAAAAATCTTAGGTAAAGGCTGCACTCAACTGTAACAAACTACAGCAAATCAAAAGGCTGCACTGAAACTTACTAGTTCACTAGAAAATTCATTGCAAAAGTCTGTTTACTTCATGCAGGAAGTCACCACTACCATCAGTGAGTCAATATCTACAAGAATGTTTTACATAATGGGAAAATTTTTATTGGCCAGAGGTTCATAGTGTTCTTAAATTTCCAGAAACTGCAGATGTAAAGATACTTCTGTTAACCTAAACCAAAACCAAGAAAAGAAACTATCTGAGATGCACGCTCCATTTCACAACACAGGTCTAATTTTACTGGCTACTGTTCCTCAACCTTCTCAGCACAGGAAAGACTTACACCCTGATGTTAAAGGATGGAAACGTGAACACTGGAAACAGAGGTAGCTTTTAGACTACCACCAAATGGTGTTAAAACATATTAGCCAGCATAAAATTTTGGTTAGTACACTTGTTGCCATTTCTGAGCTGTGACACTAAGAACTGAAGTAGTTTAAGGAACTAGTTTTATTTTTGTAGAAAATTAGTGAGCCAGTCAGAACATATTTACAAGAAAGCATGATACCATCACAGTTCTTCCATTTTCACTTTACTTTTAAAAGCTAATAAGAGAGCCAAGAATCATTAGTCGGTAATGAACTGAAAGGAGTTCCTTCCTTCTTTTAACAAGGAAAATATGTTACAACACCACTACAGTATAAAATCTAGTTTACTCTAAGTAAAGTAGCTTGAATGAAGGAATCCTTCCTCAGTTTTCAGAGGGCTGATAACAGTTTAAGGATTATATGAAAAAACCAAAAGTAAATTTAAAACACTGAACAGGTTATATTATTCCTCTTAATCTGCTAAAAATTACCAATTTAAAAATGCAAATTATATTTTAGTTGCTGCTTTTAAAATATTTTGAATGATACTTAAGAGTAAGTGTTTTTATCACATAATTTTCTGAAAGTTAGAAATTGAGTAAATATGTTGAATGAATGTCATCGATATTCTGTATACATGCACAAGTATCAGGATTAAAGTTCTAAAAGAGATCTTAAATTACAAAACTGCTCATAAACGAAAGCCTATGTATTAAATTTCAAAAGCACAGAGACCACATTTGTTTTAGTACTGAAGTAGTATAATTCTATTAACATAACATTGCAAAACTTTCCTAGCAGGCAACAAAGCATTCAGGGGGACACATGATTAGAAGCTCAAATTCAGAGAGTTAGGTTCATATTCAGCCAACCCTTAGTGCTGGTGCTCCATATTGCAATATATGAAAAGTGGTTTTATAACTCTCATTTTTTTATCTGCTTTTGGTGCTGCAAATCCTTTCTAAAGCATTCTGTTCTACTGAAACATTCTCATTCCCCCACAGTACATCAAGACATCCCATCTCACTTTTCTTATAGACAATTTACCTATGTATTTGCCAGCAAGAACCACACTGATGGTAACAAGAATGAATGAGAAAGGTCTTCTGACTCAAGTAACTATATGCTTCTTTTTCAATTGAAACCTAGTGATGGTGGCTGCCTTCATTGCACAACAGAACCAACCTGTAATTATGCAGAAATGCAGAACAGAAAACAAAAGTACATTTCTTTCTGTTATCTGCTGATGCACTCACCTATCTGAAGGTTTAAATTCTATGCCTGGAACATACAGACCAAGACCAGCAATGCAGCTGCACTGCTCAAGTAAAAAGCAACATCTCCATGTCATAATTACCAAAGCATTCTATTGGGTCCTCAGCACAGTTCCAAATGTGTCCATCAGTTCACATGTACAGCAAGCAGCAGCACAGCTCTGCTTCCTGGCAGAGTGAACACTGCTCCTCACCTGCAACCAGGCTCTTCTGGTCAGTCTTGACACTGCTGTACTCACATGGGCTTCACCACCTTTAGCCACACAGATTTAAGTCCTCTCCCTCCACGAGCTGACAAGCTGCACTCCTGATCTGCCTTACTAAAAAACTACAGTCAGAAAAATACTGGCTTTGTGGTCTGCCTTAGGTCTTCCACTCAAATCTCCAGACCAAGCACAGCTCTTCCTACAGTGTTAAACATCTGGAAATCATGCTTTATCTGCTACTTTGCAAGATTGCCCCACAGAGCTCAGAACCCTTGGAGCTACTCTTATAAGCTAAGGTAACATCATAAAATCCATTGCCTCAATTCAGATAGGAACATAATGGCAGAGAAGCTTCAATAATTCTTTTCTAATGCTGTATCTCCATGTGATACAGGGAAGAATCTCAGTGCAGTAATCTGAAACACAAAACTCACAGTGCAAATTAGGAAAAAAAAACTCTGAATGAAACAAAACAACCACACAAGAAATAAAATACTGATAAAAAACCTAGACCAGACATAAAGGATGAATTAGAAAAATAAATCCTTGCAGCAGCAATAAACAGCTGCGTTCCAGCCTATAGTCCAGCCCCTGATCTCAGCCTCTGGTGAATGAGAAAAAGGAGAAGATGAAAGCAGGCAGAACACCACTCCACACCTGAAAGACTCCTATTTCTGAAATGGAGACTTGTGTCTTTGTACAGTGCCCTGCCTACAGACCAAGTCCCCTGTGTGGCATATTGGCTTCCCAGACCTCATACCTCCAGCCCAACTATCCACACACCTGAGTACACACCAGAGACAACCCTGAAGCCTTCTGTGTTTAGACAGCCACCAGAAACAATTAGTTCTGGGGAAATTGCAGGCAGTGTTACTGATTTAACACGTGTAATACTCCAACATCTACTTCCGCCCATGCATTTATCCCTCATTTGGTATCAGCAGTAGATTGGTTTTACCACTTAAATAACATTTATCACTTAAATAACATTAACATAATACTGAAAATACATCAGCCTGGTTTCAATTCTCACACTGCCTGCTTTTCCAAAGTTAGTTTGTGTTGGAGTCAGAGGCACAGAAAATACCCCCTTATCTGGGCTGACAGGCTCTGACACCCAAGGAAAACATGGAGTTAAGTTTAAAACCATGGAGAAAGCTTTCAGAGTTAACCAAATAAACTAACAATATGAATGTATGAGTTAGATAGAATTGTGTTAAGTTACAAGGTGAAAAAGCTAAAGTTTGAAGTTTTAGTTATATTTTAGTTATTTAGTTTTTACACTCAGTAATATGTGAGACACAAAATGGAGGCTCTAGGGTGTTGTCCTTCTCCTTGTGTCTCTTCCTTCTCCTTCATCTTGTTCTTCTAGGTGTTTTTGGGTAATGTGGAGTGATTGGACAGCAGAGGCCACATGCCAGCTCACAAGTGTCAGGTCATTAGTTCATTAAGACAAATAAGTTACTTGGCATTTGATTACTGGGCAAACAGACACATAGAAGATGTGGGAGAGATTCCTCTTGGGGCCATTTTGTACCCTGTTAACCCAATGTATCTAGTTCCTCACTGTCTGTGAATATGTAATACAGATAAGGAAGAATAAACTACAAAGTCCAGACTTGAAAACAGTCTCTTGGCTGTCTGTCCCTGATCTGGGGTGAAAAGAACTCGCTCACACTCCTACAAATGGAGGAGCCTTTTAAAACTAGAGCACTCTTTACAAGTAGAGCCCCCTTAACAAGGGAGGCCCTTTTTACAAGTTTGGGTTGTCTAACTAGTTCTGCCACAGTCACAGAGAAGCTGTGATACCCACTGTGGTCATTCAGTCCTCTTGACAGTATCTGCAGAAAGAATGACCCCAAGTCACCACTCATCCTGGATAGTGAAAACAGATTAATACCCTACATCACCTTAGAACACTGAAAGCTGAACTCTTCTGTATTAATTTCTAGCCATTATACACTAGCCTCTTCACTCTTGCAGTGAACATCTGGATAAGTAGGGGAGCTGTAGGGAAACACCACCTCAAGAGTCACTTGCATCCAAACATTAAAGCTTTCTTAAAAACATTTCTATTTACAGGAAAATGAGTAGAGACCACAAGAAGAGAGAGACATCAGTTTAAGGAATGCATCATATGGGCTCAGGGAGCTCTAGCAGGGAATAAGGCCATACAGAAACATTATTAAAACACTAAATGCTCTTCTTTCTGTTTTACTTAATGTATGTAATACTTGCCAATAGACTCTGATGCTTGAGCCCTGGTAACTGACTACAACATTAAGAGATTGGTACATCTTTATTTGGCCTTCCTTTATTCTCTTCCTTGGAATTTACTATACTTGCAGTAGTGAAAAAAAAACAAAACTAAAACAAACCCTAACCTAAAATCATGACAAAATCATGACTTAGTTTTTGCAGTTTACTTCACAACATCATAAAACATAAAACTCATGTTCAGCAGTGATTTAAACACTAAGTTTACAGGTATACCACTAAGTTCTGGTACTCTGCATCTGCGGGCCTACTCTGAGTGATGGAGACACACAAATTCATTTTGGTGTCAGTAACAGCATCAAGCCTGACACATTGCACCTAGTCTTAACATCAGCCTCTAGCATTTCATCTAACAACTCAGGACAGCCGTCCATATTTTTCATCAAGAGCTTTCCTGTGCATCAATAAATTCTTGCACAGGTGATTGGGACATGCTCCTTTCTCAAGATACCTGTGCAAATAAAATCCTTAAGTTGTAAATAAATGACTGAACATGAGATTTTGCATTATTTTTTTTTAAGCAGAAATACACCATCCCACTCATTTCTGGTGGGTGTATCACAACCCTGCCCTTACTACTCTTAGGCCTCCCCTCACTACCTTCTTCATCTAAAGATAAACAAGACACAACCTCAATACACCACAGTTTGCTGTCACTTCTTCCCTGTCCTGACTATATCCTCTCTGACCAACACGCCAGTGGGATACACTGTTGGATGCCATTCTGGCTGTAGGATTGAGTTATTCCTCAATCTGGAGTCTAAGCAGAGCAAAATGCAGTTACAAATCCTGTTAATTGCCAAATCTTTGCCTGTGAACAGAGTTAGTCTCCTAACTACCTGAAAGCCAAGGTAGGAGGGAAGAAGCAAGGCTAAATTTTGGTAATTTTCATGTATCTACTAAGATAGTGCCAAACACTATTAGCCTTGTCTCTACACACTAGCCTAGACAATGCCAGAATCAAGGTTTTCTATTCAAGGTGACCAAGCATAACTTTCTTCCTTCTTGATTTGTTTCCACCTTTGGCTTTGGCCTCACTCACCAAGGCAATCACCAAGCAATGACACGTTCACATTTGATACGACGTCGTATGACGGGATGGCATCATAGCAAACTTCTTTTAATTGCCCATTTAAGGGTTATTATTAGCCAGCTCTAAGCTATTATTAGCAAACTGATAGAGCATTAATGACCAGGTTCTTGCACACAACAACTTGTCCATTTTTCCAATTATTACACAGAGTTATTCCAAAATAAACAATTAAGGGCAGGAAGGAAGAGTCATCCCCCTGCTTATTAATTGAACCTGATATATACTGAGGAACTAACAGCATTTGACAATCACATATTTTAGTCCTGGCCAAGGTTAGAAAGCCAACAAAGATTTTTTCAAACTTCTCTATTTCTCTTTTTGAAAACAAAAAATTGCATGTGACGCCCACTGGCTCTCTCACACCATCAGCTGTTAAACTCAGGTCAAGTCTGTTAAGCCAAGCTTCCAGCTGCTAGATCTGAAATGATTTAAACTTTCTAATTCTAAGAAGTGGATTTTGGCTGTGCTACATCTTCTTCAAAAGAAAGAAAAAAGGATTAGTCTCAGTTTCTCATAAAAAAATGCATCTCTTGCATTTCTTGCTCAGTGCTTTTTAATGCTACTAAACTTTTTTTGCTAGCTGGTTAAAGTTACCTTGATTCTGTAAATCACATTAAAAATACTTCTACCTGTAATGAAAAGAGAACCCAATGTGACTAACTTGATTGCTCTTGGCCAACACCATTTCCAAAAATGAAGTTTGGGGTCATTTTCTACTTAACAGCCCTGTTGTACGGGAGAATTCAAAGACCTCAGCAACCTCATTCTGGTATCTTTGAGGAAATCCTACCAGCAAGGAGTAATTTACAAATTCACTTTTAATTTAGTTTGTATCTCAGCTCTAATGACTGCAGAGAGAGTCAAGGGTCTAATCGTAGATGTTTAGTACAATTCCAGATGCCAAGACCTGTGTAGAACTGGCAGATAAATAGTTTAGCCATATGGAAGATCTCATACTTTTTGAGCATCAACTTCACACTGCAGGGGACAACCTACAGCATTTAAGATGGTGCTCAGGCACCATCTTTGTTCCCTTAGGTTTTTCTAAAGTCAGTAGTCAGTCAGGGCTTAAGCACAGAAATACCATCATGATGTGTTTAAGTTAAAACACAGCTCTTTAAAATTAAAAGCTAATAGACAGTGTAAAAGAGATCATAGGAACTCAAAAGATCCACAAGAGCATTTTTGCTGTAATGGTTTAATTAATTTCAGGATTTTTAAATCAAGTATTTCTTGAGATTGCAGTTCTTTAATGCTACAGTATCCCCATCTACACAGCAGCAGGGCATGAACATAACAGAGTCAACACTTGAACAGATGAGAGCTACAACACAGGCAGCTGCTAAAATCACCCACACAAAAAGCATGATTGATTCCTTCCATACCTCCTTCCCATGATGACAGCCTGTCTTTTTAGTATTTTATCTAATCACTTCAAACTGAAAAAAACCCTCCATACCTTAGCAAGTATTCCTGCCTTTGAAAAGTTTTTTTTTTTAATAAAGAGAACACCTTAAAATGAAAAATACAGACATGGAAATAGTTCTAGGCAAAAGCCTGCTTCCATTAGGTATATAAATATTTCAATCCCAGCAGCACCACCTAATGGAGACCTCACCAATTTTCCCCCTTCTTTACCACGACAAATATTTGAGTTTGGAGGTGTTAACAACTGGTACTTTAGTACATGACCTAATTATTACCCTACAAAATCTGATTTGCTACAAGAGAAGTCAAATAATTTCTCCATAAACAATCACGGTCCTTTTCTCTGCGCACACCCACATTACATTCCTACAGAAATTTCTCAAGTACACAAGTCATTTGTTTAACCAGGAGATAAGATTTTAGGAAGATTTTGGTTAGAAATCTATAAAAAATCCCAAACAACAATACTGTGCAGCAGTGTCAGCTACCTTAGGCATGTTTCAACTTGCCCTCAGAAAGGAAAACAGAGATGTCACTACTGCAGGAGTGTATAGAACATTGACAAACTCCAACATAAGATGAAGTTATGTATACCCAAACATCTTTAGGCAGCAATTCTGCTACAAAACACCCTATGGGAGATGTGCAGCAATTTAGTATAAGCATCAATAAAGTATGCAGCATGCTGCCTGTTGTAAATGTCCATCATTTATCTCCTGCCAACAGACATGACAGAACATGTATAACTGGACACATAAGAAGTTGTTTTATTCCTCACTGCCTTTTGTCCTCCATGTTCATTATATAAATCACAACACTGTAAGTAAGGGTTCAACTGCTTGGAACTTTTCCAATTAACTCAGCATATGGACATTTGCTCTGGAATAACAGCCTTTTTATGTATGGCTTAGAGGACTTTCAAAGTCTGCCTGAGCTCATCTCAAAATAGTCAGCTAATATAGTGAGAGTTCATGTGGGAAAAAAACAAACAACAAAAACACCACCAAAATCTTAGTCATTAATTCTGCAAAATTACAGCATCATATTTTGGCTATATGTACTAAAAGCTTTATTTACACAAACAGGCTAATTCCATGCATCTTCCTCATTTATTTTGAGAGAGTCTCCTCTGCAAAAATATACAGAATGCAGTGAGTAGATACTTAGCTGCCTGTCCTAAATCTGTCTTTAAAAAGCAAACAAAAGCACACACAAAACTAAACAAACAAAAAAACCTCAATGCAATAACAACAAAATACCCAAACATCAACCAAACCACACAAACTACCAGAAGAGTAAATCCCCCAAAATTCCCTCAAAATCTTACAGGCTAAAATACTGAAAGTTGCATGTCTAAATAATCCTTTTCAAAATGAAAGTGCAGTTCTCAGGAATTTGCAAGAAGGAAAGAGGAATAGGGGAAACTTGTGGTGCCAGCGAGTGAAAAATATCTGATGAAATTCAATACTCAAATAACAATAAACTTGTTTTATCTTCCTAGAGACTGCAAGAGAATTCTTCTGTTCGTGCTCAAAACTTTTTGTAGCCACACAGCTACAAAAACCACCTGCCAAACAGTATGAGCAACACAACAGCAATATCTACTAGCTGAACTACAGCACAGGATTCATTGGCATTTCCATCATGTATTGACACCATGGGTGAGTAGTGAGACATATTTGCTAATCTGAACTATAGCATGCTCAGGTTCTGTAGATAGAAACATGATTCAGCTCCTGACAGAGAACAGGATACTACTGACTTCAAGGGATACTGCATGCCATTAACAGAAAAGAGGACAGTGCAAAGAATGGAATAAGAGCAAGTGTAGAATCATAGATACATGTACTTCAGACAACAGTCATTGCAATGTATCTTTGGTGACCTGCAAGAAAAGAGCATGTTAATTCACCTGGAGTGGGAGCTGGGGCAGAGAGGGAATCACAGAAGCAGGTAGCTACAGAGAGGTCAAAGAAAAGTGGATTTTGCAGACAAATTTCTTGCCAGTGTGAAAATAAGTACAATCCTGGAGACAGGTATTTCATGAGAAAAAAAAGAATTATATAAATGGAAGTAAGGGGGAGAATGCAGTTACTTTGCTCAAGTGCCACAACGAAATTACCTTGCAATAAAAGTAATCCGTTAGCAACTCTAAAATTGTAAAAAATCTAATGGAAAGTAGGTCAAAATAAGTCACCTCTAAGAATCAAAAGAGCCAGCTGGAAAAATTAAGAGCATTTATAGCGTTCGGACCAACAAGATGGAAGAGAAACACAGCATGGACAAGAGCAATCCACTGGTAACTGAAGAGCTTCAATGCAGAAAGAGGAGTCACTTGGGATGGTTTAAAGGAGATTAAAACAAGTTAAATTAAAATTTTGAAGTTATACTTCCTGTGCAAAAATCAAGACATATATCTGCGAGTCATTAATTCACATGCCTCAAAACAGAAAGCAACCCACTCTCACAAGGTTCCTCTCTGTGTAAAGACAGAGTGGGCACAGTCAATCTGGTACAGCACCATTATAAAAACATCTAATAATTGTTCTAATTATCTCCCGCTTGCATGCACAGAGATGAGCTTACAAAAATGAAATCCATTCACATTGCTAAAATGTGGCTTCTGAGCTGGGCTTTGCTGTCACAAAGTGGCACAAGTATCAAGCAAGCTGTCTCCCTAAGTTAAAAAATGTTACTTTTCTAGAACATTCAAAGGAGAAAACCAGGAACAAGTACAAGCTGGGGAACAGCTACCACTGAAAAAGTTCTGTCCTGTACACTCAGCTTCAGGGAGTGCTGCATGTTTGCTGTGGGCATCAATGGAAGTGTGCAGCAAGCGCTGTTTCCGGTCGCAGCCGCTGCAGGATGGCACAGCTCTGCAGGGGAGGCAGGACTGGATGCCTCCACACAGCACTTGTAATTCACTCACTTTATCAACAGATGACGCTTGCACTGCCCTGCTGGGTCTCAGCACTTCATCATTTTTATGTCCTCAGATCATAGGAAAGTACCGCTATTCCCATGTTATTACAGACCAGTAAAATGGTCTGTATGTGGAGCAAGAAGCTAGACACAAAATAAGCCACTAGCTGCATCAAAGTTATTTTCAGAACTCCCAGTCAGCTACCACCTAAACCTGTGCAACACCCAAGCAAGTACCTCTTTTCCTTCCCAGCATATATTCCACACTTAAGAAAACATCATGACAAGGCTGATGACCTCAGGAAGAACATAAATTTCAAATGCATGAGAAAAAAGTAAACAAAACAACAGTGGATGAAGCATCAGTAGACTCTAAGTCTTTACTCATCCTAGTAATCCTAAAAAAAGTCCTAACCACTTGACATGAGACATCATGCTTCCTCTCACTCTGTTTCTTAGGCACACTAAGTTTTGATTTTTCCTGGCATGGCAAAAAGCTTCAAGAGAAGGAAGTGACACTACTCTTAACTGGCCTGTGGCTTGATGATGAGAATAGTCCCCAGGGAAGTAGGAAACTTGGACTGGAATCCCCCTTTTGCCCCTGGGACTCGGGCATGATGTCACATCACCCAGCACTGCAACATCCAAGCCCCCTGTTGGTCTGGCTCCAGCTGAAAGGTCTACAGCACACACATGGACAGGAAGGAGAGAAAAGCAAAGCCTCCAGGTCTCCCCGTTTGACACTGGGATCTGCAGCGGGCCATCTTCTTCCTGGCAGATGTCACAGCTTGCAGGAACAAAGTGGCAGCCAGGAAGGCACTTATCTTACACTAGCATCTGCAACACACTTTTCAAGACAGATGAAATCCAAATTACTTGTTTTCCTAGACACCTAAGAAAGCTTTAAAGACTCATGGCATTTTGAGCTTGTCTTCAGTGTGCATATCTTACTTTATCTACAAAAACATGTTTTTCACATTAATGCAGTAACCAAAACATGACAGAAGTCCAGTATTACTTCAGATGTTAAATTTTTCTAATTATGAGCTACCATACAGTCATCACTAAAACAAGTAAAATCGAAGATTCATTACTTCTTTCACAAATATTTTTGAGAAGCATTTACTGTTTGTGTGTGAAAAGATTCACTTCAGAGCATTTAAATTACCACAGGATTAGAAGCAACTTTTATCTTGGCAAATAATCTACAGGATGTTTCCTCTACACATCAGAGAAAACTGTTTTACAAATCAACATTCTATGAAACTATATAAAATCAACATTCTATGAAACTATATAAAATAATACCAGAACTATGAAATATTCCACCTTAAGGTGTTCCTGCTATGCCCACTAAGGTGCTCATGCCTGTAACTGGCAAAAAGTCAAGTTTTGCTGTTGAAGTACGCAACATCCCAAGTTTCAGTACAAGGAGTGAGCAGGGGATGGAATCCACCACACACATACAATATTGAACTTCAGCACACATAAACATGTCGAGACTTTGCTTCCCAGGCTGCCTTGACTAGATGAACAGCAGAACTTGAAATTCTACTAAAATCACATTTTATACATGCAGAGTAAAGCAGCAGGGAAGAACAACAGCATGGAAATCAAAGGCTTAACATTTTTTGGGGGGCGGAGAGGATTAGTGACCTACAGTTGCTGTATGTAATTTTAGAGACACTCACCCTGTTAACCTAGTTACAAAGCCAACAGTGAGTAGCAATTGAAGTCACAGTGGCAACAGTATTTTTCTATCAGGGCTTCAGAAGAGAAGATCTACATGAAGAAAACAAACACTCCCTCAAAGACTATGTAAATATCAATCACACTGAATTCTCAATACCAAATCACCTTTTGCTTCATTTTCTCGTTAAGTTCTAAGATGTTTCCACAAATCTAAGATGATGTATCCACTGGATACTTTCCTTACTTCTCCTGGATATCCTAAGACATTTTTTGGTATTAATTTCCTTTTCTCTTCTTTCCCATTACAAAAATAGAGAACACATCTTCCTACATTGCAGGCACCTAATGAGATTTCAATGCAAGTTTTTCTCCCAGTTCTCTAGTCCTTTCTCCCAATTCTCTAGTCCTTTCTCTTGCTGTAAGAAAAAAGATAGAAAAAAAGAGAAATGTTTGTGATTTGTCAGAAATTAATATACTGACTTTATCCATTTATGAGGGCATGGGCTTCCAGCAGGCAGAGCTGGGAAACTTGTTATAGTCTCTCTGCTAGCCCTTTCCTAATGTAGTTTCTACATCACCACAGGTTAAAAAGTTTAAGATAAAACCTAGTGCAACTACAGCACTACTTCTTGTACTACAATCACACCTTTATTCTGCTGCACAAAACCACACAACTCTCCCCTCCCTTGGCTTCTTTTCCCCATACCTCATTTAGAAGTCTCCAATTTCTCCCACCACTTCTAGTGTTCCTGAGCCGGACACCAAAAACTCAAGGAGGTTTCAAATACAAGCGTTCTATTCAGAAAGTATCCACAGCTTCAAACAAACAAACAAACACACACAAACTTAAGCCTTGGCAAGGCTTTAAAGGAACTGTGCACCAGTGTACAGATACCTGAAACCAATCTGTAATGAGCAATCTTCACATATCATAAAATGCAGCACCTTCAACTAAGAAACACTATCATAATAAAAAAATTCTAACGAAATCCACTAACTACATCACCTAACATATAAGAGATCAGAATGTTTTATTTTTACAGTATTTATTCACACAAGGCCAGCTTAGGGTATCGGAGTAGATTTAAGTAATTCCTATTTTTCAACTGCTTTTTCATCTGCAAAAGAACTATGATCGGCTGCTTATCAATCAAGATTTTTGGCTTTTTGTATTTTCAGCATTGCCATATCTACTATAGAACAGCTGGACTTCAGTACCAAAAATGCAATCCTCGTCACTCCTTAAGTGTTCATTATGGACAAGATCAATGTAAAGATCTAAAACACATGATCCCAAGATCATTTAAAAGACAAACTGTATTAACATGGACTAGTAAGACTTCGAAGGTAATCTTTGGTCACTGATGCCAACTACTGCCATCTTACTGAGTTTTCCAAGGTATCAACAGTAAATATGCCTACATGATGCTCAAACTCTCTGAATCCATGCAAGAATGGCTTCTCAAAATTGGTAACACCAAACTTAATTGCAGGAGGACTTCAGGAAAGCCTGAAGACTGAGCCTTTATCACCCCATTTTGATGAGAATTAATTTGATACCGAATGCACTTTATGAGTCTATATTCTAGGTCCAGCTATTATTAGAAGCACCTCACCAAGTCATATTTCAGTAAAACACCTACCATTCTTGTGCTGGAATAACCCAACTTTTATAACCCCCTAGTGCTGCCTGCTTGCAATGCCCAAGCTCACAATACATCAGTGTTTCCATTACCAAGCTCTATGACAAGGGGCTTCCCGCTGCAGCCATAAAAAACTGATTCCGTCCAAATGTTCAAGTATTTCTCACCTTAAATGAACAGCCCTCTCCCTAATCACCACAAACAGCATTTAGAGCTTAATCCATATGTGGTATGAGCGAATGGCTCATTTAAAAGCATAACATGCTATGGTCTCTCCAGTTCTGAACAACCATCAGTGTAGCCCTTTAATCCAGGCTTCAAGGCAAGTCAATAGCCATTTTAAATACAGATTTTTACTAACTACTTCAAATTATACTATTGTGTTTGTCTAAGCTAGACACACACCTTTGCATCATGCACTAAACTCCTTTTCAGTCTAAGAATGCAAGTTCAGATCAGTGCTCAATAATGCTACATGCATCCTATGGAACAAATCTGCAAGGAAAAACACACCATTCTACTCAAGAAACAGAAAACACATATATCACAATATAGAGTATATAGGGCTCAGATCTCAACGAGCTAGAGAAGTCACAGACCCAAAGAGACAGCGTATTTGAAATTGTATCACTGGAACTTCCTGCATTTTACTACTACAGAAACAGCAAGAGGAAAGATGCCCTAATGCATGGTAGAGATCCACACAGAGGAGCACACACAGTCCATCACATCACACACAAGCTCCGATCGGCAGAACATAAGATTATGCCTCTTAATGTTAATACAATTTCTCCTGGTTTTCCGCAGGTAATTCGGATCTTAGGCACTCAAAGAAACAAATAAAACGTAAATGCCTTACCTTCCTATTTTACAAGCCACTGCAGTTCTCAGATTATGAGTCAGTCATAGGTTAATCTGCAGAGGAATGACTCAGTATAAACTTTTAAACATTCATTATTTTTCCTAACCTACAACACGGCGATTCATTCAACGCGCTAAAACGCGGCGTCGCGAATCAGCGCATGAAATGAATGGCGTGAAAACAAAACACTTTTCTTTCCGCTCACGGCAGGCAGACGGGGATAGCGCAGCGCCGGTGCAGGCAGGCGGACTTTGCGAAAGCACAACTCCTTCCGCGCCGATGAGGGGCTGCTCCGGCGGGTCCGGGCGCAGCCCCATGGCCGGGGAGCGGCGGGGGCTCCGCCGCAGCGGCAGCCGGGGGGACGCGCAGCCGGGACCGCGCTCCGCGCCAGGCGCGGCGCTGCCGGCAATGCCCCTTTAAAGGCC